>JASKON010000044.1:1200000-1637500 GCA_036010255.1 Myotis pilosus
GATATGCAAATTAACTGCCAACCAAGATGGCGGTTAACCACCAACAAAGATGGTGGATAATTTGCATCCTAGAGGCAGGGCGGGACAGAGCCATCCCACCTGCCCCCCTGCCATCCAGGTCTGCTATCTCTGACTGGGGTGACAGGCATCCTGTATAGGACCCGACCCGGGGCTGGCCTGTGAGACCACAGCAACCCACCACCAGACATGCCCACAAACAGCCCTCTCACAGGGATGCATGGCTGGCAGATGGTAATGCACTGATCCACCAATGGCCACGCCCACAAACAGCCCTCCCATGGGGATCCCAGGTTGGCAGGTGCTAATGAACCAATCAGATACCGGCTGCTCTTACAAACGGCCTTCCTGTGGTGACCCGTGGCTGGCAGGTGCTAATGCACCGATTCGCCAATGGCCATGCCCACAAACGGCCTTCCTGTGGCAATCCTGGGTTGGTGGATGCTAATCCAAAAATCCTCCACTGGTCACATCCACAAACGGCCTTCCTGTGGGGATCCCGGATTGGCAGGTGCCAATGCACCAATTGGCCACTGATGGCCACAAACAGCCCTTCCACGGGGACCCTAGATTGGCAGGTGCCAATGCACCGATCCACCACTGGCCACACCCAAAAACAGCCCTCCCATGGGAATCCCGGGTTGGCAGGTGCTAATGCACTGATCATCCACCGGCTCTGCCCAAAAACAGCCCTCCACAGGGATCCATGGCTGACAGGTGGTAATGCACTGATCTGCCAACACACACCCCTTTGCCTTCTTTGCCCTGCGCATACTATGCAGCTGGGAGAGGGGGGTGGAGCCACTGGGAGCAGAGTGGAAACTGCCCAGGGTTTGGGTCAGGCAGCCAAGAGCGGAGTGCAAACTATCCTGACCAGTAGCTGCTTGCTCATTCACTCACTTGCTCATTCATTCACACATTCACTCGTTCATTCATTCACTCACTCAGCAAACACTTTCAGGTCCCTGGTACCAGGCCAGGCACTGAAGGTGAAGCAGGATAAGACAGAGCTATGTCCTCAAGATGTTAGTAATTCAGTAGGGCGAAGCAGGCACATGAATGAGGCAGTTGTATGCACAGATGCACTGTACTGGGTTCAGTGAGGGCTGTAACTAACTCCGACTTTGTACTCTTGATAAAATGGGGCCTCGGGAGCCAGGCCACCCCAAGCCTGTAGGCCTGTGCCTAGGCCAGGAGTGGCCGAGGTCCAGGAACATGACAGAGGGTGCAGGTCGTGCTGAGGGGTCTGGCCCTACCCCTCACCCTCACTCCCAAGTGCACAAATTTTTTTGCACTGGGCTATTAGTTTGTAAATATGAAGCCACTCATTCAGAAAACATTCAGGGAACCCTCAGGGACTCTGAAATTTTCCTGGAACTTCTGAGAAAATTCAGGTATGAACCAGTCCCTCAAAGAGCTAACAATACAGAAGTAGGCAGGCTGATCAAATTATTCAAACAAGATAACACTTCCTACTTAGATCTTAGAGAAAGAAGCCATACTTATTCTGACAGGAATGGGGGTTTGAAATCAGTTCCCAATGGATGACTTTCCATTCAATAATGTGTAACCTCTATGAAGTCCTTAAGTCATTTTTATTTATTGTTTCAAATTATCAAACCTGAAGCTCCTCAGGGGTGGGAAATGCTTTGTTTTATTCGAGTGGGAGGCTCTGATGTCTGGGATTCTATATCCTTCTTCATCTGGGACTATCCACTGTACAAACTGACTATACGTCAGTGAGCTTCCGTGAGTCAGAAGGTTTTAGTGCATCTTTCACTCCAGCAAAGCACAAAAGAGCTGCATTTGGAATCATCAGTCAGTAAATGGATAAGACAGGATAAATTTATAAAACTATGAAAAATTTAATGAGTTCATAAGTGATTTAGAGAAGAAGGTATGGATTAAACTGACCTACACTGATATTGTGATCTCAAACATATAATCAAAGATTAATATATGCCTGAAACCTCAGTTTCTTCATCAGAAATGGTGATAGTTATATTACCTAACTCGTAGAGTTTTGGTAAGGTTTAAGTGAGTTTATTCATGTAGAATTTTTAAAGCCTGAAACATTGTGAAAATAAAACAAGTGGTAGGTACTACTGTTGCTGTTGTTATTAACTATTAAGATGACTAGAGGCCCACTGCATGAAATTCATGCACTCAGGGAGTGTGTCCCTCAGCCCAGTCTGCACCCTCTCACATTCTGGGAACCCTTGGGGAATGTCTGACAGACAACTTAGGCCCTCTCCTCCCCAGAAGCAGGTATAAGCTATCAGTTGGACATCTTTAGTGCTATTGGGCAAGCGGGAGAGGCTCCTGCCACCACTGCTGAGCTCTCCAGCCATGAGCCTGTATTCTGGCTGAGTGGTGCTCACGCTGTGGGAGCACACTGACAGCTTCTTGAATTGAGAGTCTGCCCCTTGGTGGTCAGTGCACATCATAGCAACTGGTTATTCTGCTTTTCTGTCAATTTGCATATTAGCCTTTTATTATATAGAATATTGGACATTGTGTTGAAAAAATGAGGAAAGGAAGGCAGCAGTTCCAAGGATACATTATGAATTTTCCTACTCTTACCTGCATTGCATCAAGGAGGAAGATTTTCTTTTCAACAAGATTTGGGAAATTGTTGAGGGCAGCTAATAAACACTTGGGCATCTTAAATTATGTCAGCTGAAATTTAGAGAGCAGGCAGAGCCACACTCTGGGGGAGGACCTAATCGAGAGATTAGGATGCCACTCAGTTTGACCTTCCCGCCAGTGGTAAGGAGGTGGATCTCATGATGTCACCAGGAACTCAAGGCCCACCCAGATGTGATGTAACTTCCTGTTATTCAAGTATAAATAAATCTGCTTGTGGTTCTGACACTCTCTGTGACTGTCCCTCCATCAGAGGGCAGACACCACATCCAAGCCCAGCTTTCACTCTATTTCTGTCTCGGTCTTGTGTTTTTTCATTTTTCCTTAAACCTCATCTAGTTCTTATCAAGATTCATCAACCCCCACGTTCTCTCTCTCTGAGCTGGACCTGCAGAGAAAGAATGCAACCTTTCCAATAGGAAATACTCACCTTCTTATGTTTACTCTCTTCCATTCTGAAAGCCACCCAAGAAGGTCTAACTAAAAGAGGAGAAATCATGTTTTTTAAAAAACATTTTTCATTGATTTCAGAGAGGAAGGGAGAGGGAGAGATGGAAACATTTATGATCAGAGAGAACCATTGATTGGCTGGCTCCCAGATGCCCCACGCTGGGAAATAAGCCCATTGCACATATTATAGTAGACTGTCTCCACTCTTCCTTAATTGTTAGATTTGTATAAGCATCACACTGTCTTAGGAATAAGGATTCAGGTCCACTGACCATAGACACAGAGTTTTGGGCAAGTTAAAGATAAGATCTTGATTTCAGCTATGTTTCAACCTGAGACCAATAAAACTACAGACCAGATTTTCAGGTAACCTGGCAGAATGATTACATGGCTGATATAAAAACCTGATACAAAGATGAACAATTCCTACCCTGACCAACAACCCAACCCCCTTAATTATCATGATTAAGAAGTTTTCCCATATGTTCTCATGCTGGCCATTGACCAGTGGCCCTGAGGGCCAGTGGGTTGAGGGGCCCTGAGGTGATGGAGGAGGGGGCAGGTCTTTGGAGCACTGAAGGGCAAGGGTGCGTTCTGAGGGGCCCTGAGGGCCAATGAAATGGGGAAGGTCTGAGGAGCCCTGAAGGGCAATGTCGCAGGGGCACTGAGGGGCCTTGAAGGGGTGAGGCCTGGTGGTCCTTGGGTGAGGTCAGAGGCGCCCTGACAGTTGGGGGTGGAGGTGGGGACTCCTGGTGACAGATCCGGGTTTCGGGAATTCCACCCGCGATTCTGGAACAATATAGGTGGGAGAGGCACAGTCTCGCAGGGGCAGAGACCTCGCAGGCTGGGGCCCTCTGAACAGGATCTGGGGACTTTCTTGCTGAGGAAATTTCGGGTGCCCAGATGAGAGGCTTTGGGACTTCTGAGGGTGAGAGACTGGAGATCTCTCCTTAAGGGGCTTCAGGTCTCTGGACATTGAGTTTCCAGGGCATTTAGTGTCTCAGAGTTGGGGGAAATTTGGTATTTCTGGGCATGCCCTCAGCTGAAGGGAATGGGGGCTTTAGGGGTGTGTTGGGAACTAAGCATTGGGGAATTTAGTGTTTATCTGGGCGAGGACACTTGAAATCCTCCTGGTTAGCAGACTTGGGGTCCCTCGAGGCTAACAGGATTGGGGGCCTCTCAGGAAGAGGGCATTCAGGGTCTCTTAGGCTGGAATTTGAAGGCCTCAGGCTAAGGGGTTCACAATACAAGTTCTCCGTTTTCCTGTGAGTCTCCGGGCTGTGAGGCCACACTGCTTACCCTGGTAGAGTGCCCTCTCTGAGCCTGGCTAGCTTCCTGCCCTCAGGAGGTGTGAGGCCGTTGGGGTTGGAGAGGTTTGTGAGGGTAAGGTTCCAGACAATAGAGCGGGTCACGAGTCATCCGCCAATCAGTGCTGGGGTCACAGGGCCCTGCCCACCAATGGTAGTCAGAAGACTCGGAAAGGGTACGGCATAGGGTGAAGCACTCCTGTCAGTCATGTACAGAATCTTGGGCTCTGGTCAAGTGAGCTCCAGTCTCTGCCTTCTCTCTTCCCCACCCCACGGTGATTGACTTGGCTGCTCTAGTTTCTGAGAGTGTCTGTCAAGAAGCCTTCAGCAAGGGTGTGGAGCTTGGAGGTTTCCTGGCTTGCTTTGCAGCTGCTTTAGTGATCGACCTGCCCCACAGGAGCTGGGAGCCCAGCTCAGGCAGGTCTTTAGGGTGGATGTGGCCTTCCTGCAGACTGAATGAGTCTGTGTTCCACAAGATTGTACTTAGGATCCTGCACTGTCTTCTAGACCAGTGGCTCTCAACCTGTTTGTCGTGACCTCTTTGGGGGTTGAATGACCCTTTCACAGGGGTCGCCTAAGACCATCGGAAAACACATATATAATTACATGTTGTTTTTGTGATTAATCACTATGCTTTAATTATGTTCAATTTGTAACAATGAAATTGGGGGTCACCACAACATGAGGAACTGTATTAAAGGATTGTGGCATTAGGAAGGTTGAGAACCACTGTTCTAGACCCATTTGTGTCCTTCCTTAGTGAACTGTATAACTGGCAGTATGTGGTAAATAATGCATTACATTTGAGAGGAAACTTTAAATTGTAATTCTGATTAGAAAATTCATAGACACAAAATTAGTTCCATGGGGTTCAAAGATTCAACAAGAAGAAAGAAAATTCTAAGTATAGTGAGAAAGTTACTGGGAGGATTTTAAATCTTACCTAAAGAGAGAAGAGGGACAGGTAGTTAGGTCAGGCCCATAGGAGGGAAAGAACATAGGGAAGTCCAAGAAAA
Organism: Myotis pilosus; assembly: GCA_036010255.1. Taxonomy (NCBI): domain Eukaryota; kingdom Metazoa; phylum Chordata; class Mammalia; order Chiroptera; family Vespertilionidae; genus Myotis; species Myotis pilosus. The sequence goes on from JASKON010000044.1 coordinate 1,205,438, forward strand.
ACAGGATATAGCTTGCTGACTAGTTGCTAAGGCAATGCAATCAGGTGAAAACCAAACTAAGTCGGAGTTGCTGGGGCAACCCAACTAGGCAGGAAAGAACCAACACCCCTATACAGAGCTTCCTCTAATATCCCATTTAATTATAGAGAAACATGCTAATTAACCATAACTTCGCTACCCTTCCCATTGGCTAATCAGCGAGATATGCAAATTAACTGCCAACCAAGATGGCGCCCGGTAGCCAGGCAGATGAAGTGAACAGGAGGCTTGCTTGCTCCAGTGATGGAGGAAGCCAAGGTTCCCCGTCTGCCACTGCCGGCCTCTGACCTTGCACTCTAAGAAAAAATGTTTCAAATATAGAAGGTAAACAAACCTCAGGAACCTGCTTTCAGCCAGCCGACAGCTGCAACAGTGTTTCAATTATAGAAACCAAACAAACCCAGACCTGCTTTCAGTGGCCGAGGCCTCAGAGCTGGAGCTGAGCCTTAGAGCTAAAGCCTGTTCTCAGTTCCAGTGACAGCCATAGAAGGTAAAGAAATCCCAGAATAAAAAAGAAAAAGAAAAAAAGGAGAGGTTGGGAGCTTCAGTCACTCATCAGCCTGAAAACGGCCCTCAGACCCTCACCCAGATTGGCCAGGCAACCCAGTGGGAACCCCCACCGTGAAGGGGGTGCAACCAGCTGAAAACAGCCATCATCCCCTCACCCAAGCTGGCCAGGTACCCAAGCAGGACCCCCACCCTGATCAAGGACACCATACAGGGCAAACCAGCCAGCGCCCACCCATGCACCAGGCCTCTATCCTATATAGTAAAAGGGTAATATGCAGACTGACCCTCAGAGCAGAAAGACTGGGATTGACTGGTCACTATGACACACACTGACCACCAGGGGGCAGACACTCAATGCAGGAACTGCCCTCTCGTGGTCAGGGTGCTCTCACACGGGAGGAGCTCTGCTCAGCCCCAAGCCAGGCTGATAGCTGCCAGTCCAGCAGTGGTGGTGGGAGCCTCTCCTGCCTCCTCAGCTGTGCTAAATATGTCTGACTGCAGCTTAGGTCTGCTCCCCGCTGGCAAGTGGACATCTCCCAAGGGCTGCCGGGCTGCCAGAGGGATGTCTGATTGCCAACTTTGGCCCAATCCCCCTGAAAGCGTGCCTAAGCCAGCAGGTGGTCATCCCCTGAGGGGTCCCAGACTGTGATAGGGCACAGGCTGGGCTGAGGGACATCCCCTCTCCCCCGAGTGCACAAATTTTTGTGCACCGGGCCTCTACTATATATATATATACACACATATATACATACACACACACACTGGGAATATATATATGTGTATATATATATATATATATATATATATATATATATATATATATATACACACACACATACACTAGAGGCCCAGTGCACAAAAAATCTATGCACTTTGCGGGGGGGTCTCACTGCCCAGCCTATGCCCTCTTGCAGTCTGGGACCGCTTGGAGGATGTCCACCTGCTGGCTTAGGCCTGTGCCATGGGCGATTGGGCCCAAGCTGGCAGTCAGACATCCTTCTGGTAGCCTGGTAGCCCTTGGAGGATGTCCACTTACCAGCAGGGAGCAGACCTAAGCTGCATTCGGACATCCTTCGTGCTGTCGAGGAGACAGGAGAAGCTCTGTCCACCACCATTTTGCTGGCAGCCATCAGCCTGTCTTGTGACTGCGCAGAACTTCCCCTGTAGGAGTGTACTGTCCAACAGGGGGCAGCTCCTTCATTGAGCCTCTGCCCCCTGTGGTCAGTGTGTATCATAGTGACCAGTCATTCCCAGTAGTTCTGCTATAAGGGTCAATTTGCATATTGCCTTTTTATTATATAGGATAGAGGCCTGGTGCCCAGGTTGGGACCAGCTGGTTTGCCCTGAAGGCTGCCCCAGATCAGGGTGGGCGTCCTTCTGGGGCCTGATGCACGAAGATTCATACAAGATTGGGCCTTCCTTCCCCTGGCTGCTGGCACCACCTTTGCTTGGTCTGAAGCCACCTTTCTGCTTCCCATGCTTCCCAGTAGCCTGGAGCACCTTTCCTCCTTCCCACATTGCCCAGAGACCCAGAATGGCTTGGGTAGTGCAGAATGCCTGCTTCATCACCATGGTGACAATGCAAGCATCCCTCACTGCCCCCAGCCACTCAGCGCCAGTGTGTGCAATTTAACCCACCACCTTTTCTGTTAATTTGAATACTTACTCATGATTGACTGGTGGGTGTCGTGAAGGTATGGTCAATTTGCATCTTGCTCTATTATTAGTGTAAATATGTATATATACAAACATATCCTATGTAATAAAGACAGAATATGCAAATTGACCATCACTCCACAACAAAGATGGCAGCAGCCAGGCTGGGACGCCAGTGTTTTGACCACCCCAGCCATGGAAGGCCTCCGGGAAGCGCATGCAGGCATGGGACAGGATTCCTGGCTGCTTGGAATGCTGCCTCTTAAAAGCTATGAAAGTAGATTCACTTTCCTGAGACCACAGTATGAGGAAGCCTAAATTAAGCACAGGGAAGAGAGGTCCTGTGGAAGATTTGACCAGGTTCTAGCCCAGCCGTGGGCAAACTATGGCCCCGCAGGCCGGATCTGGCCCGTTTGAAATGAATAAAACTATTGAAAAAAAGAGACTGTACCCTTTTATGTAATGATATTTACTTTGAATTTATATTAGTTCACACAAACACTCCATCCATGCTTTTGTTCCATCCCTCTGGTCCAGTTTAAGAACCCATTGTGGCCCTCGAGTCAAAAAGTTTGCCCACCCCTGTTCTAGCATCATTCATAGGAAAGGCACACTAGAATATTTAGATGCCATGCAGAGGATAGAGGGGCCTCTGGGGTGACGTGAGCCCAGCATCCCATTCCCTGTCCTCATGTAAGGAGGGAGGGGCCTCTGGGGGTTATGCAAGCCCATCATCCCACACTCTGGCCATGTGAAGGGAAGAAGGGGCCTCTGGCCAGAGGCCGGGGTGCAGGATGCTGGTGTCATTGCAGGCCAGGCTGAGGGTTCCCCCTAACCGCCACCCGCCCCGTGCATAAATTTTGTTCACCGGGTCTCTAAAAATAATAATAAAAGGCCAAGAGACATCACGACTAAAACTACCAAACAACCAGTCATCATGAAGTGTATGGAGCACCTCTCAAGCCCAGTGCCCCATGGGGCACCTCCTTGTGTGGAGGGAGGCAGAAGGTGCGAAGCCTCCTCGTGTGATTTCAATCACACACTGGGCCTCTAGTCTATAATAATAAAAGTGTAATATGCTAATTAGACTGGAAGTTCTTCCAGACATCTTTTCTGGATGAATCTGGGGCAGTGATGGAAGTCCATGTTCAGGATGCCAGAGGGGAGCCAGTGCCAGCAGCCAGGGAAAAGAAGGTCTACTCTTACATGGGTTTCATGCACCGGGCCTCTAATATGTATATATATTAGGGATATATATATATATATCCCTAATCTCTCCCAGGAACCCACTTGTGTCTCCTCCCATCTAGAGAAAGTCTATCTCTCAATAAACTTTGCTTTTGTTTACCTCTTTGTCCCTGAGATGACAAACTTGGACCTGAATGCAGCACTTTGGTTTTAAAAGAAGTGACATTATGAGTAATCGTTATGTTTAAGCAATGCAGGTCTGAAAAGGCTTTAAAAATAAGAAGACATAGATAAAACAAAACACAATAAACAAAAGAACCAGTACTTTTCATAAAAATAAGACATCATATTTAAAGATGGGAAGCCACAGAGAAGGGTCAGTTTAACTACTTGCTTCACTTGCCACTGTGAAGATAAAATAGAAAGACTTTCTGGCCCTTACCTAGTTTTAATCACAAAAATATAACATAATTTCCATGTATTAAAAATAATCCAACTAATTGGAATTATTACTGTGAAATTTAATAAAGGGAAACCTTACTAAAGTGGAGTTGGAGAGACAGAACTGGGCACTGTCACATAGCACAGACCAGGGTCAAGTACAGAGAAAATAATCAATTACAGACCCCTACAAGAAAGAGGTACAGCCACAGCAAATATTGCGTAGTGGTTACAGTTTGGCTCACGCAAAGGTTGACAGGTTCCATTCCCCATAAAGGGCACATACTTGGGTTATGGGTTTGCACTGGCCTTAGGTTGAGGTGCCTGTGAAAGGCAACAAATTGATGTGTTTCTCTCATGGGGATGTTTCCCTCATGCTCTCCCCATCCCTTCCTCCCTCTCTCCCTTCCACTCCCTCTCTGAAAATCAATGGGGTGTGTTTGGAGGTGGCTGAATATCCCCTCCTGAGAGTAAACAAGAGAAATGAACAGTGTGTCTCCCAGGAGAATTGGCTTACCCAGCAACTCAGCCATTGAGAAACCATAATTACCTTTAACCGACCTTTTTCTCCAATGGATTTTCCTTCCAATTGACCCCTCCCAACTTCCTCCTTTTTCCCTATATAATAAGGTCCCTTTCCATTCCTTGTGGAACTTGTCTATGACTTTTGCTATGGCTTCCTTGTCCCAAATTGCAACTCTTCACTGTTTCTGAGTAAACCCATTATTTGTTGGTAAAATAACTGACTTTTATTTTAAGCCTAATGTTGGGTGGCTTATATAAGGGAACAGAGAAGACTCCCAAAATTTCTGGGACTTATGAGCAAGAAGTGCAGTCTTCCTGTTCTGAAAGGCTGAGGGAAGGGTGCATATTTGCAACCTCTCTGGTTATTATTTTAAGAATAGCTACCTAGAAGTAATATTCCTAAACACTCTGATTCAGATATTTCACTTTTCAAAATTTTATCTTAGTTGCCTGTGCTGAGCCAGCTCAGCCAAGGGTTCCACAAGCCTGAGTGAGGGCGGTGAATGGATGAAGAAATGACAAAGAGAATAAGCTGCATCTAGGTGGATCTTCCTGTGCCTGGCTGAGGCCACAGAGAGAGACCCAGGAGCAAGCTGAGCCTTTGTTTTATAGCCAGAGGTAAACAAGGTAGTGGTCACCAAGAACATAGCTAATGTTCTTGTGAGTTTCACTTATTTTGGAAGCACTTGCATCTCCCTCAGCCCATTAGAATTATTACTGTGAAATTTAGCTACCCAGATAAGATCTAGGGAGCCTCATAAGGTCAAGCCTAATTATTCTAAGAGGGCTATGTCCTCTAAGCTGGGACTTGTTTGTGGCTTTGCCAACAGGTCAGTCCGAGGCTTAACCATATAAGCCATGCCCTATAGTGCAGGGTAGCTCAGTTGGTGAGAGTGTCATCTTAACATGCCATAGTATTAGTGAATGCATAAATAAGTGGAACAACAAATCAATATTTCTCTCTCTTCGTCTCTTCCTCTCTTTCTCTCAAATCAATAAAAAAGATTTAAAAAGAAACAAAAAAATTTTTCTAGTAATGTTTCCATGTATGTGAAATTAAGAATGTTTAATATATTTTACTTACATTTTTATAATAACAGATATAATGTTTTAAAAGTTTTCTGCAGAAATGAGTTTCCTAAATTATGGCTATCTCATACTGTGGAATATTATACAACTTTAAAAATGAGTGAAAATATATGATGATTCATAAAAGAAATGGAATTTAGGTGGTTCTAGTGGGTTTAGCAGAGAATAATTCTAAGTACTGTTGTAATGTGGGAAAAGGATGCAAAATAAATTGTGTTAAAAAAACAACACATACACAAGACATATGTTGAAAGGAGACAGCAACTAGTTGCAAGGATTAGGGTCTGGGCAAGGTACCGGGGAATTCTTGCTTTTTCTTGGTGTCATTGGAATATTGTATCATTTTCCCCATTATTTAGAAAACACTGTCCATAAATATTGCCTGTAGATAATTAAATATCCTGAAAAGAATGTATGAAAAGTAGTTGGCCCCACTGGTGTGGCTCAGTGTTTGAGTGTCAAACTATGAACCAGGAGGTCACAATTTGATTCCTGGTCATGCACATACCTGGTTATTGGCTCGATTCCCCAGGAGGGAGAGTTCAGGAAGCAGATGATCAATGATTCTCTCTCATCATTGATGTTTCTATCTGTCTCTTCTCTCTTTCTCACTGAAATCAATAAAATATTTTTTAAAAACACAACAGCTAACAGTTTTGATCTCACACAAATTTTGTGGAAACACCTGCCCCATCCCTGTGCATCATATTTTAATCTGTGTTCTGTACTCTGTAAAATCTTGTGGCCCAGCCAGTGTGGCTCAGCAGTGAGTTTGGACCCATGAACCAGTAGGTCAGAGTTCAATTCCTGCTGGGAGCCAGTCCATCCTTGCTGTTTCAAGGGACCTGGCATATATGGCATACTGTTCTTAATATGTTTGCTCACCTTCTTGGCACTATGTTTTAACCAAGGTCACCTCTCTGAGAAAGGTTGTTTCCCCAGGTAGGGATTTTCCCCTGAAGTTAGGGAGGGAATAAAACCTCTTAAATAGGTGCCAGGCAGGTAATTAATCACTTTAACTACGAACAATCATGCTTAAGCTACATAATCTTTACTCCCTGGAATGGAGATAAGAAACGTCCTAACCTTTGGAATAGAGATTGATAGGATTAGAATCAACTGGTATAAATACAGATGCAACAAGTCAACAGGAGACAGAACTCTAGAGACAGAACTTAGGAGACAGAACTTAGAACACAGAACTTAGAAGACAGCACCAAGAGACAGAAGAACTTCGCTGGAGAGAATATGGCAAAAGATCCTGGACAGAACCTGGCTACAGAACCTGGCTGGAGAACCTAGATAGAAGCTGGCTGAAGAACCCGGCTACAGAACCTGGTGACTGAACCTGGCTGGAGAACCTAGCGAGAGAACATGGCTACAGAACCTGGCTGGAGAACCTGGAGAACGTGGCTGGAGAACCTACCAAGAGAATATGGACACAGAACTTGGCTGGAGATGGTGGCTAGAGATCCTGGCAAGGCTGCTGATCAACTGAACGCTGTCTCCGAGTCTTTCCTTCTTCGCCGACTCCGTCCACACCTTTGGGGACCCCGGCAAATTCCCAGTCACAGACTCAATCCCTGATGTGTCTATCTCTCTCCCAATTCCCTTCCTTTCTTAAATATATATTTAAAAAGGAGTTTAAAACCTTGTGTTTTGAAAGTCTTGATAGCAGCAAGATAATGGCTCCCATCCTCGTTGCCACCAGACCACAGGCTGCATGGGGCTTAGCAGTTCACCTTCACTCACAAATGTTACCTCCTGGTTGGCCACCTCTAGTATGCACCAAAATCCAAATAAACCCATATCTTTCACAACCAATCCTCTGGTTTATTTCCCTGGAATTGAAGAACAATACCCCGAGGTTTTCTGGGACCTCAGCATTTTTCAGAACAATACATAATCCGAATGTATACCCTCAGTTGGTCCTTACTTTGCTAAGAATTAGACCCTCCCCCAGGGACCTGAAAAACGGATTGAGCAATTTTTTATAATAATGGCATAAAATGACTATCCCAATATATAAAAAGCCAGGAGCCATAATGACCAAAACGACTGGACAGACGACCAAACAGCGGGCTAGGGACCTGAGGGAGTAGGACAAACGTCACCATTCAGGCCAACTAAGAGAGAATACACTTTCTGGCCAGAGCATGCAGGATTCTTTTGCCCAACAGATTAAAGGAAGCAGAGAGCTGGCACAATGTAAATGGCCCTGGTACTCTATGAGGAGACCACAGGAATGGGGTTGCAGAAAATCCACAAGCCTTTTGCCACCTTCTCCTTTGCAAACCGTACTATCCAGATCTGCCACGATTGGAGGCAACTGGGAGTCACAGCCATGGTTTGGGATGCAGTAAGCAAATCATGGGGGGCCTTTGAAAACATCTGCAATTGATTATAAGACTTTATTTAAAAAGAAATAAAAGAACAGCTTTGTTGAGATATAATTCATATATTGTACATGTCACCTAAAGTGTACAATGAAGTTTTTTTAATGTAAATTTAGAGTGGTTCAACCATCACTATACTCAATTTTTAAATATTTTCACAACCCAACCCCTCCACAAAAAAATTCTACCCACTAGAATCACTTTCCTGATCATCTTCCCCAAAATACATTGCATTTTAAGGTGGGTAAAGGAAAGTTGAGGGAAGTTCAAACACTGCACAAAGGATATTATAAAATGACAAAGTCCAAAGTGAAGATCATGTGTTTTCTTTAAAATATTTTTTATTGATCTCAGAGAGAAAGGAAGAGGGAGAGAGAGATCAAAACATCAATAAGAATCACTGATCATCTGCCTCCTGCAGGACCCCATACTGGGGATCGAGTCCACAACCCAGGCATATGCCCCTGACCAGAATCAAACCTGATGCTCTCTCTAATAAGCCAAAATGGCCAGGGCTATATGTTTTAAGTTCTGCATGGTTTTAATGGTCCCAAATCTATAGTAATAAAAGGGTAAGATGCTAATTAGAATGGGCATCTCCTGGAAGTCCTTCCAGACAAAGCCTCAGTGATTGTGAGGGCCAAGGGTCAGGCAGCCATGGGAGGCTGCAAAGGGCTGAGGCTCAGACTGGCAGTGGCAGTGGGAGCAGGGTAAAGGGGGCAGTGCCTTCCTTGATCCAACAAGTCACCTCCGGCAGAGGGAGGCCAGACTAGGGGCTGAGGCAGAGGCAGTTAGGGGTGATCAGGCTGGCAGGGGGGCAAGGTAGTGGCAATCAGGCCAGCAGGAGGCAAGGTAGGGCAATCAGGCCAGCCTGGGGACAAGGTAGGGGCGATCAGGCCAGCAGGCAGAGGGGTTAGGGGAAATCAGGCATGCATGCAGGCAAATGGTTAGGAGCCAGTGGGCCCAAGATGCATCCCCAACTGCCAGCTTAGAGAACCACTCCCAAGTGCATGACTTTGTGCACCAGGCCTCTAGTCTACATTAATAAAAGCATACGTGGCCCTCACACTCAACGTTGTCACAAGATAGTCACCACAAGATAGCCCCCACAAGATGTCTGAATGCACAGCAAAGGTGGTGCGCAGTGGCTGTTCCACACAGTGAGGCTTGGGAGTCCCGTGGCTCTGCACAGTGCAGAGGAGGCGGTTCTGGCATCTCTGCCACTTTGCACAGAGGAAAGTAGGTCCCGGCAGAGGAGGCAGGTCACAGAAGGTGAGGGCAGTTGTGGGTGATCAGTCAGGCAGAGGCTGTTGGGGGCCATCGGGCCAGTAGGGGAGCAGTTAGGCATCAAGCAGGGGAGCTGTTAGGGTGCAGTCAGGCTGGCAGGCAGAAGCAGATAGGAGTCAGTGATTAGGCCAGAAATCAGGCTTAAACCAGCAGCCAGACATCCCCCAAGGGGTCTCAGATTGGAGAGTGTACAGGCCAGGCTGAGGGACAGCACCCCCCACCACCACCACCCGTGTATGAATTTCGTGTACCAGAAAACTAGTGGTAAAAAAGAAGCAAGCCTAAAAGAGACTGGGTGGGGTTGCAGTTCAAGATTGGAGGGTAATATCAGCTCTGGTAGGGGTGCTGGTAGCTGCAAACAGCAGACAAACTGAACCTCAAGACAGGAAAATAATGAGTTCAGTGGGCCACCCCTGCTTCCAGGGGTCTCTCCCACCTGGGCTTCCCAGGCATCAGACACTGAGCGCTGAGCTGGAAGTTAGGAAATTTAGATCTGGTTCCAGCCTATCTTTTATTGGAAAGATCACTTAAGCTCTTCCTAGCACAGTTTCCTCATCTGTAGAAATTGGGTTAATTATGTCTAGCCTTTCCACTTTTTAGAACTGTTATGAATCAAATGGGATATTGCACATGAACTCTAGCAGGATAAAGGGCTCTCAGCATAAATATCAGGCATTTATGTCTCTGCTTCCATTTCACTTTTAAACCTTTAGTTTTCTTTTGCATTATGGAAAAACTTATTTACAAAAAAGCCCTTATTTATAATCTCTTCTTTATACATTTTAAGGTACCTCATATACTTTTGGAAAAATGGTAAGGAGTAAATATAAACATGTACATAATTTCAAAAAGCTATATTTTACTAGTCTAAGCCCCTCTCCCACAATATTCTTGAGCTAATTGCATACCTGAATACTATAACAGCCTTATTAAAAAACATGATATTCAGAAAGGCTCAACATGTGACCTTTCCTTAGATACTACAAAACAGAAAAGAAAATGGCGAGTAAATGACAAATGAAGAATATACATAAGTTGAAGTGTTCTCTAATAGAGAATTAGACAATCTTTGTTTCCTAATATCATTCTCCAATAAAAGGAATGAGTCTCTTCTAAAGATAATGCATAAATGTTTGGGCGAGAGAAGGTACAAGGTGAGTTAATGTACCAGAAAGCAAGGAAGTGCATAAAAACCAGTGAGGGCATTGAAGAAATCCTACTGTTCAACTTTGAGGGATTTAAATATCAAAACAACCTGCTGCTTACAATGGATGTGAACACATTGAACAACAAAGAAGAAGTTTCTAGGAATCCAAAAAGAGAGTGGAGGGAGGGGAGAGAGAGAAGGGAGAGTTTATTTTTCAGAAGAATTTTGAGTGAAAAAAGTGTAATTAATAAAAATATTTTAAAATCATCTCTTTACAATCACATATAATAATTTATTCAGGCAAGAATTAGCAATGGATGCTACAGCCATATGTACAAGTTAATTGAGAAGAGAATATTAACAAACTCTCTTTCCTATTTCTTCTTATTAAAGTAGTCCTTTTATTATTTCTTGCAATGCTGGTTTGGTGGTGATAAACTCCTTTCGCCTTTTTTGTCTCAGAAGATCTTTGTTTCATTCCTATCTAATCTAATCTACACTAATAAAAGAGAAACATGGTAATTGGCGTACGACCACTACCCTTTTCATTGGCTAATCAGCGAGATATGAAAATTAACTGTCAGCCAAGATGGCGACTGGCAGCTAGGCAGCTTGAAACTAACATGAGGCTTGCTTGCTACAGTGACTGAGGAAACCAACGTTCCCCGCCTGTGGCTGCAGGCCTATGAGCCTGCAGTTTAAGAAACTCTGTAACAATTACCACCGGACTTCAGACAGCAGGATTGCAACATTGTAAGCAAGGCCAGAAACCTACTTTCAGCAGCGGAGACCTAAGAGCTGGAGCCAAGCCTCAAAGCTAAAGCTGGCCCAGAATAAAAAGAAAAAAAGAAAAGAAGGAGCGGTTGGGAGCTTCAGTTACCCCCAGCCTGAAAACAGCCCTCAGCCCCTCACCCAGACTGGCCAGGCACCCCAGTGGGGATCCCCACCCTTAAGGGTGTGTGACCAGCTGCAAACAGCCATCATCCTCTCTCCCAGGCTGGCCAGGCACCACAGTGGGGACCCCCACCCTCATCCAGGACACCCTTCAGGGCAAACCAGCCAGCCCCTACCCATACACCAGGCCTCTACCCTATATAGTAAAAGGGTAATATGCCTCCCAGCACTGGGATCAGCGGAGCCATGAGGCCTCCTGGCCCCGGGATCAGCATGACAGGGAGCAGCGCCCAAACCCCATGATCACCCTGCGGCTCTGTGTGTGACAGGGGGCGGGGCCACAACCTCCCTATCCACCCTGCTCTGTTCGTGACAGGGGAAGGTGCCCCAACCCCCTGATCAGCCCTGCTCTGTGCCTGATAGGGAGGAGCTCCCCAACACCCCCCCCCTCCACGGGCCCTGCTCTGTGTGTGATGGGGTAGAGCCATAACCTCCCATTGGCCCTGCCCTCAGTGTGAGAGTGGCGGTGCCCCACCCCCTGATGGGACCTGCTCTGTGTGTGAATGGGGCAGCGCACCAACCCCCTGATTGGCCCTGCTCTGTGCAGGGGGAAGTGCCCCAACCCCCTGATTGGCCCTGCTCTGTGCATGACAGGGGGTGGCGCCGCAATCTCCCCATCGACCCTGCCTGAGTGTGACAGGGGACGGTGCCCCAACCCCCAATTGGCCCTACCCTGATTGTGACTGAGGGTGGCATCACAACCTCCCAATCTCCCTGCTCTGTGCATGACAGGGGAAGGCGCCCCAACTCCCCAATCGGCCCTGCTCTGAGCCCGACCAGGGGCTGCACCTAGGGATTGGGCCTGCCCTCTGCCACCTGGAAGCAGGCCTAAGCCAGCAGGTCGTTATCTCTAGAAGGGTCCCAGACTGCAAGAGGGCACAGGCAGGGCTGCGGGATGCCCCCTCCCCCTCCTGAGTGCACAAATTTTTGTGCACCGGGCCTCTAGTAAAAGATAAACATGCAAATTGACTGTACTTCTCTATGCCTTAGGACACACCCACCAGCGAATCAGAGCAACTATATGCAAATTAACCCAACCAAGATGGCAGCCATCAGCCATGGGGCTGGCGCAAGCAGAAAGCTAGGTTGCTCCAGTGATGGAAGAAGCCAAGCTCCCCACCCATCCTTACCGGCTCTGAGCTCCACTGAAGGCAATGAAGTTTTAATTATACAAGATAAGTAAATCCCAGATACTTGTTTTCAGCCAGCCATGGCCATGGAGCTGGAGTGAGCAGGATGTTTGGTTGCTCCACTGATGGAGGAAGCCAAGCGTCCCACCCGACCTGGCCGGCTCTGATTTCCACTGAGGGCAACAAAGTTTCAATTATAGAAGGTAAATAAATCTCAGAATAAAAAAGAGAAAGGAAAAAAGGAGAGGCTGGGAGCTTCCATTGCTGGAGGGCTTGGCCAGGCTTAAAATGGCTCTCAGCAGCTCACCCCGACTGACCAAGCAACCCAGTGGGAACCCCCCACACTAAAGGGGGTGTAGCCAGCCTGGAAACAGCCATTAGTCCCTCACCCAGGCTGGCCTAACCTCCATTGGGTGAGGGTCCCCACTGGGAGGGGCTTGACCAGCCTGAAAATAGCCATCAGCCCCTCACCCAGGCTCGCCAAGCACCCCAGTGGGGACCCCCACCCTGATCAAGGACACCCTTCAGGGCAAATCAGCTGGGCCCCACCCATGCACCAGGACTCTATCTTATATAACAAAAAGGTAATATGCAAACTGACACTAACTGCAGAAAGACTGGGAACAACTGGTCACTATGACAGACTGAACATCATGGGGTAGATGCTCAATGCAGGAGCTGCCTCATGGTGGTCAGTGTGCTCCCACAGGGGGAGCTCTGCTCAGCCACAACGAGGCTTAAGGCTTCCAGTACAGCGGTGGTGGTGGGAGCCTCTACCAACTCCTTAGCAGCACTATGGATGTCAGACAGCAGCTTAGGCCTGCTCCCCGCTGGCAAGGGGACATCCCTTGAAGGCTGCTGGGCTAGCAGAGGAATGTGTGATTTCCAGCTTAGGCCCAATCCCCCGGGAAGAAGGCCTAAGCCAGCAGGTGGCCATCCCCCAAGGGGTGCCAGACTATGAGAAGGCACAGGCTGGCCTGAGGGACCACCCCACCCCTGAGTGCACAAATTTTGTGCAACAGGCCTCTAGGTTTTGTTTTTTAAATTAAATCTTTATTGTTCAGATTATTACAGTTGCTCCTCTTTTTTTCCCCCCTCAGAGCTACCCTCCACCCTGTTTCCACCCCACCCTCTACGCTTGCCCCTCCCACTTTACTCATCCATAGATGTACGATTTTTGTCATCTCTTTCCGCACCCCCACACCACTTTTCCCCCTAGAGTAGTCAGTCCACTACCTTTCTATACCCTTGATTCTATTATATTCACCAGTTTATTCTGTTCATAAGAATATTTATTCTCTTGATTTATAGATTCACTTGTTAATAGATGTGTATTTGTTGTTCATAATTTGTATCTTTACCTTTTTCTTCTTCTTCCTCTTCTTAAAGGTTACCTTTCAGCATTTCATATAATACTGGTTTGGTGGTGATGAACTCCTTTAGCTTCATCTTATCTATGAAGCTCTTTATCTGACCTTAAATTCTGAATGATAGCTTTGCTGGGTAAAGTAATCTAGGTTCTTGCTATTCATTACTTTGAATATTTCTTGCCATTCCCTTCTGGCCTGCATAGTTTCTGTTGAGAAATCAGATGACAGTCATATGGATACTCCTTTGTAGGTAACTGGTTTTTTTTTTCTCTTGCTGCTTTTAAGATTCTCTCTTTGTCTTTTGCTCTTGGCATTTTAATTATGATGTGTCTTGGTATGGTCCTCTTTGGATTCCTTTTGTTTGGGGTTCTCTGTGCTTCCTGGACTTGTAAGTCTATTTCTATTACCAGGTAGAGGAAGTTTTCTGTCATTATTTCTTCAACTAGGTTTTCAATATCTTGCTCTCTCTCTGCTTCTGGCACCCCTATAATCCGGCTGTTGGTACACTTGAAGTTGTCCCAGAGGCTCCTTACACTATCTTCATATTTTTGGATTCTTTTTGCTTTTTGTTTTTCCGGTTGGGTGTTTTTTGCTTCTTCGTATTTCAAATCTTTGACTTGAATATTGCAATTCTCTAGTCTGCTGTTGGAACTCTGTATAATATTCTTTATTTCAGTCAGTGTATGCTTAATTTCTAGTTGGTCCTTTTTCATATACGTGAGGGTCTCCCTAGATATCTTGAGGGTCTTACTGATTTTATCATGGTTTCTAGAAAATTCTTGAAAAACCTTATAAGTTTGGTTTTGAGCTTTATATCCAGTAGTTTTCTTTCCTCCATTTCTGTCATTTGTGACCTGTTTCTTTGTCTCTGCATTTTTTATGCTTCCCTGTGTTGAGAGAGTGGCTTTCTGTGCTAGTTGTCCTTTAGGGCCCAGTGGCTCAGCCTCCCCAATTACCTGAGGTAGACACTCTTGGTGCACCCCTTTGTGGGCTTTGTGTAATCTCATTGTAGTTAAGCCTTGATTATTGTAGGTATCACTGGGATGAATTGACCTCCAGACCAATTGACTGTGAGAATCACCTGTGTCTACAGTGGGAGAACTGTGCTAGACATACCCTCTGGGGCAAGAGTTGCTTCAGTGAGGCTTTGGTGCTCACTGAGTCTGCCCCCTCAGTGTGTTCCTTATGGATCTGAGGAGTTGTAATCTGGATTTTCCTACTCTGACCAGTGGGTACACTGGCTCTTGGATCTCTAAGGAAGTGCTAATTTAGCCTCTTCCTGAGGCTACCCAGCAGGAGCTATGGAGAGATTTCCAGATTCCTCTTCTTTGTTTGGGATTTGGAGGTGCCCAGATAAGGCCCATCTGTGAAGCAATCCAAGCTTCTGTGGGGCCTTGGGCCTTCTTTTGGATGTTCTTGGTCTCTCTGACCCAGCTTCAGTTTCTTAGATAATTTTCAGATTGCAAAGGGCCAGGCCTTTCATATTCAAAAGCCTCTGCTCACAGCTTGGGTGGGACAGGTCTCAGGGAATCAACAGGGTGGAGCAACAGCTATGGCTGGTCCTCAGTCCTACTCTAAGAGGCCCTATATCTCAGTGTCCCTATCATCATTGCAAGCACCTCTGAGAGAAAGCTACCCTCGAGTTCCCACCGATGCCAGACAGTCTAGTTTGTCCCTGTATGAGTCTGGGTCCCCAGAGACTTGCCCGGAACTGGAGTTCAGAGCAGTCAGGAGCTTGAGACTCCCTCCCAATTGAAAAAGACAACCATGTCCTCAGTTGCCAGCCCTTTCTGCATGCCCCTCTGGACCTCTGCACTTCTGCACCTCACCTCTGATTCTCACTGTGCTTTTCTCTTTCCTTCTAGTTGTAGAATTTCCACTCAGCCAGCCATCCTGTGGTTATGGGTGATGTCCATTTTGTCTTTTAGTTGTATTTTTGAAGTGGTTGTGTGAGGCAGCAATTTCCAGTGTTTACCTATGCTGCCATCTTGGTTTCTCTCCTGTGTATTGATTTTAGAGAGGGAAGAGAGAGAGCCTGGGACTCTAGTTTTGAATAATAGCCTTTCTGGATATAGTAATCTTGGTTTTACATCCTTGCTTTCCATTACCTTGAGGACTTCATGCAATTCCCTTCTGGCCTGTACAGTTTCTGATGAGATATAAGCTGGCAGCCTTATGGGGGCTCCTTTGTAGGTAACAAATTGCTTTTCTCTTGCTGTCTTTAAGATTCTGTCTTAAATTTCTTTAATTTGTGGCATTTTAATTATTACTAGAGGCTCAGTGCATAAAATTTATGCACGGGGGAATCTCCACAGCCCAGCCTGCACCCTCTCCAGTCCGGGACCCCTCAGGGGATGTCTGACTGCCAGCTCCTAACTGTTCACCTCCATGCCTAACTTCCCCCCCTGCTGACCTGGTTCCCCCCAACTTCCCCTCTCTGCCAGCCTTGTCACCTCCAACTATTCCCCTCTGCTGGCTTGGTCACCCCTAACTTCCCCCTTGCCAGCCTGGTTGCCCCCAACTGCCCCCTGCTGACCTGGTCGCCCCATGCAGCCTCCTGTTCAGTCATTTGGTTGTTCCTCACTAATCCCCCTGCCAGCCTGGTCATTGACAGCCATCTTGTGAGGGCATGATAGCTAATTTGCATATTACCTCTTTATTATATAGGAAATGTCTGAACATGGGCTTGCTTGGGTTCTTCTTGTTTGGGACTGCCTGTGCTTGTATGATTGTTTTCCTTCACCAAGTTAGGGACATTTCTTCCATTTATTCCTTGAAACACATTTTCTATCCCTTGTTCCCTTTCTTCACCTTCTGGAATTTCTATAATATGAATATTATTATGTTGCATATTCTCCCACAGCTCCTTTAAGTTGTCTTCTTTTTTTTTTTCCTTTGAATTATCTGATTTGGTGATTTTTTTTATACCCTGTCTTCTAATTTACCAATCTGATCCTCAGTTTCTTCTAATCTACATATTAGTTCCAATGTGTTTATTATTAGTGCTGTGTCATTCTTCATTTCTGATCTGTCATTTTTCATTATTTCCATATCTTTTCTCATGCTGATCATCTTTGTAATTATTATTCTGAATCAATATCTTATACATTTCTTATCTCCATTTCATTTAGCTTTTCTTCTGGAGAATTTTCTTAGTCTTTCTATTCGGGCTTGTATTTTTGTCCCCATTTTGGCTTTATGTCTATGTGTTGGGTTTATTTGCTACACCTCCCAATCTCTAGGGTAAGACAATATCCTGTTCGGTGCTGACAGCTATCCACATCTTGTGGCTTCCTCTGTTGTGGCTGGGTGTCTTTGAAAAGGATCAAGATATGCATGAAGGTTTGCTTTTCCTAGCCTCAGGGCCAGAAGGAGATAATGCAAAGTCTTAAAACCTCCAGAGATCCTCTTCAGTCTGGTTGTCATTCAGTATCAGTTATTCTCAGGCTATTAACTACATGGTTAGGCAAGAGGTTTTTAAACATAGTGAGTCAATGCTACCTGGATAATAAATCTCTGCTGGAGAAAGATACCTTTGCAGTAGAAGGGAATGACTCAGCATAGGAAATTTGGGTGTGTCACTTCTGAAGTCTAACCCCAAAGCCTCTACACTTGGCTTCTGCTCACACAGATCCAGTACACTTTTCCATTCCACTGCCAGAGCCCAAGGTGAATGGCTGCACACACAATTTGTGCATTGTTCCTTTAAGAGGTTGCCTGCATTTCCAGCCTTCTCTTCCTGGCAGAAAGCAATTCTTCTTTTCACAGCCATATGTACTGTGGGCACCTTTCTCAGTTCTGGTGCTTTGGGGTGGGGGTCCAACTTGGGTTTAGACCCCAGAGCTCTCTTTGGGAGCCCCCCACAGCTAAGATATTCCTTTGGAAATTCAGCTGTTTTTAGTGGGAGCCTGGCCAGTTCTCTAACACATCTATACTTTTTACAATTTTCTATGCATTCTCCACTTTCCATCCTTAATTATCAGGGTTCTCTCCAGCTAGTTTTCAATTGATTATTTAGAATGAGTTTTCTGTA
This sequence comes from Myotis pilosus, assembly GCA_036010255.1. Lineage (NCBI taxonomy): Eukaryota > Metazoa > Chordata > Mammalia > Chiroptera > Vespertilionidae > Myotis > Myotis pilosus. Next base: position 1,223,203 of record JASKON010000044.1, read on the forward strand.
TTTTAGTTATAATTCCACTTTGGCCCTGGGAGTAGCTTCCACTTACTCTACCATCCTCTTGAGTGTTTTGTCTTTTATTTAGTTTTTTAAATATTCTTTAAATTTATTTTGCTCTTATTTTTATTATTGCTTTACTAATTTAGTACTTTGTTTTCCTTTGAGTTTGTTTTTTAGGTACAATGTTAGATATTTTATTGGATTTATTTTTTAATAGACATGTATTGCTATGATTTTTTTCCTTAGGAATGCATAGCTCTTTCCCATGATTTTGGGGTATGTTATGATTTTCATTTGTTTCAAGGTAACTTGATTTTTTTCCAGGACTTCCTTTTTAACCCAATCATTGCTTAGTAACATGTTATTTAACCTCCTTGATCATGAGCATATTGTGTTATTTAATTTTTTGCGTCTGATTTCTAGTTTCATACTAGTATGTCAGAGAGATACATAGCATGATTTTAATCTTCTTAAGTTTATTGTAACTTGTTTTGTACTTTTACATATGGTTTATCCTCAAAATATTCCATGTGCACTTGAAAGGAATGTGTATTATGCTGCTTTGTGGTGAAATTGATATACAAAAATATATATTAAATATATCTGGTCTGGCATGTCATTTGCTTTTACTGTTATTTATTTTTTTTCTTTATTCTGTTTCAAATATTTATTCATTGATATCAATTGACTGTTAAAATTTTACTATGAGTGTGTTCCTATCAATCTCTCCACTTATGTTTACCAGGATTTACTTTGTATAATAAGATGCTCCTATGTTGGGTGCCTACATGTTTAAAAGCATTGCTACCCCAGTTTTATTTTCATTTCCATTTGCATGAAATATATTTTTAAACTCCTTTGTCTTAAAGACTGTGTGTTTATTCAGTATCCTTAATACCATGGCTTTAAATTCTACTCCTGGAAGTTTGTTCCTTCCATTTTTATTTAGTCGCTTTCTGGTGTTTTGTTTTTGTTCTTTTTTGGAGGGGAGAGGGTGCGGGAGGGGACAGTATGTTTCTTTGTCTCTTCATTTTGGCAGTCTTCTTGTATTTCTTATTGTGTATTAGATAGATATACTATGTCTTCAATCTCATTATGGTGGTCTTTTGTGATATGTGTCTATGGGGCTCACAGGTGTAATCTCTGATCATTTGAGTTTTGTGCTCAAGGAATGTTCCTTGTGTAGGTTAATGATTTCTGCTGTTTATTTTAGTCTTGAATGCTGTTTGCTTTTTCATAAGTGGTATTGATTTTCAGGCTGATTAACTATTAAGATAAGCCTTGACCACTAGCATATAAACTGCCATGTGGTTGCTAACACTTTGAAGGTAAGTTAGCTCTAGCAGGTTCTTGGACTAGCCACGTTCTTCCTTGGATGTCCTGGTTATGTGGTTAATTGATTTGTGATCTGCTCTGGTCTTAAGGCTTCCAATGATTGTTTTGAAATTGGAACACTTTTGGAGTGACTTGTTTTCAGACACTGCCTGCAATTGGCCTTGGCTACCTATCTGGAGCTACAAGTAATCTGCAATTTTGCCTGCCTTTACTGAACCAGGGTGATTATGCAAGGAACCAAGGAGTATACCAAAGTTGGCTCTGTTAGGATGAACCACCCTTAATCTCTCCTGCTTGGACTTGTTTTCTGAAATATATATTATTATAAACCTTTTCCCATAGCTTGGAAGAGACAGCTGGTGCCTAAAAAAAGAAGGTAAGTTGAATCCCCCTTTGCTTGAAAGAATTCCACACCCTAATTCCTTCACTCCCTTGAACAATTTATGGCCTCCTCACTGCTTGACCGAGTCCTACACCCACACCCTGACCCTATATTGTATGCTTCTACCCTACATAAGAGAATCTAACCAGACCTTCAATGATGACACCGATATACTAGTCTCAGCCTGCTGTGAGAGCATGAAATACAATTTCTTAAACTCTTACAATGTCTGTTGGCCTGGCTCCTTTTGGCATGGATCTAACAGGCTTCCACAAGCTCAGAGCCAGAGGGTGGGTCATCAAAATTCCCAAAGCACCTCAAGATTCATCTCTATATTTAGGTTGATATTCCACTCCCTGAGTCTTCTTGAATCTCCTCAAAAGGTCCCCATACTCAGTATGAAGCATAGTAACCTCCATCTTGGGTAAAACTGCTGTTTAAAATTTTAACCCTGCTATTCTGGCTTCTGCAAACATTTGCTTGCTTAAATAATAGGGAAAATAAGACTACTCCCATTCCAGAGAGACCATATGCCTCGGACAGAGTTGTCTGTGCTGGCACCAGGCCAGGCCTTGAGAGATGGTTTCACAGCCCTGTCCCAGCATGCAGGACTTTTTCTCAGAAGATCCAGAAATCTCATTTCAAATTTGAAAAACAAAGAGCTGAAAATCATATAAATTGGAAAGACTTTCACCATATTGGGTCCCAGAATTTGAGAAGTAAGAGTTCCTCTGAGCCCGCTAGTGCTAGCAAAAATGAATAGGACTTCAAATAAATTTGGCTTATTGATTAAGGTGTCTTCTGATTTACAGTATAACAAGTAGTGTGGCTCCAGGTTGGTGGCAGAAATGGTCTTCTTCACAAAGCACAGTGTTGGCAGAGCTGGATCAATGATATCAGGAGGATGAGGTTTGTGGATTTTTTGCTGGGGGGAAGTGCCAATCAGGCTCACAGTATGGGGGAAAATAGCCCTCATACTAGAACCACCAAACTTACTATCTATATGAGTCTTTAACAAAAGCTCCCAAGAAAAATGCACAGTATATCCAGGCTTGGAGGAGGTGATTAATTATTATTATTATTATTATTATTATTATTATTATTATTATTTGCAGTATGCAAGCTGGCAGAGTAAAGCCACCAGGACTTATCCTAGTATGTACCCTGATGAAGGAAAGCACCTTTCAGGTACCAGGTGGGGAAATAGTCCAACTCCAGAATCACATGACTTAGTGTTTGCTTGAAGCTCCTACAATTCCCAGTTTTCACAGACCTGCTCATGTGTTTTTTTTCAAGGCAGAGCAGAGAGCGTGCCTAAGCTTTGTATAAATAGCAGACTTGCTGCAGGGCAGAAGCTCAGCAGGATGGGGCCATGTGAATATTCATTGACAGGTCTTAAATCTTGCATAAGCCAACAGTATTCAGGGAGCTTTTTAAAAGGTAAAATGTGATAGTATTACAAGAGGACTGGCAGGGTTATTGAAGGGGCGAGTCATCGCAGGGCCTACAAGGGCCAGCCGCCGGGCCCCATGAGGCACAGCCTCTGCTGGCGGCCTCAGGCACGGACTCACCAGCCCACGGCGGGAGCCCGGTGCAGGCCACCACCCACCCGCCGCCCCCGGACCGGACCCACGAGGCAGCAGCGGCAGCAGGGAGGGGCGCGTGCCCTCGCCCAAGGAGATGGAGGAAGAGGCGATCGCCGGCACCCCAGGAATGAGACGGAGGACATGGACTTCCTGTCTGGGCTGGAACTGGTCGATCTGCTGGACCCCCGCCAACTGGACTGGCCCCTGGAGCTGGGGCTCAGCTTGCCCTGGGAGGGGCTAGGACTGCGCTCTCCATCTTGCCCTGGGTCCTCCATTTTTGGGGCGGCCGCCATGTGCTCAGGAGAGTGCCTTCTTCCCAGAAGCCCAGGCCCCTGCTGGCCACGCCTGGGATTTCTTTGAACTAACCAATGACAATCAAGGGACATGCGTGCCATAGAGATGACCACATCCTGTGTAACAAGACCCGACTCGTGCCTGGCCAATCGGCTGGGCCCACAGTCCCCTCCCCTGCCCTTTCTATAAAACCCACAATCCCATCAGGCCTTGCTCTCTCGGCCACTGGGGCTTGCCCTTGCATCGCTGAGTGTGGCAGGGGAGCCAAACCTAGGTTTGAAATGAAGGACTCTTTGCTTTTGCATCAGACTCGCTGGCTCCCTGGTGGGCTCTTGGGAACCTTGAAATCTGGGCACAACAGTTATATTAGGCCAAGTCTTAAGAATTTTTTAGTCATTTCAATGACTCTTGTATCAATGGGCAGAATCTCATTTAATTCAATTTTTACTGATTTTACATCTTTGGCATAACCCAGAAATTTGTAAACTCATGCCTCATGGTTTACTTTATTTTTAATGTCCTGGGATATTCCTAAAAGGGTGGAATTCCTGTCTTGCAATAATGCTATACTATAGCCATCAGCTGGCTCTGTAAACATATCTATCTGTTCTGGAGACATGGTTGTAGTAACCACAATCTTGCTAAGCAAAGTATTTTAAAGAATGGCATCAGAAATTCGGCTATGCAAATAAAAGAATAAGTTCATTTTTATAGCCCCAACATCACACACAAAAAAATGAAGAGTGAGTTGCTTACCTTTGACTTATACCTCACAGTCCATTTGGGATAGGAGGTTTACAGAATGAATAAAAACCAGTGTGGGTTACTTGAATGAGAAGGGAAAATGGGGGAGGGGGAGAGGGAGGGTTTGTAACCTAGTTCAGTATCTGGTTAAAACTGTTGTCTTACTTTCCCACCCTGACTGACTTGGGCAGAGGGGCAGCACTGCAGAGTCTAACCCCAGACCCCTCCACAGCTGACTTGGGCAGAGCTGCAGGGACTCTCAGGGGCTTGCCACAGGAGGAGATATATAGGTCAAAGCCTCCTCACGAGTTCAGTTCAGGCTTTGGATCCAGAATTCCCCTGGACTAGCAGATCTGCAAAATAAAGGTTAAACTTTCCTCACTCAGCGGGCTGGCTGATCGTTCTCCTGTGCATTCTGCCACATTTGGTGCTTTTGCCAAGAAATGTCAGTTGAGCTGGTTCTTAGGCCACTGCTGATGAGAGTGGACTTTGGGCCACTTGCTTCAGGCTCTGGGACCCAAGGAAAGTGTGCCACCAGCACATTCACTAGTTGCTAAACTCATGGGGCCCGGAGGGACTGTAGGAACTCTGCACTCTAGTGAACCCAAAAGAGGAAGTAAACACCTACCTGGGACCTCCCCAGAGAGAAGTAAAAATCAGGTGTCTGAAACTGTAAGCTTTTCCCCCTGAGAAATTGGTCTGAGTTCTGGCCTGTCCTATGGGACAGAAGAGGTAGATGGCCCCTACTTAGGTAATTACTTACCTCAGGAGAGCTCAGATCATCTGGAGGGAATGGCTTCCAGATGGTATTAACTGTCTCTGGGACCTTTGGGAGGGAAGTCAAAACTGAGTCTGGCCTGCCTTATAAAAGGTAGAAGAAAAGCGTTCCTAGGCAGTTTTCTACTGCCTCTATTCAGGGACTTTCCTGTATTTCTGTGCAATTGAAACTGATTTGGTGGTATTCTGTGGTGTAAATGTGGCATGTACTGGTGAAAAAGTGTTTTTATGTTTGTTTGTTTCTGTTTTGTTTTTAAAACCTCTCCCACATTTCCCTGGTAATTCAAAATTTTTAGTGGGGAATGTTATCTGTCTTTATTGTTTAAATATGTCTCTTTGTTGTTTGTTTAAATTGTTTAGCTATAAAATTTCTGTTTGCATCTCAAAAAAATATGACATCTCACCTAAAAATTAAGGCTAAGAGTTCTAAGTGGAAAGAATGTATGGCTTTGGTGTTATGGAAGAAAGTAAAGAGAAATGTTGAAAGAAAGTTGAATGGATGACCGGCCAGTAAGACAGGACAAGTAGAGTAGGGAAACTGAGCAGAAATTCTGTCTTCCCTAAACCAAGGACAGTTGGTAGTAAATGATTTTCATTTTGCCTCCCTAAACAGAGGTTAAATAGCTTATGTCAATGTACTTAGGAAAACTGATAGCAGAAATCTGATTAGTGTCATTTTCAGTCCACACCCAAGAACAAATGAAGTTAGAAAATAAGCCTTCTCTCGATTATTTTTTTTTACCCAGGCATTTTAAAAAAAGAGAAGGCAATCAGGTCCCTCTCTGCAACATGGGTAATAGCTCCACCTCAAACTCTGCTGTCTTATAATGTATGTTAAGAAATTTTAAAAAGGAGTTTACTGGGGACTACAGTTTAACACCAGTCCCCTGGGAGTTAAAAAGGATGTGTGAAATAGACTGGCCACCTTTTGGAGTAGGATGGATACTGGAGGGCACATTGGATGTCCCCACGATTAGGAATGTTCACAGAATTATCATAGGGGACCCAGGTCATTCCAACCAGTTCCCTTATAGTGGCCAGTGGCTAGAAATAGCAGAGCTTAAGCCACTTTGGATCCAGTTTTGTGTATATAAGGGAAAAGGGCAAGTCCCTCAGAAGGATAATAAGCCTTCTATTCTGCAGAAACCACCTGAAGAAGCCAGGTCTAACACCTCCATATGTGATTCCAGCAGCACCAAGTGCCCCTTTGCCTAGCCAGGGAAGCTTAGATACACCACTTCCTCCCATCTCCTGCCAACCGGACTCTCCAGAGCCAGTTGGACAACATTTGTGCTCAGCAGATTGGGAACCCAAACCACTCCCAGATTTCCTGATGCCTATCCAAGAAATACAGGGGTCCTCATATAATTGGAGAAAATAGGATCCCATAAGAGAGGGGATCAGTCTTTTACTACCAGCCTTTCACTATGATCGATCTCTTAAAACTGAAAGCAACACACTCCCACTTTGAGAAAACTCAAGCCATAGTTGACCTACTGGAGTCAATTTTTTAGACCCATAAGCCCACCTGGGTCAACTGCAAGGAACTCCTTCTCACACTTTTTAACACTGAGGAGTGCATGAGAATAATAACAGAAGCTTGGAAATGGTTCCAGACTCAGGCCCTTCCCAGGATATTAGACACAGACAGGTGGGCCAGGGAGGTTATCCCAGATGTGGAACCCAGATGGGACCTGAATTCAGAGGACAGGGGGCCATATTAGAGAGATATCAACTGGCCTTCCTCCAGGGGCTCTGGGCTGGGGCCAAGAAACCCCATAATTTGGCCAAGACCTCTGAGGTTTTCCAGAGGCCTGATGAAAGTCCAGCAGCCTTTTCAGTCCTCATCTGATTGCTGGCAGCTGTCTTCAACCAGGAGAGACTGAACTCTTTCCAACTGGGCCCCCATGGGCCCATGGTCAAAATGAAAATCAGGGGCCAGACTATGAACTTATGATAGATACAGGGGCAGAGCACTTGTTAGTTACTCAGAAAGTAGCTCCCTTCTCGTGACAGGAAGTCACCATTATCAGACCTACCAAGATCACACCTTCAGACCATTCTTCTGTCCCCACCAATGTCAGTGAGGCAGCCACCAGGTGGCTCATGAATTCCTATATTTGCCAGACTGCCAGTTCCCTCTAAAGGGCAGAGACCTTTCAGCCAAAATGGGAGCAGAAATCACCTTAGCCCTGAATAGCTCAGCACAACTACGTTTAGGGTGAGGAAACCTCTCCAGTGAGCCTGTCTTTAGCAGTGCCTAGGAAGAAAGAATGGAGAATTTATACCTCCCAGTCAAAGGACTCACTATTACAGCCTGAATTAGACAAGGAATTCCCACTGGTTTGGGCATAGGCCTTTTTCTGCCTTCAGTTGGCACCCTCAAGTTAGCCCCTGTTTGCCCTTTAGTGAGAAAACCAACCCCAAGGGCTAAGGAACAGTTTACCTGGACCAGACTGACACAAGCATTCAAGAACTCTTTGACTTTTAGTTGAGCATTAGGATATGACCTCCTACAGGCTAGCTCCACATGAGCTCAGTGTTGGGAAGGAACACAACCCTTCTAAGACTCTTAACTAAAACAGATTACCTGGTTTCCAAAAGGAAGTCTCAAATCTGTCAGAGGGAAGTCAAATACCTCGGTTTCCAAATTATCCAAGGGAAACGAAGGCTAAGGACTAAAAGGAAGCAGGTAGTACAGTCCCCAGAACCTGGCGACAGATTCGGGAATTCCTAGGGGCAGCAGGTTCTGTCAAATTTGGATCCCAGGATTTTCAGATCTAGCTAACTCCCTCTATGAAGCCATAAAAGGAAAGGAAAAGGCACCCATTAACAGAGGTCATGAGCAGAAAAAAGCCTTCATGATCATAAAGGCAAAGCTCATTGAAGTGCTGCCTCTAGGGCTTCCAGATGTGACACAGGATTTTACAATGGGGTAGCCCTAGGAATTCTAACTCAGGAGTTGAAACCCTGGCAGAGGCCAGAAGCCTACATTTCCAAACAGATTGACCCAGTTGCCTCTGGGTGGCCCCATGCCTCAGGGCCCTTGCAGCCATGGCCTTACTAGTCAAAGAGGCAGACAAGCCCACTCTGGACAGAATTTAAATGTTAAACTACCTCATTCTGTTGTCACCCTAATGGAAGGTAAGGGGCAACATTGGCTGACTCATGCTCAGATGCAGAGGAAACCCTTGAGCATAAGGCCTAGAGGAGGTTTCCTCCAGGTGGCCACATCTAACAGATAGGCTTCTACAGAATCTGGACTTAGTATTATTCATGGAAGGCAGTAGCTTCCTAGGTGAAGAAAAAAGATGAGCCGGGTGTGCAGTAGTATCAAACTTTGTGATAACAGAGGCACAGGCCCTGCCTGAAGGATGGTCAGTGCAGAGGGCAGAACTTTGGGCTCTAGTCAGAGCCTTAAGTCACAGTAAGGATAAGCATGACTCACATTATGCCTTTGCTACCCTGCATATCCATGGTACCATATACAAGAAAAGGGGGCTTCTGATGGCTGGAGGAAGTTACTAGAGCAGTCTGGGATCACAAAAAAGTAGCAGTCATCCTTTGTAGAGGACACCAAAAAGTAAAGACTCAGTGTCAGAAAGAAACTGTCGCACAGACTCAGCAGCAAGGCTAGATGCTAAGGAGAGGGAGGCACCATTGTGGATCAGCCTGGTTCCTGAATTACCTGAACCTCTGAAATACACCCTAAAGAAGAAGAATGGGCCCACAAAAAGGGGGTAAAATGTGCCATGCCAGCACAGCCAAGGGTGAACCTGAGGAAGAGTGGTGAAGGATTAATGAAGACAGACAAGAGAATACAGCTGGGGCCTGGTAGATCTCCCTTGCCTGGATGCGGACAAAGAAAGATCCAGCCTCCAAGTGGAGACTTTATTTTATAGTCAAAACAAAACAAGGAAGTGGTCAACATGGTTACAATGTTCTTGTGAGTTTCACTTTGTTTTGGCAGCACTTGTTGCACCTCCCACAGCCCATTAGCTACCAAGAAGGAACTAGGGAGGGCTATAAGGTTAAACTTAATCATGCTAAGAGGGCTCTGCCCTCCAACCTGGGACTTGTTTCTGGCCCTGTCACAGGTCAATCCAAGGCTTGACCCTATATGCATTCCCTACATCTCCCCATTTTTTTTTAAGCTACTATAATAAAAGTAAAATTTGAACATTAATATCAAAATTCTGGCTATTAAAATAATAACAAAACAATGCCAATGCAACACAGCAATAAAAGAGAAACCAAGCTACAGACATGTTAATATTTTCAGCTACAAAATGAAAGTTTCTTTTGCTGCTGGACTCAGAGTTCTTGGACTTGAATGCACAAGACTTTACAGAAGACTGGCAGCTAACCAATACTAGCATAGCCAGAAACATGGTTGAGGGAGTAGTTTCCACTCTTTGCTTTTCTACCATCTGCTAGGCCTCAGTAGCTAACTTCTTCAGCTGATCCCATGTTGGCATCTCGGCCCCTTGCATACCCTTGGTTTTCTTCTTTCACTTTTCTGTTATTGGAACAACTCTCAGTCTTTTGAGTGAGGAACAAGGAGATTTTTCTGGGTCCATTGTGGTGATGCACATAATGCTCTGCCACCCAAATTGGCTGTGCTGCTCCTTCTGGAAAGATACAAAACACAGCCTCTTCTCCACATCATTACTGAATCTGATAAAACTCTTGTCTGGTTTGCCCTTCCACTGGGCTAACTCAGTGGGGGCTATTGCACTTGAGGTATGATGCCTTTCTGCTGCTGTACAACTCTCTGCATCATAATTCAAAAAATTTAACACATAACATCCTTCTCTGCCTTTTTGTTTTTGTAATTGCTTTTTAAGATTAGGAATGACTCTTTCTGCTATTGCCTGACCTTGCATTTGTGCTATTTTTGTTTCTGGTAAGATCTGACTTATAGTAATTGTTTGTGTCATTAATTTGTTCAGTATAGTCCTGATCTATCACACCGTAGAGAACTTGAAACCCTTTCAATGTTTAACTGCTTCTCCCTAAAATTATTCCCATCAAGCCCGCAGGAAGGGAACCATACTCTCCCGTGGCATTTATTTACCCAATGCTTTTCTCTACTGCTTCTTGGGCATAGTCCAAACTGCTTGTTTCCACTTCCTGTAGTCTTTTGACTTCCATTTCTAAAGCATGACAGTCTTCAGCAAAATGCCCTAGTTTACCACAGTTAAAACATCCCCCTTTCTTTTTTCTTCTGATGAGTAACATCTCCTTTAATTCGGCAGCTAATACCACTCCTTGAACATAGGCTGGTCCATTGTCAGCACAAACACAGATAAAATACTTCCATAGTAAGTAGTCTCCAGGTGAGAGACAAACCTTTGTGACAAATTAAACCTCTGGTAACCTTCCACTATTAGTTCCTCTGCCACATACTTATTTCAATTTGCCAATTTAAATCAGTCTGAAATAACTTTTATTTTATAACTTTATTTGTCTTAGGGTGTGGACACTAATTGGATTTCTGCTATTAGTCTTTTTGTGTATTTAGACATAAGCTTTGGTTAGGGAGGTAAAATGCAAATTGTTTACTTTTAAGTATCCTTGGTTTAGGGAGGATAGGATTTACTAGATGGCCCAAAACCGCTTGACATTTATATTTTTTAAGTGGTTGCAAACTGCTGATACATGCGAGCCATGGAATTGGAAAAATGACTGTGTAGGTCTTTGCATACACTTAATAAAAATTTTCTTAGGATTCCTAAGTATATTAAATAAATTTGTCATTTCTCTTGTAGAGATTTTTAGATAAAGTGTAAACTAATTAATGTTCTCTAATAATTTCTAAAAGTCGTTTAAGGTCTTGGGGCAATTCTTTCATATTTCTACCTTCTGAGTCCTCATATATTAAGTACAGTCCCTAGGTATTTGAAGAACATTGCCCACCATATTTTTTTTTCCCAGAGCAATTTCTATGCCATATTTAGGGAGTTTCTCTTTAAAACTTTTACTTTCTTTTAAACAGAACAACCAACTTGGTTGCTTTTCAGAAAAACTAGTAGGATAGAAACATGCTGGCCAATACTTTAATGCATACATCTCAAGAAAAAGTAACTTTCTTTTTCCTTATGGTGTCTCATTAATGGTGAGATTTAATGCCTGAATAATAACTTTTTAGTTTACTTTGTAAATAGTAGTGAAAGAGACTTTAAAATTTCTCTTTTTTTAAATATATTTTTTTATTGATTAAGATATTACATATGTGTCCCTGTCCCCACATCACCCTCCACGCCCCCCCCCCCCCGCTCATGCCCTCACCCCCCCTCCATTGTCCGTGTCCATTTGTTAGGCCTCTATGCCTGCATGTAAGTCCTTTGGTTGCTCTTTCCCCCTTACCCCCACCCTCCCCTACCTCCCTCCAAAGCCCGACAGTCCAATCAATGCCTCTCTGTCTCTGGATCAGTCCTTGTTCATCAGTTTATGTTGTTCCTTATATTCCACAAATGAGTGAGTTCATGTGGTATTTATCTGCTCTCCAGTTCCATCCATGTTGTGGCAAATGGTAAGAGTTCCTTTTTCTTCTTCCTCTTCTTAAAGAATACCTTTCAGCATTTCATATAATGCTGGTTTGGTGGTGATGAACTCCTTTAGCTTTTTCTTATCCGTGAAGCTCTTTATCTGACCTTCTATTCTGAATGATAGCTTTGCTGGATAAAGTAATCTTGATTGCAGGTTCTTGCTATTCATCACTTTGAATATTTCTTGCCACTCTCTTCTGGCCTGCTTGGTTTCTGTTGAGAAATCAGCTGACAGTCATATGGGTACTCCCTTGTAGGTAACTGACTGTCTTTCTCTTGCTGCTTTTAAGATTCTCTCTTTGTCTTTTGCTGTTGGCATTTTAATTATGATGTGTCTTGGTGTGGTCCTCTTTGGATTCCTTTTGGTTGGGGTTCTCTGTGCTTCCTGGACTTGTAAGTCTATTTCTTTCACCAGGTAGGGGAAGTTTTCTGTCATTATTTCTTCAAATAGGTTTTCAATATCTTGCCCTCTCTCTTCTTCTGGTACCCCTATAATTCTGATGTTGGTATGCTTGAAGTTGTCCCAGAGGCTCCTTACACTATCTTCATATTTTTGGAATCTCTTTTCTTTTTTCTTTTTCAGTTGGGTATTTTTTGTTTCTTTGTATTTCAAATCTTTGACTTGATTCTTGGGATCCTCTTGTCTGCTGTTGGATCTCTGTAAGTTATTCTTTATTTCAGTCAGTGTATGCTTAATTTCTAGTTGGTCCTTTTTCATTTCCTCCATGGTCTCATTATACTTATTGAGGGACTCATTAAATTTATGGGCGGTTTCCATAAAATTCTTGAAAAACCTTATAAACGTGGCCTTGAACTCTATATCCAATCATTTGCTTTCCTCTATTTCTGCCATTCGTGAGCTGTTTCTTTGTCTCCGCATTTTGGCTGCTTCCCTGTGTTGATAGAAAGGCTTTGTGTGCTAGGTGTCCTGTAGGGCTCAGTGGCTCAGCCTCCCCAGTTACCTGAGGTGGACACTCTTGGTGCACCCCCTTGTGGGCTTTGTGCACAGTCTTGTCGTAGCTATGCTTTGGTTGCTGTAGAATCACTGGGAGGAATTGACCTCCCAGCCAATTGGCAGTGAGAATCAGCTGTGTCTGCAGTGGGAGAGCTTCTGTGCTGGATCTCTAGGGCGGTGCTAATCTAGCCTTTGCCTGCGGCTATCTGGCTTGGGCGGGGCGGGTCCCTGGGGATCTGCAGGGAGGGAGCAGTTATGGCGGCTCGCAGTTCCGTCCCTAGGGACTCTGCCTCACAGAGTCCCAGCAACCGCTGCAAACCTCGGAGAGAAAGATGCCCTCGAGTTCCGACCAAGGCCAGACAGTCCAGCTTCTCCCGTTTGAGTCTGGGTCCCTAGCGACTCACCCGGATCTGGAGCTCAGAGTCTGAAGCTCCCTCCCGATTGTAAACAACAACCGCGCCCTCCGCGCCACCAGCCTGTTCCACGTATGGACTCATACCTGAGAATTTCACTTCAGCACTGCACCTCCTCTGAGTCTGGGTATGATATTCTCTTTACTCCTAGTTGTAGAATTTCCACTCAGCCAGACCTCCTGTGGTTCTGGATGGTGTCCGCTCCGTGTTTCAGGCGTAATTTGAATTGGTTGTTCGAAGCAGCAATCTCCGGCATTAACCTATGCCGCCATCTTGGTTCTCCAAAATTTCTCTTTTTTAAGTTTATTTTTAAACAGCATTCTTTTTGCAAATTTTACTGTGGACTTTGTTAGAACCAATTGCTTATATGTATTTAAATAGAACACAGTTATTAGTTTTGATTTGATAAAGCTTCCACCATAATTTTGAGTATATTGGATTGGCCTAATTTAGTTCAAAAATATTTCTTTTAAGAGGAGAATATATCCTTGAATCATTTCGGGGCCCTTGAAATGTCCCAAAGCTATCTCTTGATTAAAGTCTTGAAATTTAATTTGGAAAGACTATAAAATATACATAACCCAAAAGTTATATTGTACACTTTTTGTAATTATTTTTAAAAGACATCAACTAAATTTAAACTGGTCTTAAAATTAAAAATTTGGTTCAGACCACAGAATTAAACTTTATTCTCTAATTAGGCCAACAAAATACTTTATCCTGAGTTGAAATTCCACCACATGCAGTACACATAAGGACTACAATATATTTTGAACTACTAATTTCTCCAGAGAAAATACAAGAATTATTTTGCTTAAATATGAACCTTCACACTCCATTCACTCTGACTTCATAACATACAATTTCTCCCACCCTAACCTGAACTCCAAACTCCTAGAATCCTCAAACTCTAGCCGGCAAGATAAACACCTAACATTTCTCAGACTAGCAACATATCCACATCTCTAAGGATATATTTCAAACAAAAAACAAGGCATATTCAATTAATAGATTCAATTTTATCCTCTAGATTCTTCACATGAGGCAAACTCAGACTGACATTTCAGTACCTTGTCATTTTAAAATATCTAGATATTTAACATTTTTTATTATTTAATTTAGCAATGTTCTAAAGTCTTTGTTACCAAGGACTTTGAAAAATTATGTATAGGCATGGTGAAAAGGCATGGGAGGAGGGAATCAGCCTGTAGCTACTTGAATGTAAAACTGCCACATTTTTCATTAGAGATAACATCTAAGGTTACTGCTGTGGTTTTTCTGCTTTTATGGGAAGAAAGAGGACTGGCCCTTTCTTCTAACAGAGAGTGCAGTCAGTCTGGACTTTCATTATTAATATATTTACAGTTATTACTGAAAAGCTTTATTACAAATGCTTTCATTTTAGTTACATCTATTTATTTATGTTTTAACAATTTTGAGATTTTAAAGCCAATTATTATTATCCAAGGCATTTTCGTTGGCAAATTTTGTAACAGAGATAACTTACTGACTCTCAGTGGGTTTAATGTTAAAGTATTATTTTATTTTATTATTTTTTATTTTATTTATTTATTTTATTTTATTTATGTATTTTATTTTCTATTTTATGTTATTATTTTATTTATATTTTATTTTATGTTATTATGTTATTTTATTTTATATTTTATTTTATGTTATTATTTTATTTATTTTATTTTATTTGTTTTATTTTATTTCACTTTTATTTTTTTTTATTTTAATTTAATTTAATTTTATTATTTTATTTTATATTTTATTTTTAATTTAATTTAATTAATTTTATTTTATTTTATTTTATTTTATTTTATTTTATTTTATTTTATTTTATTTTATTTACTAGAGGCCCGGTGCACAAAATTTGGTGCACTTGGGGGGAAGGGTGGTCCCTCAGCCTGGCCTGTGGCCTCTCGCAGTCTGGGACCCCTCGGGAGATAACGACCTACTGGCTTAGACCTGTTCCCGGATGGCAGAGGGCAGGCCCAATCCCTAGGTGCAGCCCCTGGTTGGTCTCAGAGCAGGGCTGATTGGGGATTTGGGGCGCCACCCCCTCTCATGCACAGAACAGGGCGGATTGGAAGGTTGGGATGCCACCCCCTGTCACACTCAAGGCAGGGTCGATGGGGAGGTTGTGGTGCCACCCCTTGTCACCCACAGAGCAGAGCCATTCTGGGGGTTGGGGTGCTGCCCCCTGTCACACACAGAGCAGGGCCTATCAGGGGGTTAGGGCACCGCACCCTGTCACACACAGAGCCGCAGGGCGATCAGAGGTTGGGGAGTTCCCCCGTATCAGGCACAGAGCAGGGCTGATCAGGAGGTTGGGGCACCTTCCCCTGTCACGAACAGAGCAGGGCAGATAGGGAGGTTGTGGCCCTACCCCCTGTCACACACAGAGCTGCAGGGTGATCAGGAGGTTTGGGCGCTGCCCCCTGTCACGCTGATCCCGGTGCCAGGAGGCTTCTCGGCTCCGCTGATCCCAGTGCTGGGAGGCATATTACCCTTTTACTATATAGGATAGAGGCCTGGTGCATGGGTGGGGCTGGCTGGTTTGCCCTGAAGGGTGTCCTGGATGAGGGTGGGGGTCCCTGGCCAGCCTGGGTGAAGGGCTGAGGGCTGTTTGCAGCTGGTCACACACCCTTCAGGATGGGGGTCCCCACTGGGGTGCCTGGCCAGTCTGGGAGAGGGGCTCAGGGCTGTTTTCAGGATAGCACGTGACGGAAGCTCCCAACTGCTCCTTTTCTTCTTTTTTTAATTTTAATTCTGGATCAGCTTTAGCTCTGAGGCTCCAGCTCTTAGGCCTCCGCTGCTGAAAGTAGGTTTCTGGTTTGTTTCGGTTCTATAATAGAAACTCTGTATCAACTCCAGCTCTGAGATCCCAGCCGGCTGAATGCTGGTTTCTGGGGTTTTATTTAGCTTCTATATTTGTTAAAATGTTTCAAACTGCAGGCTCAGAGGCCTGTAAGGCAGGCAGGGAACGTTGGTTTCCTCTGTCACTGAAGCAAGCAAGCCTCATGTTAGTTTCAATCTGCCTGGCTGCCGGCTGCCATCTTGGCTGGCAGTTAATTTGCATATCTCGCTGACTAGCCAATGGGAAGGTAGCGGTCATATGCCAATTACCATGTTTCTCTTTTATTAGCTAGGATTTTATTTATTTATTTATTTATTTATTTTAATTTATTTTATTATTTATTTTATTTTATTTTTTATTTATTTTATTTTATTTTATTATTTTAATTATTATATTTTTAATTTATTTCATTTCATTTTATTTATTTTATTTTATTATTTATTTTATTTTATTTTATTTTACTTTATTTATTTATTTTATAAAAATAGGAATGCCCCAGGACCTGTGAGGCAAACCTGGAATGTGATCCATTATTATTTAAGAACCACCCATTATTATTGAAACACTAACCTTATTGCTTAAGCCCAGCCTGTATATTTTCCTTGTGTCATTTTTGCCATCCTTTAAGTAAAACAGTCTTGGGTCTTGGACTTATTCTATAGGATCTGTAAGGAGATGGGGCTCAGTTCAAGAGCCACCCCAAATTGAGTGGGCCGCACCTTCCCTTAACGTAGCCTTTTTCTCCTCATGGGTATAGTAATCCCAGACATATCCCTAAGTTGTAAGAAATGTCTCATCTATCTAAATTTTAAATGACAGACTGGGAAATAATAACATGGTGAAAATGAGACTTTTAATAACCCTCCCGAGAGTGGGAGTCCATTTTACAGGGACACCAAAAGACTAATAATTAGTGGGCTGGGGCCTTTTTTAGTTACTTCCCTTTGTCTAGGAATTTTTTTTCTAGAAACTGTGTCATCAGCCATGTGTATTGTTTATATTCTTTCTCTACATCCCCCAATTCTGTTTTCTCTGGAAAATTTTAGTAATGATTTGGCCATCTACTGTTTCTTTAAAAATAAATTAAAGGCATGCTTAATAGACTAACAATGAACAAACCAAACAACAAAGACAGATAAAACAATAATCAACAGACAAGTGCCCACAACATTTAGAAAAGACTTAATAAATCAGAGTTCTTTACATGGATTTTTCAGATGTTTTTTATATTGCCTGGGATTTACAGCCAAAATGCAGTCTAGATCTCAGCCTGCTGTTCACAAATATTCTGCTCTCCATGGCACTGACTGGCATCTAAAGTTATTTTTGCTAAATCTGCCTGTCCCAAGGCATCATATGGTAATTTTCAGACTTTTGATCCTCAATACCAAATGGACATAATGCAATTCGAACAAGAGCCCACATAGTTAAGATGACAAGGGCACTTGAATCCCTTTAGTCTGATTTAAGAGAGTACCTTTTGACACCTTAAGAAATTTAGGAATTTGCATTGTTTTAGAAATCCCTTTTTCCCATGTTTTATGACTAGCTATTACTAAACTGTACTCCTTACCTTACCTTTTGCTTTCTGCATGTGCTTCACTGGAGTGTCCTTTCACCTTGCAATTGTAGTTTCCGCATATTAAGGCTACATGTGCCATGCCAGCACAGCTAAGGGTGAACCTGAGGAGGGTCATTGAAGGATTAAAGAAGACAGGCAAGAGGATATAGCTGGAGCTTGGTCAATCTCCCTTGCCTGGATGAGGGCACAGAAAGATCCAGCCTCTAAGCCATAGTCAAAACAAGGGGTGGGGGGGGGGATGGAAATGGTGGAGGTTTAGAGGGATGTGTGGGGACCTTGCCCCAGAGCAGATAAGGGCGAGCAGCTGAAAAGGGTAACATACAGCCCGAATAAGCAGAGGAGATTCAGCTGAGAGACAGTCTGCAGCCAGGAAAGACAGAGAACTTCTAGAAAAAGGGAACGGTTAGAGTCTGAAGCTGAAACCTCTCCCAGTGTGCCTGCTCAGCCACGAAGACCATGCCATCTTGAGTGGCTGTTACTGGCATCCAGAGACTGGCTAGTAACCCAGAAGCAAAAGCTCTCAAGCAGCGCGACTATGTGAATTCAGAGGAGCCCTTCTTCTCCCCACAGAAAGGTTGGACTTCCCCCAAAGGTGTGGTTTGCAATTTAGGTTGGGGAGTGGAATGCTCGAGCAGGGGGTAACTCTGTGCCCCACAAAGTCTGTGGCCATTGGAGCCAGTGTGACCCACAAGTGTGGAAGGGCTCACCCAGGGCTGCTGGCAGGAGGGAACGCTATAAATAAGCCCACAGTTGGACTGGATGCAAACGGGCAGCCTCAGACTTTGCCAGTTTGCCGGCTACTTGGTGCCAGGGGGCAGAGCACGTGCAGAGACTCCGCACAGATCTGGAAGGTGGAGCTTGCGAGTTCACACAACTTCCCAGGCTTTTGTTTTTACACTCCCTCTCAAATCTGTGCGTTTGATTGTTGAACCCAGCGCATGGGATTGCCCAGTTGGGGTCAGTCGCAGAGCCTGTGGGGGAAGGTTGTTTTTGGGGAGCCTGGGAAACAGAGCTGGGAGTGAGGATTAAAGAACCAGTTCTGAGAGGAGGACTTTCCCAGTTTCAGGTACAATAGAGAACACCTGGTCAGAGAGGTCTTATACCCTCAGAGGTCAATCCCGACACACTGCCACCCAGAGGCAGAGCCACGAACTGACTCTTCTGTAAATACAGACAAAGGCTGTCTGGGAAACCAATACGTCCTGCCTTAAAATCTGGACTGTGGCTTACAACACGGAGGAACAGTGTACCAGAGGGAAATTCAACATTCTCCTGAATACCTGGCGTGCCAAAAAGATGAGTAGAAGATCTGCAGCACCTTCATTGCTGCACATTTTTAATTATTATTTTTTTATTATTTTTTCATCTTTTAACTAAGAAACCATTTTTTTTCTTTTTTCATCACCTAATTTTACCTTTTAATAACTACTACTTTATTTTTAACCAGTATTATTACTGCTACCATTTTACCTTTTTTTTTTTAAAGTGTCATTTTATTTTCTCTTTATTTTATTTTGGGGCTAGGGTTCTCCATTCTATTTTCATCGTTCCTTTAGCATCATTTTCCTCTACCTCAATTTTGCCTCTGTGCTAAAACCCTCTTCCCCACTTTTCCCCTTTTGCTGTCCTGTTTCTCTTACCCTATTCCTGCTTTAGAGTTTCCCTATTCTTTTTGTCACCTGTCTAAATTTCAGCCTACTTATATATCCCTTTTCCAATCACCTACTCTAAATCCTTATACACCTCTCTCTTATCTTTCTTCACTATCCAAATTTTTTTCTCTTCTTTTCTCTATTGTTTTGTTGTTATTTGCTTGATTGTTGAGTATATTTGTTTTTTTTTTTTTAAGGATTGTTTGTGATGTTGTTCTGCTTTTTATTTTTACTTTTTGGCCCCCCACCCACCCCCCTGGTTATTTTTGTGCTTCGGTTTTCCCTTGCCTCGCTTGATATTATTGGTTGTTTGTAGTTTGTATTCATCTCCAAAGATCTGTTGCTGGAATTTGTTGGGATTAGTGGCAGTTCTATTGGAGCTTTCTCCTCATATGAATAGTCTCTTCCCCTCTTCTGCTTCATTCTCTTTTCTCTCTTACTTTTTTTCCCCTGTTTTCTCTTCTATCTTTTTCTCTTCTTTCTTCCTTATCCCCCAACTCTCTTAACTCTTGGGGCCACCTTTATTTGGGGTTATTAATACTGTAAATACATTTGTGTTCAGTGCTTGGTACATTGGGCCTTGTTGTGTTGTATTTGGTGCCTTTAAATCAACACAGCAGATCCAAGAAACAGCAGCCTCCTAATCACCACATGCTCTGAGGAACAGTTGCTGTGTGTGAAGCCTCCCTCCACCAGCCAGAAGAGCCACCACAGCTGTGAACAGCACCCATCAGAGGACCTACTATCAACAGAGGAGCAGCTGCTACCACAACTGCCCAAGGAGCAACCACAGCCCAAGGAGCCACTGCCACTCAGGGAGCAGCCACTGAATGACTCATTATCTATACATGTCATTGAGATCAAACATGGGTAGACAAAGAAACCCCCAAAGGAAAGAAAAGGAGGACTCGCCAGAAAAGCAGCTAAGTGATACACAGGCATGCAACATGACAGAAAAGGAATTCAGAATAAGGTTCCTAGGATGCATAAACCGGATGGAGGAAAAAATCAATAACATATGCAAGAAGCTAGAAGAAACAGATGAAAAAATCAACAACTTAAGACCCAAGAAGAAATGAAGAGCGATATAGCTGCAATAAAAAAACACCATTGAAAGTATCAACAGTAGACTAGGAGAAGCAGAGGACTGAATTAGTGAATTAGAAGACAAGGAAGCAAAACACACCCAAACTGTACTTCAATTGGAGAAAAAAAATTGAAAGGAGGAGAGTCTAAGGGAGCTTTGGGACAACATGAAACGAAACAACATTCGAATAATAGGGATGCCAGAACAACAGAAAGAGGAACAAGGATTAGAAAACCTATTCGAAGAAATAATATCAGAAAACTTCCCTGAGGTGGGGATGAAAAAAGTCACACAAGCCCAGAGAGTCCCAAAAGAGGTGAACCCGAAAAGACCCACACCAAGACACATCATAGTTATCATGGCAAATGTTCAGGACAAAGAGAGAATCTTACTTCCTTTTCCCCCAACTCTCTTAACTCATGTGGCCACCTTTATTTGGGGTTATTAATCTTACAGGCTGCAAGAGAGAGATGGAAAGTTACATACAAGGGATCTCCCATTAGATTATCAAGTGATTTCTCAACAGAAACACATCAGGCCAGAAGAGAATAGACAGAAATTTACAAAGTGATGCAAAGAAAAGGACTGAATCCAAGAATACTCTATCCAGCAAGGCTATCATTCAAAATTGAAGGGGAAATAAGAAGCTTACAGATAAAAAAAGGCTAAGGGAGTTTATCACCACCAAGCCAGCAATGCAAGAAATGCTAAAGGGACTGGTGTAAAAAGAAGAAATAAAAAGCTCAGAAAGAAAACAGCCACACACACACACAAAAGAAATGGCTACAAACAAGTACCTTTCAATAATAACTTTAAACATAAATGGACTAAATGCTCCAACCAAAAGACATCGAGTGGCTGAATGGATAAAAAAAACATGACCCATACAATGCTGTCTACAAGAGATCCACCTCATTAGAAGGGACCCTCACAGACTGAAAGTGAAGGTATGGAAAAATATCTTTCAGGAAAAGAAAGCTGGGGTAGCAATACTTATATCAGACAAAATAGACCTCAAAGTGAAGACCATAACAAGAGATAAGGAAAGCCACTTCATAATATTAAAGGGATCAATAAAACAAGAATATATAACTCTGGTAAACGTATATGCGCCCAATGCAGGAGCACTGAAATACATTTAAAAAAACTCCTAACCCTAATCGGTTTGGCTCAGTGGATAGAGTGTCGGCCTGCGGACTCAAGGGTCCCAGGATCTATTCCGGTCAAGGGCATGTGCCTTGCTTGCGGGCACATTCCCAGTTGGGGGTGTGCAGGAGGCAGCTGGTTGATGTTTCTCTCTCATCAATGTTTCTGACTCTCTATAACTCTCCCTTCCTCTCTGTAAAAATTCAATAAAATATATTTAAAAAAAACTCCTGGAAGATATCAAAGGAGAGATCGACAACAAGACAATCATTAATCCACTGACATCACTGGATAAACACTCTAGACAAACAATCAGCAAAGAAACAGCAATCCTAAATGACTCACTAGATCAGATCGACTTAATTGACATCTTCAGAACACTTCACCCCACAGCCACGGAATATACATTCTACTCAAGTGCTCATGGGACAGATTCAAAAATAGACCACATATTGGGTCACAAACAAAGTCTCCCCAAATTTAAGAAGATTGAAATGATACCAAGCATCTTCTCAGACTACGATGGCATAATATTAGAAATAAACTACAATAAAAATAACCCAAAATACTCAAACACTTGGAAGCTGAAGAGCATGTTATTAAATATTGATTGGGTTAACAATGAGGTCAAAGAAGAAATTAAAAACATCCTGGAAACTAATGATAATGAAAACACAACAATTCAAAACCTATGGGACACAATGAAAGCAGTCCTGAGAGGGAAGTTTATAGCTCTACAGGCCTATCTCAATAAACAAGAAAAATGGTAGTAAATCATCTAACTCTACAACTCAAAGAATTAGAAAGAGAGCAACAAGAAAACCCCAGATTGAGCAGAATGAAGGAGATAATAAAGATTAGAGCAGAAATAAATGACAAAGAGACCAAAAAAAAAATACAGAAAATCAATGAAACCAAGAGCTGGTTCTTCAAAATGATAAACAAGATTGACAAACCTCTAGCCACGCTCACCAAGAAGCAAAGAGAGAGGACCCAAATAAGCAAAATCAGAAATGATAGAGGTGAAATAACAACAGACCCCACAGAAATACAAATGATTGTTAAAAAATACTATGGACAGCTCTATTCCAAAAAACTAGACAACCTGGAGGAAATGGACAAATTCCTAGAAAAATACAACATTCCAAAACTCAATCAGGAAGAATCTAAATAACTCATTAGGACAATAACTATGGAAGAAATTGAAGCAGTATTCAAAAAGCTTCCAGTAAAGAAAAGCCCAGGACCAGACGGCTTCACAGGGGAGTTTTACCAAACATTCAAGGAAGAACTAAAACCTATCCTCCTCAGACTACTACAAAAAATTCAAGAGGAAGGAACACTTCCAAGCTCATTCTATGAAGCCAGCATCACCCTAATACCAAAACCAGGTAAAGACAACACAATGAAAGAGAATTACAGGCCAATATCCCTCATGAACATAGATGCCAAAATCCTCAACAAAATCTTAGCAAATAGGATCCATCAGTATATCAGAAAGACCATACACCATGACCAAGTAGGATTTATCCCAGGGATGCAAGGATGGTACAATATACGCAAATCAATAAACATGATACATCACATAAACAAACTGAAAGAAAAAAAACCACATGGTCATATCAATTGATGCAGAAAAAGCATTTGATAAAATCGAACACCCATTTTTGAGAAAAACACTTAGCAAGGTGGGAGTAGAAGGATCATACCTCCACATAATAAAAGCCATATATGACAGGCCCACACCCAAATCATACTCAATGGACAAAAACTAACACTATTTCCCCTAAGAACAGTAACAAGACAGGGATGCCCACTCTCACCATTCCTGTTCGACATAGTACTGGAAGTATTTACCATTGCAATTAGACAAGAAGAAGAAATAATAGGCATCCAAATTGGAAATGAGGAAGTAAAACTGTCCTTATTTGCAGAGGACATATTTTACATACAAAACCCTAGAGACTCCATCAAAAAACTACTTCTTAATACATGAATTTGGCAATGTATCAGGATACAAAATTAACCCCAAGAAATCTGAGGCATTTCTATACACCAATAGTGAACTTTCAGAAAGAGAGATTATAAAAACAATCCAATTTACCATCGCACCAAATAAGTTAAGATACCTAGGAATGAACTCAACTAAGGAGGTAAAGGACCTCTACTCAGAAAACTACAGGACATTGAAAAAAGGGATAGAGGAAGACATAAACAGTTGGAAGAACATACCGTGTTCATGGATTGGTAGAATCAATATCATTAAAATGTCCATACTACCCAAAGCTATCTACAAATTCAACGCACTTCCCATTAAAATACCAACGACATACTTCACAGATCTAGAACGAACTCTCCCAAAATTCATCTGGAATAAAAAAAGACCCCGAATAGCGGCAGCAATTCTGAGAAGGAAGAACAAAGTAGGTGGGATCTCAATACCAGATATCAAGATGTATTACAAAGCCACTGTTCTCAAAACAGCCTGGTACTGGCACAAGAACAGACATATAGACTAATGAAATAGAATAGAAAGCCCAGAAATAGGCACAAACAAATATGCTCAATTAATATTTGACAGAGGAGGCATGAACAAACAATGGAGCCAGGATAGTCTCTTTAATAAATAGTGTTGGGAAAATTGGACAGATATATTCAAGAAAATGAAACTAAACCATCAACTTACACCATACACAAAAATAAACTCAAAATGGATAAAGGACTTAAATGTACGACAGGAAACCTTAAAAATTCTAGAAGAATCCAAAGGCAACAAAATCTCAGACATATGCCGAAGCAATTTCTTCACTGATACAGATCCTAGGACACTTGAAACTAAAGAGAAAATGAACAAATGGGACTACATCAAAATAAAAAGCTTCTGCACAGCAAAAGAAACCATCAACAAAAAAACGAAAAAACCCACTGTGTGGGAAAACATATTTGCCAATGTCATATCTGATAAGGGCCTAATCTCCAAAATTTATAGGGAACTCGCACAACTTAACAAAAGGAAGATAAACAATCTAATCAAAAAATGGGCAAAGGACCTAAATAGACACCTTTCAAAAGAGGACATTCAGAAAGCCAACAAACATGAAAACATGCTCAGTCACTAATCATCCAAGAGATGCAAATCAAAACAACAATGAGGTACCATCTCACACCTGTCAGACTGGCTATCATCAACAAATCAACAAACGACAAGTGCTGGAGAGGATGTGGAGAAAAAGGAACACTCGTGCACTGCTGATGGGAATGCAGACTAGTGAAACCACTATGGAAGACAGTATGGAGTTTCCTCAAAAAACTAAAAATGGAACTCCCATTTGACCCTGTGATCCCACTTCTAGGAATATATCCCAAGAAACCAGATACACCAATCAGAAAGGATATATGCACCCCTATGTTCATAGTAGCACAATTCAGCATAGCTAAGATCTGGAAACAGCCTAAGTGCCCATCAGTAGCTGAATGGATTAGAAAACTGTGGTACATCTACACAATGGAATACTATGCTGCTGTAAAAAAGAAGGAACTCTTACCATTTGCAACGTCATGGATGGAACTGGAGAGCATTATGCTAAGTGAAATAAGCCAGTCAATGAAGGAAAAATACCACATGATCTCACTCATTCATGGATAATAGAGACCATTATAAACTTTTGAACAATAATAGATACAGAGGCAGAGCAGCCTCAAACAGATTGTTAAACTGCAGCAGGAAGGCAGGGGAGTGTTGGGGGGCAGGTCGGAGGGGGGTAGGAGATCAACCAAAGGACTTTATGCATGCCTATAAGCATAACCAATGGACTTAAGACACTGTGGGGTAGGGGAGGCCAGGGGATTGTCAAGGGCGGGGGGGGGGGGGAAGAAAGGACACATATATAATACCCTTTGTAATACTTTAAGCAATAAAAAAATAATAAAAAATAAATTAAAAAAAAACACAAGGAAGTGGTCAACATGGTTACAATCTTCTTGTGAGTTTCACCTTGTTTTGGCAACACTTGCTCCTCCCACAGCCCATTTGCTCCCAAGAAGGAACTAGAGAGGGCTATAAGCTTAAAGTTAATCATGCTAAGAGGGCTCTACCCTCCAAGCTGGGAATTGTTTGTGGCCCTGCTACAGGTCAATCCAAGGCTTGACCCTATAGCCACTCCCTACAGTAAAATGATGAAGGAAGGTTAGTGAATATTCCCAGATCATAGCGTCTACATTTCAGAACAGTTATCTCATAGAGTAGTCCTCCAACAGCATGAACTTACCCATTTAGCAAAGACAGCTCTAGAAGCCTAACTTGTTATGCAGATACTATTAATTTCCCATCTCCTCTCCTTACAAGCCCCAGTTTCTCAGTGCTGCCTCCTCTGTACACAGAACAATGCAAGGCAGGGTCCTGTAGGACTGATAAGAATTCAGCACTGTGGGCAGGCTCCCTTTGAAGATCTAGAAGTAGACTATACCGAAATAGGGCCTATTAGAGTAAATAAATATCTTTTAGTTTTCATTCTGCACCTTTTCAGGCTGGATTGAGGCATATTCTACCCACAAGGAGAAGGCATGAAAAGTCACTAAGGCATTTCTGAAGGATATAATTCCACAATATGGAATACCATTAACCATAGGGTCAGATAATGGCCCAGCATTTATAACTGAGTTAGTACAACAGGAAGCTAATGCCTTAGGAATTAAGTGGAACTTACATACAGCCTAAGGGGCCCCAGAGTTTAGGGAAAGTAGAACACATGAACCGGAATCACAATCAGGCTATGGCTAAGCTATAACAGGAGACAAATTTACCCTGGACAGATACCTTAGCACTGTGCTTCTGCAGGTATGCTGTGCCTCAAGAACCAAAGTAGGGTTCTCTCCAGCAGACTCCCTCCCTTAATTTGGCCAAAGGTGGGTTTTGGGGAAATAGGGAGCTTTGAAATTCAGAAACAGCTACAAGGACTTGGGAAATCTTTCCTTGAAGTTCACATACGTGTTACTGCTCAATTTCTCATCTTTCTAGGAACATCTGTGCATCCTCACAAGCCTGGGGACCAAGTTTGGGTAAAATATTGGGAAAAGGAACCCTTTAAGTCAACCTGGAAGGGACCTTATCCAGTCATACTTACCAACCCCTCAGCTCTCAAAGTTGTATGAATGAACACCTGGATCCACCACTCCCAGGTAAAAGCAGCCTACCAGATGGACAATCAGCATCCAGAGTGGAAGGTGACCTCTGACCTGGACCACCCTCTGCAGATTATCTTCAAGAAGGTGGCTGATCTGGCTGACTGGCCTGAATCTCATTTATTCAGTCATCATATACGTGTCGCCAGAACCCCAGACTAGTACTGTAAGGAGAACTTCTCTGCCCGTGCTACTCTGACAACACCCTTGGGGAAGATGGGGAAGACTCGGGATACTGAACCCCCTTTTTTGTTGCCCCCCTCCTTCAGCTGGAGCAGTCATTGACCTTATCTCCAATTCCTGCATCTTTTGTAATCCCCAAGGCTAAGAATAGTTTGTAGAGCAAGAGGAGGGAATGAAAAGGAAAATGGGGGAGATTCTTGCAACTTAGTTGAATATCTGATTAAAACTGTAGTCTTCCCCACTCTGACTGACTTGGGAAGAGCTACAGAGCCTAATCCCAGGGCCCCTCCACAGCAGACTTGGGCAGAGCATGCCCCCAAGTCCCTGCCAAGACTGACTTTGGTGGAGTTGTAGGGGCTGCCACAGAAGGAGATATATAGGTCAGAATCTTGCCAGGACTTCAGTTCAAGCTTTGAATGCAGAATTTCTCTGGATTAGCAGATCTGCAAAAATAAATGTTAAACTTTCCTCCCTCAGAGTGCTGGCTGATAGTTCTCCCTGCATTCTGCTACAACATGAGTATATACCAGAAATTGTTGTTGTTTCTACCTGCTGTTAGGGTTTCAGACAGGGACATAGGTTTGTAAAAAATTAACAACTAAGGGGAGATACAGTATGGAAATACGTTTTTGCTTTCCAAGGGAGAAAAGGGCCAGTGCATTGATAGTCAATACAAGGCAGCAAAGAAAGAGTGGCTTGGACTTTGAAAGAGCAAGCAACCAGACCAGTGTGGCTTGGCAGTTGATCTCTGATTCATGAACCAGG
The DNA here is from genome assembly GCA_036010255.1 of Myotis pilosus. Classification (NCBI taxonomy): domain Eukaryota; kingdom Metazoa; phylum Chordata; class Mammalia; order Chiroptera; family Vespertilionidae; genus Myotis; species Myotis pilosus. Next base: position 1,250,696 of record JASKON010000044.1, read on the forward strand.
ACATCATGGTTTGATTTCCAGTCAGGCTCACATGTGGGCTGTGGGCTCAATCCCCGGTAGGAGGTAGGCAGAAGGTACATCATTCTCATCATTGATGTTTCTATCCCTCTCCTTATCCTTTCCTCTCTCTGAAATGAACTTTAAAAACATTTTTTTTAAAAAAAAGCAAGCTCAGCAACAAGGAAGGGAGGGGGATTGTGTTGAAGTTGACCAGATTTTGAATTTGTCTTGAAAAGTTAGTTTGCTCTCCAGGAGACAGGCAGATGGGCTAGGAAGAACATATCTTATTAGTATTTTCCCCAAAGGCTATAAGGCAGGCTTAGAAAAAATGATATAAAGAGTATTGTCTGAAGGGGAGCTTAGGGAAAAATGATATAAAGAGTCCAAAAGACAATTGTCTGAAGGGAAGAAGGGCTATATAGAGGAGGAATTATTGATAAACAGTCTGAAGCTGCTAAAACAGTAATGGAGGACAGAGATGGGTAGTGGGGGAGGGGGAATGTAACTTTGAATATAGCCTTATCTTGTCCTGCAGTTTGAACAGAGAAGCAGTTTAAATCAGAAGAGACAACAGTCTTGGAGTTTAATTACCATTCATTATGGAAAAGCCACAACAAAAAAAGGAGAGGCCTATTTTTTTTCTCACAATTGCTGTTTACAATATGGCATAGGGATTCTCAGAGAATATAGCAGTGTTGTGGCCATGGATAGCTTTGTACCCATACATGAGTTTTTTTCGGTGTTATTTTGGGGTGTTTGGGGGATGTTTTTTCCAAGATCATTTGGGCACCTGTATGGGCTGTTATTATTGAGGGTCTTGTTTCCTTAAATACTTATTTTTCCAATGATGCTTTTTAAATAGAGGGTGAATTGGTTCTTTTATAACAGAGGTTGATTAAATAGGCTTTGACTTCACCTATCTGGACAATCTGAGTGCTGGGTTAAAGTTTTATACAAGAGCTGCATTTTCCTTGGAATTTTATATATTTTCCCATATTCTTTGCCCTGTTTATGTTATTAAAGATCCTTTAAGTGAAATTGTACAACCAATGGGTCCTGGCTCCCAGTTTAAGGAGAGCATTATATGAATATACTAGAGGCCTGGTGCACAAAAGTTTGTGCACTCGGGGGAAAGGAGGAGTCCCTCAACCTGGCCTGTGCCCTCTAGCAGTCTGGGACCCCTCAGAGATAACGACCTGCTGGCTTAGGCCTGCTCCAGGGTGGCAGAGGGCAGGCCCGATCCCTAAGTGCAGCCCCTGGTTGGGCTCAGAGCAGGGCTGATTGGGGGGTTGGGGCACCACCCCCTGTCACACTCAAGGCAGGGTAGATGGGGAGGTTGTGGCGCCACCCCCTGTCATGCAGAGAGCAGGGCCAATCAGGGGGGTTGGGGCGCTGCCCCCTGTCACACACAGAGAAGGGCCTATCAGGGGGGTTTTGGCTCCTTACCCTGTCACACACAGAGCAGGGCCCATCAGGGGGGTTGGGGCTTCGTACCCTGTCAGGAACAGAGCAAGGTCGATCAGGGGGTTGGGGAGCTCCTCCCTGTCATGCACAGAGTAGGGCCGATAGGGGAGTTGGGGCACTGCCCCCTGTCACATACAGAGCAGGGCGGATCAGGGGGTTGGGGCATTGCTCTCTATCACCCACAGAGCAGGGCCGATCAGAGGGTTGGGGCGCCACCACTCTCACACTCAGGGCAGGGCCAATGGGGAGGTTATGGCTCTACCCAGTCACAAACAGAGCAGGGCCCATTGGGGGCGGGGAGGGTTGGGGCGCTGCACCCTGTCACACACAGAGCCGCAGGGAGATCAGAGGTTGGGGAGCTCCCCCCTATCAGGCACAGAGCAGGGCTGATCAGGAGGTTGGGGCACCTTCCCCTGTCATGAACAGAGCAGGGCAGATAGGGAGGTTGTGGCCCCACCCCCTGTCACACAGAGAGCCACAGGGCGATCAGGGGGTTTGGGCGCTGACCCCTGTCACACTGATCCCGGTGCCGGGAGGCATATTACCCTTTTACTCTATAGGGTAGAGGCCTGGTGCACGGGTGGGTGCCGTCTGGTTTGCCCTGAATGGTGTCCTGGATCAGGGTGGGGGTCCCCACTGGGGTGCTTGGCCAGCCTGAGTGAGGGGATGATGGCTGTTTGCAGGTGGTCACACACCCTTCAGGGGCTGAGGGGCTGAGGGCTTTTTTCAGGCTGGCAGGTGACGGAAGCTCCCAACCGCTCCTTTTTTTCTTTTCTTTTCTTTTTTTTTAAATTCTGGGCCAGCTTTAAATCTGAGGCTCCTGCTCTTAGGCCTCAGCTGCTGAAAGTAGGTATCTGGTTTGTTTCGGTTCTATTATCAAAACAATGTATACCTCCAGCTCTGACTCCAGCTCTGAGATCCCAGATTGCTGAAAGCTGGTTTCTGGGTTTTTTTTTTTAGCTTCTATATTTGTTACAATGTTCAAACTGCAGGCTCAGAGGCCTGCAAGGGAGGCAGGGAACATTGCAGTCCTCCGTCACTGAAGCAAGCAAACCTCATGTTAGTTTCAAGCTGCATGGCTGCCAGCCGCCATCTTGGCTGGCGGTTAATTTGCATATCTTGTTGATTAGCCAATGGGAAGGGTAGCAGTCGTACGCCAATTACCATGTTTCTCTTTTATTAGATAAGGATATAAGCGTTTATTTCAACAAATGCCTTCAGTATGCAAGAGCAGCAGGTCATCCACAAAAACCTTCTCTGCATCACCCCTTCTCCCCACTGCATAAGCTAGCTGCACATATTGGGCAGGAAAAATATTGCATGGCAAAACATGAATTATATGCATGGGGAAGTAGGCAAGGTGGGCTGAGAAGTGGGGCTGTAGCAGGTGTCCATTGTTTGGGCAATAACCATGTTAATCTTTCTATGAGAGTAGGCAGTTCTTGAATGGGGATGGACCACAATCTAAGGTAAACTCTGGGGTCTAAGGATGACTGCCAGGTCAAAGGTTGACTCCCAGGTGCTGGGGCCTTACAACTACCAACCAGATCAGAATTTCCTTTCTTTAATCAGAATACGGCAATCATGGAAAATACAGCATGACTACTCTTTCTTATAACTATTCCTTATAACTAATATGTAGTCCCCAGAATTATGTATATGTCCCCAACTGTCCCCACTGCATTTTCTATCACCTTATATCTAGGAGGTAAATTTTAGATGTAGTCTCATGCTGCTGGCCTGCATTGGCTTCTGCCTTGAAAGAAGTTCCCAGCAATGGAATACAGCAAATTCAGGATTTAAAATGAGCAAGACATTGAATACAGAAGCAAGCTAATAGACTACAAAAATAAACAGGAAACATATTAAAAATAATTCCTGCAGCCAAGAAAGTTTGGGTACCCGGAAAGTTAGGTTGAATAAGAAAACAGACAAACAAAACCCCACATTGTTTTACCTTGGAGATGGTTTCCCTAATTTGTGGAATTTGTTTTCTAACAATTGAGAATTGTCAGAAAGATTAAAAGAGCACATGCTTTGAAATTGCTTACACCTATGGTCCTACTGTGACAGCAAGTAATCTATTGCTGCCCCATTCTCTAGAACAGCCTCCCTGACCTGTCTCAGTTCTTGATTTATCCCATGTATAGCCCTGGAAGTGGCATTCAGGGCTTTTACAATGCTACAAGGCAGCTGGGTCACTTCTACATTAAGGGATACTACCTTTACTGGCATAACAAAAATGGTTAAAGAAACACAGTTAGCAGGGCTCCACAGGTGAATATAGTCATTGCAGTCTGGTGTCACAGCCCTGGGAAGGTCTCTTTTGATATGGGCCCTGTGATGTTTCTGAAACATAAAGACAGTCAGTCATCCTAAGGAACAAGTTTCCATGGGGCTGTTAGCAGGGACATATGCATAAATAGTTACTTCACATATCAGAAACCAACCAGATTTGTATGTCAATGACTAGAAAGGATGGTGGCATTATCAGAACAATTCATATTGTAGTTATTAGATAATGAAAGACAATAACCCGGTGAAAGTCAGACATTTGCCAAAGGGAGCTTCTGCAGTAATCTTTAGAGAAAATGTCCCTGGGTCCTTTTCTCAAACCACTGGTCTCAACATACAAAGGTCCCTGTATGTGACTTCCCAAAATGAATGGAATAATTCTACATATTATCAATATGTGCCCCAACTTGTACTCAGCAAAATGTAAAGGTCAGTCCTACACAGGTTCCTCCATTGGCAGTTTCAGAGCAGTTGGAGTGGTGAGAGCATGTATCAGGGTCCCATCCATTTTTACTCCAGTTGACTCATCATGCTTATTCTGCTCACATCTGTCTAACTGCCTAGGGTGTTCTCCCTCAAGGATCTTAGCTGTGAATTCTCTCAGAGGAAAGAGGCATAGGATCCCTTCTGAAACTTCTTCATGGTGAGGAGGGATGACATTTCTTTCAGAGCCAAGACATCCTTACTCTCTGTCAGAGGGACAATGATACCTGGGCATGGAAGGAGATGGCAATGGTGTCTAGACATGGGATTTCCAGAGTATCAGTGGGCTTGTAACCTGGTGGAGACAAAGTGTGTTATAAATTTTTGTATTATTGGGGTAAAAGCTAGAGGTAAATTCAGAATCCAGTTCAATTCATATGTGAAAAATAGAGCTTTAAGTCTCATATTCACAACCTTATGTTATAGAGTCTACTGAAACACATTTTCCCCCTTAAAATCACACTCATGTCCTAGCCAGTTTGGCTCAGTGGATAGAGAATCTGTCCTGGGTTCAATTCTGGTTAAGGGCACATTCCTGGGTTTCAGGCACAGTCTCTAGTAGGTAGAATGCAGGAGGCAGCTGGTCAATGATTCTCTCTCATCATTGATGTTTCTTTCTCTCTCTAACTCTCTCTTTCTCTCTGAAATCAATAAAAATATTTTAAAAAATCACATTTGTTTTTGTTAAGAAGCCAAATTAAGATAAATTTACTTATTGTATTAAGGCTTTTGTTTCAATTTGGCCTGATCATTTGCACGAACACAATAAGATAACAATTGATCATATAAGCCTTTTTTTAAAAAAAAATATATGTTATTGATTTTTTACAGAGAGGAAGGGAGAAGGATAGAGAGTTAGAAACATCGATGAGAGAGAAACATCAACCAGCTGCCTCCTGCACACTCCCCACTGGGGATGTGCCCACAACCAAGGTACACTCCCTTGACCAGAATCGAATCTGAGACCTTTCAGTCTGCAGGCCGACGCTCTTTGCTGGAAATGTATAATTAAGCTTTAATTATCCCCTCAGGGCAAAGAAGCTGGGCCACCTTGCTGCAATCAGCTTTACCTGCAATACCTGCAGACTTGAGTGAATTCCTCATATTCTCAAGATTTCCAAAATTAGGTGTGTTCCTTGCCATCTCTCAGGAAAGCAATCTTTGTTTTTTACCTGGAATGACCAAGCAAAGCACCAGACTATTTTTCCCAGGTGCACACATTGGCTTCAAAGTCAAATTTCATTCCTTAAAGCTTTCTGGTTACATCCAGGATCTGATGTTCTAGTCAAAGTCTTGGTTAATGAAACCACAATTATAAACTGGTCTTATTGAATTCATGCAAAGAAATTAAGAATTACCAAATTCTGGAGGGAAAGGTAGGGAGAAAAATAATTTACCAAATTGCTTTAAGAAAGGAACTGCTTCCTTATATCTGAAAAACAGAAAGGATTAAAAATCAGAAATACTTTTTTATTTATGTATATTTTTTAAAATATATTTTATTGATTTCAGCGAGGATGAGAAAGTGGGAGAGAGATAGAAACATCAATGATGAGAGATAATCTTGATCAGTTGCCTCCCACACGCCCCCTATGGAAATTGAGCATGCAACACAGGAATGTGTGCTTGACAGGAATAGAACCCAGGACCCTTCAGGCAACAGGTCATGGCTCTATCCACTGAGCTAAACCATCTAAGGTGACCCATGGCCTATTTCAAATCACTGCAGTAGGCTGAGCAGGGGTCTTACCATGATGCTATTACCTGAAAATGAGGGTGTCTCTCCTTATGTTGGGGTAATCAGAACTTCAGTGAAGGAAACACATACCCATGAAGCCTGAAAAGTGTTTCCATGCACATGATGCAATTTTCTTCATGTGGCAGCTGAAAAAGGTGAGCAGAGCCTTGGAAGGACCAGGTCACCAAGACCAGGTGCTGGAGGGAAAGTGTGTGCTGAGCATTCTGCATTGTGAGTTACAATCCTATCCTATCTAATAAAAGACAAAAATGGTAATTGGCGTACGACCGATACCCTTTTCATTGGCTACTCAGTGAGATATGCAAATTAACTGGCAGCAAAGATGGCGACAGGCAGCCAGGCAGCTGATGCGAACAGGGAGGCTTGCTTGCTTCAGTGACGGAGGACTACAAGGTTCCCCGCCTGCCACTCTGGCCTCTGAGCTCCTGAAGCAACAGCTCCAAAAGATACAATGTTTCAATGATAGAGCTAAAAGATGGTGGTTAATTTGCATACACCAGTTGCGAGGGAAGACTGAGGACAAAATGGAGGCTGAGCGGTACAGACGGAGCCAACGCTGCGGAGGTGGGAGGCAGGAGGTGGGAGGGAAACCCGCCACAGAGCTTGGGAGTGGGAGGGGAAACCAAGCAGGAGGGGAAACCCGCCACAGCACCTGGGAGTGGGAGAGGAAACCCACCATAGCGCCTGGGAGTGGGAGAGGAAACCCGCCACAGTGCCTGGGAGTGGGAGGGGAAACCCAGCAGGAGCAGCTCGGAGTGGGAGCGAAGCCTGCCTCAGCTGGTTTCGCTCCCCTCTCTGCTTGGCTCCAGCCACTGGAAGCCCTATTCTTGCAGGAATCTTCCTGCAACGGGCCCCTAGTCTAATAATGGACAAACATGGTAATTGACCGTACCTTTGCTAAGCCTCCCATTGGCTAATCAGAGTGATATGCAAATTAACCGCTAACAAAGATGGCAGCTAATTAGCATACTGCAGGCAGGGCTGGTCAGTGGGAGCTGCTATCCGGGTCCCTGTGTGCAGCCCTGGGTGGCAGCGCTTAGGGGGCACAATTTCTCCCAGCCAGGACCCCTGTCTGGCACCTAAGCCACGTGCCACCTAAGTCCTGCCCCCAGTTAGGCCCCCTGAGTTCTGCCTAAGCCCCACGCTACCTAAGCCCCACCCTCAGCTGGAACCCCCCTGTGCCACCTAAGCCCCCACCACCTAAGCCCCACCCCCAGCCAGGACCCTCGTGTGCCACCTAAGCCCCTCTGCCAGCTGGGACCCCATAACAATCCCAGAGCAGGAAAGTGCGGCCTGCAGGCAGTGCCCAGGAAGGCCTGCCCCTGGGTCACCGTGGTGATTCCAGAGCAGGAAAGTGCAGCTGGCAGGCAGCCCCCAGGTGGGCCTGCTCCTAGGTTGCCATGGCGATCCCAGAGCAGGAAAGTGTGGCCCACAGGCAGCACCCAGCAGGGTCTGCTTCTGGGTCACCGTGGCAATCCCAGAGCAGAAAAGTTTCACACAGACAGAACCCAGCAAAGCCTGTCCCCCGGTCTCTGAGGTGATCCAGTGATCAATGAGCAGGAAAGCATGGCTTGCAGGCAGCACCCTAACCTGGTCACAGCTCAAGGGAGAGAACAACACACAGTGGAGGCCAGGAGACTGAGAGATCAACACAGAGGGGTGCCTGCTTCAAGCCTCTATAGTGTGGCTGGGGGCAGGCTCCCAGCAGACACACACACACACACACACACACACACACACACACACATACACACACACACAGCACCGCTCTGAGACTCCAATGCAGCTAGGGGCAGGCCCCCAGTGGGGACACACACACACACACACACACACACACACACACACACACAACGCCTGCTCCAAGCCTCTGATTCCAGACTTTGGCCATCAGTAGGACATCCACTGAGGGCTCCTGGACTGGGAGAGGGGCAGGCTGGACTGAGGGAAACCCACCCCAAATTTCGTGCACTGGGCCTGTAGTCCTATATAATAAAGAGGTGGTATGCAAATTGATTGTCATGCACTTGCATAAGATGGTTGCCCCCATGTGGGCACAAGATGGCCACTACAAGATGGCCAGCAGTGGAGGGCGGTTGTGGGCAATCAAGCCTGTAGGGGAAGGCAGTTAGGGGCAACCAGGCTGGCAGGGGAGGGCAGTTAGGCATTGATCAGGCTGGCAGGGTAGTGGTTAAAGGATGATCAGGCTGGCAGACAAAAGTGGTTAGGAACAATCAGGCAGGCAGGCAGGCAGGCAGGCAGGAGAGTGGTTGGGAGCCAGCAGTCCTAGATTGTGAGAGGGATGTCCAACTGCTGGTTGAGGCCTGATCCCTGTATCAGTCAAACATCCCCTAAGGGGTCCCAGATTAGAGATGGTGCAGGCTAAGGGACTCTGCCCCCCAAACCCCCGCCAGTACATGAATTTTGTGCATCGGGCCTCTAGTCTTATCTAATAAAAGAGAAACATACAAATTGACTGTATCTCTGCTACACTCACAAGCCATGCACACCAGCTAATTAGGAGTAAGTATGCAAATGAACCCAACCAAGATGGCAGTTTCCACAGAGCTGGAGTGAACAGGAGGCTTGGGTTGCACCTGGTGATGGAGGAAGACAAGCTTCCCGCCTGCCCTAGCTGGCTGTGGGTTCCGTTCAAGGCTACAAAGTTTCAATTATAGAAGATAAATAAATCCCAGATACCTGCTTCCAGCCACCATAGCCTCAGCTCAAGAAAGGTCTGGGAGCATGGGTTGCCTGGGGCCATGGCTAGCCTGCAAACAGCCATCAGCCCCTCTCCCAGGCTGGCCATACCCCCGCAATGGGGACCCTCACCCCGTTAGGACAGGGCCAGCCTGCAAACCACCACAGGCCCCTTGCCCAGGCCACCCCATGCCCTAAGGAAATCCCCACCCTGATCCAAGACACCCTTCAGGGCAAACCATCTGGCCCCCACCCATGCACCAGGCCTCAATCTATACTAATAAAAGGGTAATATACTAATTAGACTGGGAGACCTTCCAGGAGACCTTTCAGATGTTCTTCTGGACAAAGCCATGGTAGCAGGCCAAGGCAGAGGCAGTTAGAGGCTAAGAGTGGAGGGCAGTTGTGGGTGATCAGGTTGGTGGGGGGCAGGGCCATTGGAGCAGACCAGCAGGGGGGCCAGTTGGAGGCAAGCAGGCCATCAGTGGGGGTCAGTAGGAGGTGAGCAGGGAAGTGGGGAAGGAAGGTGGAGGCAAGCAGGCCAGCAGAGGGGGAGGGCAGTTAGGGGTGATCAGGCTTGGTGGGGCTTTTGGGGGCAAGCAGGCCAGTGGCGGCGGGGAAGTTTGGGGCAAGCAGGCTGGCAGGCAGAGTGGTTAGGGGCATCAGGCAGGCAGTCAGGCAGGTGAGCGGTTAGGAGCCAGCACTCCCGGATTGCAAGAGGGATGTCTGACTGCCAGTTTAGGCCCGATCCCTGTAAACTGGCAGTAGGACATCCTTCAAGGGGTCCCAGGTTGGAGAGGGTACAGGCCAGGCTGAGGAACACCCCCTCCCCCATGCACAAAATTCATGCACTGGGTCACTAGTCTATCCTATCTAATAAAAGAGAAACATGGTAATTGGCGAACGACTGCTACCCTTCCCATTGGCTAATCAGCTAGATATGCAAATTAACTGCCACCCAAGATGGCGGCTGGCAGCCAGGCAGCTTGAAACTAACATGAGGGTTGCTTGCTTCAGTGACGGAGGAAACCACGTTCCCTGCCTGCCTTGTAGGCCTCTGAGCCTGCAGATTGAAACATTTTAACAAGTATAGAAGCTAAAAAAAAACCCCAGAAACCAGCTTTCAGCGATCTGGGATCTCAGAGCTGGAGTCAGAGCTGGAGTTATACATTGTTTCGATGAAAGAACTGAAACAAACCAGATACCTACTTTCAGCAGTTGAGGCCTAAGAGCTGGAGCCTCAGAACTAAAGCTGGCCCAGGATTTAAAGAAGAAAAAAAGGAGCGGTTGGGAGCTTCCGTCACCCGCCAACCTGAAAACAGCCCTCAACCCTTCACCAAGGCTGGCCAGGCACCCCAATGGGGACCCCCATCCTGAAGGGTGTGTGACCAGCTGCAAACAGCCATCATCCCCTCACCCAGGCTGGCCAGGCACCCCAGTGGGGACCCCCATCCTGATCCAGGACACCCTTCAGGGCAAACCAGGCATCCCCACCCATGCACCAGGTCTCTATCCTCTAAAGTAAAAGGGTAATATGCCTCCTAGCACCAGGATCAGTGGAGCCGAGAGGCCTGCCGGCACCGGGATCAGCATGACAGGGGGCAGCGCCCAAACCCCCTGATCACCCTGCGGCTCTGTGTGTGACAGGGGGCGGGGCCACAACCTCCCTATCTGCCCTGCTCTGTTCATGACAGGGGAAGGCGCCCCAACCTCCTGATCAGCCCTGCTCTGTGCCTGATACGAGGGAGCTCCCCAACCTCTGATCGCACTGCGGCTCTGTGTGTGATAGGGTGAGGCATCCCAACCACCACCCCCCCAACGGACCCTGCTCTGTGTGTGACAGGGTAGAGCCATAACCTCCCCATCGGCCCTGCCCTGAGTGTGACAGTGGCGGCATCCCAACCCCCTGATCGGCCCTCTCTGTGTGTGACAGTGGGCGGTGCCCCAACTCCTCTATCAGCCCTACTCTCTGAGTGACAGGGCGGAGCTCCCCAACACCCCTGATGGGCCCTGCTCTGTGTGTGACAGAGGGCAGCGCCCCAACCCCTGGATTGGCCCTGCTCTGTGCATGACAGGGGGTGGCGCCACAACCTCCCCATCAACCCTGCCTTGAGTGTGACAGGGGACGGTGCCCCAAACCCCTAATTGGCCCTACCCTGAGCATGACTGGGGGTGGCATCGCAACCTCCCAATCCACCCTGCTCTGTGCATGACAGGGGGCGGCGCCCCAACTCCCCAATCAGCCCTGCTCTGAGCCTGATCAGGGGCTGCACCTAGGGATTGGGCCTTCCCTCTGCCACCCAGGAGCAGGCCTAAGCCAGCAGGTCGTTATCTCCCCAGGGGTCCCAGACTGCGAGAGGGCACAGGCCGGGTTGAAGGATCTCCCCTCCCCCCCAAGTGCACAAATTTTTGTGCACCGGGCCTCTAGTGTATATATAAAAGCCTAATATGCTAAGTGTCGGACCGAGCAGTCAACTGAATGGTTGCTATGATGTGCACTGACCACCAGGGTGAAGATGCTCCAACTGGTAGGTTAGCTTGCTGCTGGGGTCCAGCTGATTGGGACTGGGTGAGACAGTGCTGCACATGCCATGGAGCCCTCCCACAGTTCCTCCTGCGGTCCCTCCTCAGCAACCAGCCTCAATCGGCCCCAACTGGGACAGGTGAGATGGCACTGATCAGTTCTCTGGCCAGGTGTAGGAACTCCACCCATGCATGGACATTGTCTACCGGGCCTTTAATTCAGAAATAACTATCTTTAGAACTCACTTTCTTTTTTCTTTCAAAATGCACCTCCAAGCCTCATGCCTTACATTACCAAAACTATACAATTTATTTTCCATTAGTTTAAATTCTTAACTCTTAGAAACCTTAATTTTTAGGAGACAAGTAAGTAATTAACATTCCTCAAATTAGCAATACATTTACATTTTTAAAAATTTTATTATTACAAATAGTAGTACATATGTCTCTTTTTTTCCCCACTGACCTCCCCCCAAATTCCCCTACCCCTCGGCACTTGCCCTCATCCCCAGCCCCCCGCCCTCCACCTCCCCAGTGTCTTGCATCTGTTGGTTGTGCTTATATGCATGCATACAACTCCTTTGGTTGATCTCTTACCCCTACCTTCCCGCTATAGTTTGACAGTCTGTTTGACGCTTCTTTACCTCTGTCTATTTTTGTTCAACAGTTTATAATGTTCTTTATTATCCATAAATGAGTGAGATCATCTGGTATTTATTTTTCACTGACTGGCTCATTTACATTTTTCAGAAATATATTTCAAATAAAATACAAGATATTTATTAACTGATTCAAATCCATCCTCTAGGTTCTCTGTAATGAGGCAAACACAGATTAATTAATATTATTCAGTATTCTGTTATTTCAAAATTGATATTTAATAATTTTTACTATTTAACTCAGCAGAACTCCAAAGCTGAAGTTACCAAAGACTTAGCTCTTTTTTTTCCCCCTTAACAAAGCGTGAGTCACCCCTACCTGAGCTCTTCTGCAGCTCAGGCCCTTCTAATAGAAAACCTTGGGGTTTTTCCCATAATTGTCTTTCTGAGTAGACTGTAACAACATGAAATCTTGCATGTAAGAAGAGACCTTATCCCATTTCAAAATAGAAACAAAACAATCTCTAAAGTAAATAGATGAGTACTCCCAAAAGGAGGAACTGGGAGAGTAGCCTTAGAATCTTATTTCACAGTAACTCAGAACAACAAATGACCTTGGTTCTGAGTGGTATAAACACATATAGCAGAGACAGAGGATTCCCTGTGTTTTAAAAAAGCAAAGAGTAAACTAAGTCCCCAAAAGACAAGAAAGCAGGCATAGCACATCCTTAACCAAAGTTACATTACAGGCAGACAAGAACTTTCACTATCTAAGAGTTTCTGATGGCTGATGCCTCAAGAGGGAGAGCATGGAGGGTCCCCAAGATTAAGAACTCTCAGCAGTTGCTGGGAAGTTCTTATAATTTCTGCCACAGGTTCAGCCTGCCACAAGCAGCTGGGCCCCTCAAAGTGGGACATGCCCCATCTTTAAACAAATTAAATCAAACAACAAAGAGACACAAAACATCAACAGAGACATTTTTATGTGCAATAGTTACATGCCTGCACTACCTACAGATAAGAGCTTTACACCATGGTCCTTGTCTGTCCAGCCACAGAAACTGTGGCAAGGAAAATAAGACACCAACACAACAGGCAGGTGAATGGCCAGCCAGCGGCACCTTTTGGTCACCATTCTAACCCATGAATTTCCCTCAAGTTATACAATCAATCATTGTTGCTAAGTCTGGTTACTAAAACAAGTGAATTACATAAAGCATCACTAATCAATTTTTGCCCCATTACCAAGGCATTATTAATCAACTTGCCTCATTGCGTTAGTTATTAATTTTAACTTGCCCCATTTTCTAGACTATTATAAACTTGCCCCATTTCCCAGACTATCCTCGACCATAGTTGGCTCCATTTCCCCAGCAACTGCCGACATACCTGAGAGGGACATTCCGAGGTCACAGTGGCCACGCACCCAGAACCAGCAGTTTGCTGCGGCATCTACTGGTACGCTCCCACAAGAAACCTCAAAATTCCTTGCATAAAATTGAAGCAGAGCAATGTCTCTCATCCCAGAGTGCATCAGATTATAGGCTTGGAGACCAGGCAAGGACCTATGGAGGTCTCTTGCCACCTGGACCTGATCTAGCTCACCCAGTAAATACATACCTTATACAGTATAAGCTTCCCATGTCAAACAAAGAAGCACAGCTAAGAGGCAGCAAATGCTTCTTGTACCATACAAACATGCTTGATTTCTCCTTTCATACAAAAGTGCTTGATTCAACTTAGGTCTCAGGTGAGAGCATGGAATTGCAGAGGCTGTGCCTGGGACACAAAACAAGAATTCCTGGCAGTACTGCAAATAAGATTTCAGGCCTCAGCCCCAGGAACTCCCAGCCCAGGCAGCAAGTAGGATCCCTGGTACTCACCCCAGGGGAGTCCCTCCTTTATATCTGTTTCTGGTCACCAGAATATAAAACAGACAACCAATGGGTCCAGGCTGCCTGTTACTACTTGAGTTAGTTAAGCATAGATAGGGTTGAATCAGATATGAGCATTTATTACAATATTGCCAGCAGTATGGGAGAGCAGCAGTCCGTTTACGAAAATCTACTCTGCCTCTCTCCATAAACCAGCTGCTTATATTGGGTAGACAGACAAATATTATGTGGGGAAGTAGGAATTACAAGCATGGGGAAATAGGCATGATAAAATTATAGTAGGTTACAGTCATGCAGTCTGGAGTGGGAGTCACAGAGGGTGGATACCTCTGCACTAGATTGCTTCAGCCACAAGATTGTAAACCTTTCCATAATAATAGGCAGTTCTCAGGAAAGGAGGATGGACAGCATTCTAATGTTAGCTCCCATGTCCCAGGGCATAAAACTTCCAGCCAGGATAGAATGTGCTTTCTCTAATCAGATCAGAACCATCATGGTTAATAAAGCATGATTAATATGTATAATTGTAGCTGGTTCCCAATATTCTATTTCTGCTCCTAACAGGTCTATTTTGCTCATCAATTTATTTTATTCATTAGATTCCACATATTAGTGAGATCACATGGTTTTTGCATTTCTCTGTGGCATTTTGCTTAGTATATAATCTTCAGGTCCATCCACGCTGTCACAAATGGTAAGGGTTCCTTCTTTTTATAGCAGTGTAGTATTCCGTTGTGTAAATGTGTCACAGCTTTTTATTGATACATCTAATCATGGGCACTGGGTTTGTTTCTACAACCTGGCTATCCTATATAATTAAAGGCTAATACGAAATTTGTTCCCTGGATTGAGAGTTCAACTGGGAGTTTCACTGGGGGTGAGGCTGGCAGCCTCTCCCCCAAGCTGGTTCCATCCCCAGTCACCCTCTCCCCACCACCCCCAGATTGGGAGCAGGGTAACCCAACCAACTGGGCCTCTAGTTACAAATAATATTGCTATGACCTTAGGGGTGCATTTCTTTCTGATTGGTGTTTCAGGATTCTTAAAGTATATTCCCAGAAGAGGGGGGTCACTGTATCAAAAGGCAGTTTCATTCTAATTTTTAATGATATTTTAAAAATATGATTTTATTGCTTTTAGAGAAAGGAGTGGAGAGGAAGAGAGAGATATGAGACAATGATTAATCAGCTGCCTCCTGAATACCCCAAAATTCAGACATATGTTCTGACCAGGAATCAAACTGTGACTCCTAGTTCAGGGGTTGACACTCAATGGCTAAGCAACACCAGCTGGGTTTACTTTTAAATTATAAAGGAAACTCATACTATTTTCCACAGTGGCTGAATCAGTCTGTATTTACACCAACAGTACACTAGAGTGCCCATTTCTCCACATTCTTGCCAGTACTTGGTGTTTGTTGATTTATTGATAGTAGGCATTCTGTAATGGGGTGACCCGCGGAGACAATCACCAGGGACTCAGATCAAAATTTATGAGCCTTTATTAAGCTGGCCAGCGACTACAGTACAGCACCCTTCTGAGTCCCTGGTGGTCATCTCCGCGGGTCACCCCATTACATCTGGAGGCCCCAGCGAGATCCCTCTGTCCAAGTTGCTGGTGGACACCCCAGACACCCCAGGTGTGGACACTCCAGTCTCCGTCCCGGATTCCAGGGAGGCGGAGTGTTTTCCTACCAAAACTGAAATCCGAAAACAACAAGCCACTTGGACCTCCAGCAGGGAGGAAAGAATCTGGTATCTGTCTGTGGAACGTTCCCTTTAGGACTCAAAAGAGGGCTGGATGCAGCAGAACCTCGGAGTCTGACTGCCAGACACGACAGTGTCTGGGGGTTCTGGTCTGGGCAACCTTAGGTTGCATTTGTCTGGTTTGTTTTGTCTTTGTTCTTTGTTGTCTTTGTCTTTGTCAAAATGGGTCAGAGTCAGTTGTCTTCGTCGACCCCCAATCAGTCAGGCCCACTCCAAGTGTGTGGAAGGGGAGCTTGATCACCTCCCAGGAAGACATAGAGCTCCCTTAGGCAATTATCCAGGAATTGGTTGGATTGTTTAATATCTGGTAGAAGTAAAAACTTGGGCTGTTTGGTATATACATGTGGGACTCTGGAGGTGAGTGGATTCAGATTTGATTGAGAAATTAAGAGTGAACAGTTGTTTGTTTCTGTGGGACTAGCCAATTTGCTACCAAGAAGGGGGACTGGATGCAGTCTTAACTCCCCTGGTAGGTTCTTACCAAGATGTTGGTCGAGAATTTTGTTCTGGGACATGGGGGTCAGGAGTGCCCCCATGCCCATCTAGGGAGTTGGGCATTGTTTCATTATCTGCTCAGCTCCAGTCTGGGCTAGTCTACTGAGAGAGTGTGAGTACGGGTATTTGTCTTTCTTGGCTGCTCATTAACTGGTCTCTGTGAACTGAGAGATACTTTGATTTCTTCTGCATTTCTGTTGATTCATCTGGCTAAATGTTTGGACTGAACCCGTGATGGTCTGCAAAAATCTCTAGCAGCTGCGAGATTTATTTTTCTCAGAGTTTTTTGCTTTCTATTACAGAGAAAATCAGTCCACTTAGCTAATAAAAATTTCTGTCTATCAGCTGCTCTTACCTGGGTTGTAAATTTGCTATATTAAATTGAAAATTTTAAAGTTCTAGGGTAGATTTAAAGGTTAAAACAAAAGCAAGAGCTTAGTTCTGAGATTGCTTGTAAGAAAAGCAAGAGAGAAGTCTTTTCAAGTTAACTATTTGCTTAGAAAATGAACAAAGTAGTAAATTTCAAAGAACAAAGAGCTTGTTATTTTTGTTTTTTATCTCTTTTGGTGGATGGAAACTTCTAGGGGGCAGGGCTTACAGCTCTGCAAGGGCAGAGAGATTTACTGGCCCTGACCCTGCCTGTGACATCATAGTCCAAGGAGAGCCACCTGAGGAGGAACTAAGGCTGAAGTTATTATTAACTGTCTATGGACCTCGTTAACCCTGGTTGTGTGTTTTGTTTGACTTGCCATTTTCAGTTATTTATTAGGATCATCATAGGGGACATAACCTGGTCTTTCCCTTCCTCCCTCATCCTGATTCTGACAGCATCTGTATCTGGATTAAAGATCTTTTCTTTCGGGAGGCCTCCCCAGGCTTTCAGTCTGCAAGAAATCTTCCTATACTCCCTTATCCTCATCCGATATCTTTCCAGGACGACTAAGAGTCATTTTTCTTCACAGGTCGGATCCCAGCCTCTGGGAGGGAGGATTACTACAATATTAGTCTGTGGTTTTCTCTGAAACTCCCACTGTTTAAAGGGAGACAAACAACTGGACTGGAGGATTGTTTGGAGAGATCAAGAGTAGTAGAGGAGGATGATTTAAGACCCTCTAAGAGTAAAGAGGAAAAATCTAGGAGGAAGAGCAGCTAAGGATAGAGTAAATGGTGAATTCAGAAAAAGTGGGGGTGGGGGTGTCATCAGGGAGAGCAGGGAGAGATAGGAAATTATTGATTTTTACTTATCTGAACTATGCTGGACTCAAGGCTGCAAGCTGCTACTAAGCACAAAAATTTCTCCCTGCCCCGTTTTATTCTTTTTTACCCCTTCCAATACTAAATTAGATTGATAGCTTTTCTTAGTTTTATCACAGAAGGTCTAGGTATATTTTTTTAAAAGTAAAAGTACATTTAAAATGTGTTCAAAAATATTGATCTAAAAATGCTGACTGTTCACTTTTGGTAGTCATTAAAGGATTGAGGTTTCTAAGAATAAAGAATTCTAATATATTAAAAAAAAACAAAACAAACAACTAAACTCCCAGAAGCAAAGCGGAGGAGAAACAGAGCTGAAGTCCACAGCTGCCCTGGTGATTTAGAATTGTTTGCTAGGCAGACTCAACCTCTGAGAGTCAGAACAAAGAAGGGGGGCTGGGTGCCCAAGCTGCCTGCAGTGGCCCTACAAAAGCAGCAGCAGCGAGAAAAGTGGGGAACAGTAGAAATTTACCTGACCGTAGAGCTGCCCTGTTTCTGCTAAATGAGTAATGAGTGTTTTACAACAAGCAATACAAGACTTGGGCCTTTGGCTTGCTGGCTACAGCAGTTAAAACAGAAGCCAGTGACTGCTACTAGCTTTCCTGAAGCCCCAAGAAGAGAGCAGCGATCCCAGGATCTATGAAAGCTGCATATAGAGCTAGAAAAAGCTCTCTGTTTGCAAATGTACTGAAAGGGTTGAATACCTGTTGCTGCTGGAAGAGGAGGGGCTGATATCCCCTTCCAGTGCACTCCCTTGGAAGAGGCCTGGTCACCGCTCTGCCACAAATTTGGTAGGAAGACAAGGATAGTGGGGCCCTGTAACTAATAAACAGGGCTAACAAAATGGCAAAGAAAAGGGCACTCTCCTTGGACCTAGAAGCCATCAGGACTTTGAAATTCTCCAAGAGAGGAGGAGTCTGACTCAGAGACTGGCCAAGACCCCCTTGGGTTAGGAGGACTGGAGGCTACATATTGAACTTATAGACTGCAGTTTGCTAGGCAGAGGTCCAAGCCCAGTTGTATAGGGGTTAAGCTGCCTTATACAGCAAAACAACTTTCTCCTGTGCCAGAATACATTTTAAGGAAATTGGACAGACTGTGTTTGTGGCTAGAAAGAAGAAGTGCATGCAATGCACAGCCCTGACAGTGGCCTGCAGAAAACTATAATAGACTTAGATGATGCCCTCATCTTCATGGACATGGCTCCATAGAGACAAGGACAATTTTGCCTTGTGTAAGTAGGTCATTTCCCTAAGATGTTTCTATAGCCCTACCATGTGTCATGTATAGTAGCAGAAATTTGGCTGCCTGAAGTAGCCACAGTGCCCATATTATACCTCATTATGTTGATATGTTAGATTAACCTTAATTCTCTTACAGAGTTGAATACAGTTGTCAAAGGGCAGGTGCCCAATTGGGCAAAAGAATACCCATCAGGTTTTGGTCTCTATTGAGAGACAGTTGGCAGTGTATATACTGTCTTGCAGGCCTGTGTGACCATGCCCATGTCAGGGGTGGCACAAACCTCAACTGTAGAAAACTGGAGAAGTCCTGTTTGGAACAGAGGGAAGTAGTGAGGTGGTGAGTACTAGCCCTCTATTACAAGAATTACAGACCCTGTGAGATCCTGTGACATGTAAGACCCTGTAAAGAAATAAAGCTCCCTTAGTCCATTCTGAGAGAACAAGTCAAGTACAAGGGGAGCCCTACTACAGGGAAAGCTGTAACTATCTATTTGAATATAGACACATTGTAAATTTCTTCTTGCCATTTGAAGACAGATGTATTACTCTGAAGAGTCCATAAAAAGGACTGACAAGGAAAATCAGAAGATCTTAAGGCAGGTCAGTAGCTTTTTCTCCTCATGTAATTCCTCCAAAATTTGGCAATACTTAATAAATAAATTATGGCAATACATTTCTTTACATAAATTCAATAAGACCGGTTTCCAGTAGTGGTTTTCTTGACCGAAAACTTTGACTGGAGTATCATGTTATAAACAGCCCTGTCTGAGCTCTGAAGACTTGAAGCCAATAAGAGGGCCATGGAGAAAGCTTGGTATCTTGCTTGGTAGCCCTGAAATAGTTGCTGGAGCATCAGGCCCATGCCCTACCATCACTGGTGGTTGGTCCGAGTAGAAGGGGAGCAATAAGGGCACCTCTGAGTCCCTGCGGAACCCCCACGCACAATGGGCCACAATGAGTAGGAGGGCTGCTGAGAAGGGCCTTAAAGCAAGGACAATTGGCCTGAGCAGAGCCACTGCAGGTGAGGAATTCACCTAACTCAGCAGATACTGCAGGCAGGTCAGATGGCAGCTTGATGGCTTGGCTTCCTGGCCCTATTGGGCACATTCAGATTAAATCATGAAATTCCAGCAAAGGTAGTCAGTTACCATTCTTGTTGTGTTTATTCAATCAGGCCAAATTGAATACAGTAAATAAATTAGTATTTTAATAAACAGAGGGATAATTTTAAGGAGAAAAACTCTATTTCAATGGAGGTTATTAAAACTGAAATGTTTTCTTTCCCTCCCACCAGACCATTTGTTACAGTTTGTCTCTGCCAGGTCACAAGCCCACCTCCTCTGTGCCCAGGCCTCATTGTCCTTCTGACAGAGAGCAAGGATCTCTTGGCTCTGAGAGAAAACTCTTTCCTTCTTCAGCATGAAGCAGCTATAGAAAAAATTCAATGTCCATTTTACCTGAAAGAATTCAGAGCCAAGATCCTTGAGGTAATATAACAGGTAGTTAGACAGACATGAGCAGAGCAAGGATGATAGGCCAATTGGCACTGCCAGATGTAACTAAGTCTTTCCATCTCTGTGTATGTAAGGCAAGGGGACTCCCCAGAAGCAATAGAGAACCAGTTTGCTGACAAAACAGCCAAAGAGACTGCAAAAAGACCAGTAGGGCCGCTTGAAGTACTGGTAGCAGTACTACCCCAGAATCTACAGCCAAACCCTGTTTACAACTCAGAAGAAAAGGAAACAGCCACAAAATTAGATGCAAAAGGGACTTCCCAGGGACAGCTACTATTATCAGATGGAAGGCCTTTTGTTGCAGAGGCTTTGGGCCGAATCATCTCCTCCCAGACACACCAAAGTTCTCTCCTGGGAAGAACCAAACTAGCTGAACTACTGGGAAGGGAATACTATAACCCGGGATATAGCCAGAAGATGCCAAATTTGTGCCCAGTCCTTACAGGCACTCCAGACCAGCTCAGCGGCTATGCACCAAATCGCCCTGGCAGCTCATCAGGAAGCCCACTCACCCAACACGAACAGTCCACCTATGTGTGCCCCTGGTGATTTGGTCTGGGTGAAGCGGCACAATCCATGTACTCTTGAGCCTCTGTGGGAAGGGCCTTTCCATGTCATCCTATGTCAGGGCCAGCCTGACAAGGTTGAGCCAGGCTGAGGCAGGGAGGTAGGAATTGAGAAAAGAAAGAAAGACAGGAAAGTGGGGTTGGGAGGACTAAAGTTCTCTCAATGAACTGAAGTAAATTTATTAGCCACACAATCCTATTTATACATAACACACTGAATAGGAGGTCTGTCAAGAGGAATATATTCTTTGTTCCTCTTAATCTCTAAGGGAGAGACACAGCAGAAGGACAAGTTCTCAGTACAGCATATCTCAGTAAATAGTTACAGACTTCTTGGTAAGTTATGAAAGGCTGTTCTTATTCTACAAAGGTTGCTCTCATTCTACTGATAATCGCCATCCAAACAAGTCTGGGAAAACTGTGTGGGTAAGGGTTCCAGCCTTGCTAGCCCCTTCAGGTGCAAGGACCTTGCCATCTTACATCTGGCCCCCAACAATCCTAAGCACCCCAACTGCTGTCAAAGTTGGAGGAAAGAAGTGCTGGATTCACCGCACACAAATCAAGACGTCTGAAGATGCATTGGGACAATGTACTGTAGAGCCCCCAGCAGACCCACTCAAGGTCAGACTGAAAAGGGACCCTGTCTAGTCATCCTCCTTTTATGCCTCCTGGTTTTGGCAAGTGGGAATTCCCAGCAAGCCCCAGTTTACTCCAGGGAGGTCATCCACACGCTGGATGGTAAAATCATTGGGAAGGCCACCACCTCAGGGCCTCTGGAGTGTGGGGGTAAAGATAATTTTTACTGTGCCTCTTGGGGCTGTGAAACCTTAGCCCCAATGGAAGACCACTGACTTACTACTCTGGTTTACCAGGACAGTGAGGCCTGGGACACCCACTACCAACAAATCCCTAAAGAAGGCTGGCAGGAAGTAGAATCAATGATTTGATTCCCAATAAGACCAGTAGGGAATGTGCTAGGTTGAATATCTGGAGCTTCAGCCAGATGGGACGCTCTGTGCTTTCTGTTCCTAAAACACATAGATAGGAATGTGCTGACATCAGGCCAGACCTTGAGAAATGGTCTCATGGCCCCTTCACAGCATGCTGTACTCTCTGTTCCTAGAACACATAGATAGGAAGGTAGTCACTGTAATGATGCTGTACTGTGTTGGGAACTAAGGTTTTGTAACTTTGTGGCTTTTGCAAATAAAAACGCTGTAACTCCTGCAGTTAGTGCTGCAGTTGAGCCTCTGGTTCAGCAGAGTGCTATAACTGTTGTCGCTGGCCAGCTTAATAAAGGCTCTTAAATTTTGATCTGAGTCCTTGGTGGTCGTCTCCGTGGGTCACCCCATAACAATTCTAACATGTGAAGTGATGCCTCATTATAGTCTTAGTTTACATCTCTCTAATTATTATTGACCAGAGGCTGAGTACACAAAAATTTGTGTACTTGGGGATGGGGGGTCCCTCAGCCCGACCTGTGCCCTCTCGCCGTAGGGGACCCCTCAGAGAATGAGCACCTGCTGGTTGAGGCCTGCTCCCTGGGGGATTGGGCTTAAGCTGGCAGTCAGACATCCTCTGGCAGCCTGGGAGCCCTTGGGAAATGCCCACTTGCCAGTGGGGAGCAGGCCTAAGCTGCAGTCTGACATCCTTAGTGCTGCTGAGGAGGCAGGAGAGGCTCCCACAACCACCGCTGTACTGGCAGCCATCAGCCTGGCTTGTGACTGAGCAGAACCCCCCCCCCCCATGGGAGCACACTGACCACCAGGGGGCAGCTCCTGCATTGAACGTCTGCCCCCTGGTGGTCAGTGTGTGTCATAGTGACCAGTCATTCCCAGTCGTTCTGCTGTTAGGGTCAGTTTGCATATTACCCTTTTATTATATAGGATAGAGGCCTGGTGCATGGGTGGGGGCCAGCTGGTTTACCCTGAAGGGTGTCCCGGATCAGGGTGGGGGTCCCACTTGGGTGCCTGGTCAGCCTGGGTGAGGGGATAATGGCTGTTTGCAGGTTGGTCAAGCTCCCTGCAGTGGGGACCCTCACCCCATGGAGGTTTGGCCAGCCTGGATGAGAAGCTAATGGCTGTTTTCAGGCTGGCCACACCCCCATTAGGGTAGAGGATCCACACTGGGTTTCCTGGCCAGTCTGGGTGAGGGGCTGAGGGCCATTTCAAGCTGGCCAAGCCCCCTGGTGACAGAAGCTCCCAGCCTCTCCATTTTTTCTTTTTTTTTAATTCTGGCATTTATTTACCTTCTATAATTGAAACTTTGTTGCCTTCAGTGGAGCTCAGAGCCAGCTGTGGCAGGCAGGAAGCCTCGCTTCTTTCATCACGGGAGCAACCAAGCCTCCTGCTGGCTCCAGCTCCGTGACTGCCGGCCGCCATCTTGGTTGGGTTAATTTGCATATAGTCGCTCTGATTGGCCGGTGGGCATGGCTTAAGGCATAGCGAAGGTAGAGTCAATTTGCACGTTTTCCTTTCATTAGACTAGATGTTGAACATTTTTTAATATGTCCATTGGCCATCTGCATAATATTTGTATTTCTCTGAGGCTTATTTTGCTTAGCATATAATCTCCAGGTCCATCCATGCTTTAAACAGATTAATGGTAATGGTAATGGCAATCATTCTCTCACATCTATCTCTCCCTCTTTCTTCTTCTTTGGAGAAATGTTTATTTAGGTCCCTTGCTCATGTATCAATTAGATTGTTTGTCTTCCTGGTTTTGTGTGTCTATGTTCTTTTCTATTTTTTTAAGGTTTGTCAAGTTTGTTAATCTTTTTAATTTTATTTATTTACTTATTCATTTTTAATCATCACCCAAGGATATTTTTCCATAGATTTTTAGAGAGAGTGGAAAAGAGAGGGAGATAGAAATATCTATGTGAGAGAAACACATTGATTGGTTGCCTTCTGCACATGCCCTGACCAAGGCCAGGGATGGGAGGACCCTGAAACTGAGGTACATACCCTTGAGAGAAATTGAATCTGGGACTCTTTGGTCTATCAGTTGCTGCTCTATCCATTGAGCAAAACTGTCCAGTGCTAAGTTCTTTATATAACTTGGAAATTAACCTCTTATAAGAAATATCATTGGCAAATACATTCTCACATACGGCAAGTTTCATTTTCATTTTGTTGATGGTTTCTTTTGCTGTGAAGATTTTTAGTTTGCTACATTGTCCTGTTTGTTTATGTTTTAATTGATTTCAGATAGAGGAAGGGAGAGGGAGAGATAAATAGAAACAATAATGATGAGAGAGAATTATCAATCGGCTGTCTCCCCACTTCAACCTCCTCTAGAGTGGATGGAACCCAAAACCTAGGCATGTGGCCTGAACAGGAATCAAACTTTGACCTCCCAGTTCATGGGTTGGGGCTCAACCACTGAGCAACACTTTTGTTTCCTTTGCCCTAGGAGATTTATTGGAAAAAATATTGTTATAAGAGATGTCTAATATTTTACTGCCTATGTTTTCTAGAATTTTTATTATTTTGTGACTTACCTATAAGTATTTTTATCCATTTTGAGTTGATTTTTGTGTGTGGTAAGTTGGTGGTCTAGTTTCTTTTCTTTTCTTTTTTTTCATATACCTGTGCAATTTTTCTAATACCACTATTGAAGAGACAGCCTTTACTCCATTGAATACTCTTGCCTCCCTTGTCAAATATTAATTGAGCATGAGAGTGTGGGTTTTTCTCTGGGCTTTCTGTTCTGTCCCATTGATCTGTATCCCTGTTCTTGTGTGTGAGTACCCAATTATTTTGATTACTATGGTTTTGTAGTACAGTTTGATATTTGGTCTTCCGATCTCTCCAACTTTGTTCTTTTTTAGATTGCTGACATTATTTAGGGTATTTTAAATTCCATATAAATTTTTGGATTATTTGTTCTAGATTAGTGAAGTATGCCATTGGTATTTCAATAGAAATTTTATTGACTCTATTAATAGCTATGGGTAGTATGAATGATGCTAATTCTTTTCATTGGTGTTAATTATATTCCAATCCATGAACATGGTATATGCTTTCACCAAAAAACAATTAGATTTTCTATGTACAACATCATGTCATCTTTGAATAGTGACAGTTTTACTTCCTACTTTCCAATTTGAATGCTTTTTATTTCTCTTATTGTCTGATTTCTGTGGCTAGCACTTCCAATATTATATTGAACAAAAGTGGCAAGAGTGAACATTTCTGCTTTCTTCTTGATTTAAAGAGAAATGCTTTCAATTTTTGCACATTGAAAATGATATTGGCTATAGGATTTTTAATATATGTTGTGATATGATTTTTCTATTCCTACCTTGCTGAGGAATGTTTTAAAAATGGGTACTTGATTTTTTTAATGCTTTTTCTGCATCTATTGATATAATCATGTGATTTTTATCTTTTGTTTTATTTATGTGATATATCACATTTATTGGTTTGTGGAAATAATAGTAGTCTTGAATCCTCAGAATAAATCCTACTTTATTTGTTTTATATAGTGCTCAATAGATTTGTTAATGTTTTGTTAAGTACTTTAGGATCTATGTTTGGCAAAGACATCGGCCTATAATATCTTCTTTTTAGTATTTCTTTTTATTTTCCAATTAGGTTAATGTAGGCCTGGTAATGAGATCCTGGACATTTTTCCTTCTCTTGAATTTTAAAAAATAGATTGAGAAGAGTAGGTATTAGTTCTTTGAATGTTTGGTAAAATTAACTTTGTGAAACCATCCAGTCCATACTAGAATTTGCTATGATTTTTTTTATTTTAATATTTTAATTACTATTTCAATTTCATAAGTGGATATTAGTTTATCAGGTTTTCTCATTTCATTTTCAAAGTTTATGTGTTTCCAGGAATTTGTTTATTTTGCCAAGGATGTCCCATTTGTCAGGATACAATTGTTCATAGTATTTTTTATAACAATTCTTTGTACTTCTGGGATGTTACTTCTCTTCTATCATTTCTGATTGTATTTATTTGCGTCCTCTCTTTGTTTCTCTCTGAGTCTGTTTAAATGTTCATCAATCTAGTTTATCTTTTTAAAATATGTAGTTTCATTGATTTCAGAGACGGACAGAGAGAGAGAGAAACATCATTGATGATAGAGAATCATTGATCGGCTGCCCCCTACAGAGGACCTAGCCTGCAACCTGGGCTTGTGCCCTGAGCAGAAATCAAACTCTGATCTCCTGGTTCTAGATCGATGCTTAACCACTGATCCACCCAGTTTGGCAATTTTGTTTCTCCTTTCACAGACCCAGCTCTTGGTTTTATTTATCTCTTGTATTTTTACATCTCTATACCATTTATTTTCACTCTGGTCTTTATTATTTTTACTAGGGGCCCAGTACACAAATTCATGCACTTGAAAGGAACTGTGGGCTGCATGGTTGTGGGTGGGCACAGGTGCATGTCTCAGCTCATCCTCCGTACACCTGCCTGGAACTTCCCGCCCCCAGTCTCCTGTCTGCTGGCAGCCCCACTCCTGCCACTCTTGCTGACTGTGCAGAGTGATTTGGGCCAGCACTGTCAGGAGGTGCCTGTGGAGGATGCTCTCCCGATCACTGACGCAAGAGCAGGGGGAGGTGGAGAAGCACTCAGGGCCAATCAGGGCCAGGAGCCCCTGCTTGCACCCACTGATAGCATCAAGCAATTGGGGCCAGTGCCGGGCACCAGCAGTGGGTGCGAACATTGGGTGGGACTGCAGTAAATTGGAGCAAAGAATTTTCATGTCATATGAGCCACCAGAGGCTCACCCCAATGACAGCAACCAGTGCCTGCCTTATTCTGGCATCCCCACATACCAGCTCCACCATCCCACCATGAACAATGATTGACATGTTCCACACATACCCACTGGTGATCAGCGCATATCATAGTGACTGATTGTTCTGTTGTTTAGTTGGTTATTCTGCTTTTGGTCTATTTGCATGCTAGGGATATATATATATATATATATATATATATATTCTCCTATCTAATAATAAACAAGGTAATTAACTGTAACTTTGCTACCCTTCCCATTGCTAATCAGTGAGATATGCAAATTAACTGCCAACCAAGATGGCGCTGGCACCCAGGCAGCTGAAGCTAACAGGAGGCTTGCTTGCTCCAGTGATGGAGGAAGCCAAGGTTCCCCGCCTGCCACTGTTGGCCTCTGAGCTGCACTCTAAGAAACAATGTTGCAATTATAGAAGCTAAACCAGGGGTGGGCAAACTTTTTGACTCGAGAGCCACAGTGGGTTCTTAAACTGGACTGGAGGGCCGGAACAAAAGCATGGATGGAGTGTTTGTGTGAACTAATATAAATTTAAAGTAAACATCATTACATAAAAGGGTACGGTCTTTTTTTTTTTTTTTTTTTTTTTTTTTTTAGTTTTATTCATTTCAAACGGGCTGGATCCGGCCTGCGGGCTGTAGTTTGCTGACGGCTGAGCTAAACAAACCCAGAAACCTGCTTTCAACCAGCGGGGCCTCAGAGCTGGAGCTGCAACAGTGTTTCAATTATAGAAGCCAAACAAACCCAAATACCTGCTTTCAGCAGCCGAGGTCTCAGAGCTGGAGCCGAGCGTCAGAGCTAAAGCCAGCTCTCAGCTCCAGTGACAGCCATAGAAGGTAAATAAATCCCAGAATTAAAAAAAAGAAAAAAAGGAGAGGTTGGGAGCTTCAGTCACCCACCAGCCTGAAAACGGCCCTCAGCCCCTTACCCAGACTGGCCAGGCACCCCAGTGGGGACCCCCACTGTGAAGGGGGTGTGACCAGCTGCAAACACCCATCAGCCCCTCATCCAGGCTGGCCAGGCACCCAAGCAGGACCCCCACCCTGATCTGGGACACCCTTCAGAGCATACCAGTCGGCGCCCACCTGTGCACCAGGCCTCTATCCTATATAGTAAAAGGGTAATATGCAAACTGACCCTAACAGCAGAAGGACTGGGAATGACTGGCCACTATGACACACACTGACCACCAGGGGGCAGACGCTCAATGCAGGAGCTGCCATCTGGTGGTCAGGGTGCTCTCACACAGGAGGAGCTCTGCTCAGCCACAAGCCAGGCTGATGGCTGCCAGTACAGCGGTAGTGGTGGGAGCCTCTCCTGCCTCCTCAGCAGTGCTAAGGATGTCCGATTGCAGTTTAGCCGACTCCCCACTGGCAAGTGGACATCCCCCGAGGGCTGCTGGGCTGCCAGAGGGATGTCTGATTGCCATCTTAGGCACAATCGCCCTGGAAGCATGCCTAAGCCAGCAGGTGGTCATCCCTTAAGGGTCCCAGACTGCGAGAGAGCACAGGCCAGGCTGAGGCACCACCCCTCCCCCCAAGTGCACAAATTTTTGTGCACTGGGCCCCTAGTATATATATAATCTTTGTACTTTTCTGAACTTTTATAGGGTTCTGTTTTTCTAGAGTGTTAAGGTTTGGGGTTAAAATGCTTATTTCAGATTTTTCTTGCTTTTTAAAGTAGACCTGTTATACTGTTAATTTCCTTCTCAAAACTGGGATTGCTATGCCCAATCCATTTTGGGTTATGTGTTCATTTCCATTTGTTTCAGATCATTTTTATTTTTTCCTTGATCTTATTGGTAATCCATTGTTTGTTTAATAACATTGTTTGTAGACTGCATTTTTGAAAGTATTTCAGCTTTTTTACTGTAGTCTATTTCTATTTTCTTGTCATTGTGATACGAGATGATGATTAATATGATTTTGGTCTTCTTGAATTTGTTAAGACTTAATTGGTATCCTAACATGTGATCTCTCTTTAAGAATGTTCCATGTGTACTTGAGAAGAATGTTTATACTGCTGCTTTGATGAAATGTTCTGTAAATATCAATTATAGCTATCTGATCTAGTGTATCACTTAAGTTGCTCTTTTCTTATAAATTTCTTTTTACTAGAAGATGTATACAGTGAAGACAGTGGGATGGAAAAGCACCTACTATGACTACATAGCCATCTATCCCTTATTTAAAGTTCACCAAAGTTGTTTTTTTTAACTATATATTTAGGTGCTTCTATTTTTGGTGCCTATATGTTTACCAGGTTTATATCCTTTGTTGAATTAATTTCCTTGTTAGTATGCAGTGACCTTGTTTGTTTTGTTATGACATTTGTTTTGAAGTCTGTTAAATATAATTATTGGTACCCCAGCTTTTTTCTCTATTTTTTTCTTTTGGTAACCCATTTGTTGTTTAATAACATCCTTTGTAGACTCCATTTTTTAAAGTATTTCAGCTTTTTTACTGTATTGTATTTCTATTTTCATGTCATTGTGATGAAATATTTATTTCCATCTTTGCATGAAATATTTATTTCCATCTTTTCATGTATGACTCTACTTTTCTAAGTTGGGTGTCTTGTACACAACATATAAATAGGTCAGTTTTATTTATCCATTAAGCTACCTTTTTTATTTTGATTGAAGCATTTAATCCATTTACATTTAAGGTTATTCTTGACTAGAGACCTGGTGCATGAATTTCATGCACTAGGGAGGTGGGGCGATCCCTCAGCCTGGCCTGTGACCTCTCTTGATCTGAGAGCCCTGGGATGGATCACCCTAAGGAGGTTGGCCACACTCATCTGGCCAGGGCTCCACAATGGATCGCCCCCACAAAGGGAGGCCCCACTCATTCACCACAGCACCGCCAGCAGGTAGCCTGAGCCTCCCATTTTGGGGAGATTGATCATGGGGCTTCGTGATCAATCACCTCAAAGAGGTAGGCTCTGTCCACCTGGTCAGGGCTCTGTGATGGATAATCCCCACAGAAGGAGACCCTGCCAAACTCACCACAGTGCTGCCATGGGATAAACTGGGCCTCCCTCTTTGGAGTGATCAGCTGAGCCACACTGTGGGAGACCCTGACAAACCACCACAGCCCACTGCTCACTCCCTCTTTGGGGTGATCAGAGAGCCCCTTGATTGATTGTCTTTCCAGTTGCCTGGGCTTCCCTCTGTGGGCCAATCATAGGGCAATGGCTGGGCCTCCAACCAATCACATTGTACCCTCCTTGGCTGTCCTGGCATCATGGGTATCAGAGCATGGTCATCTGGACAGTCATTCCACTATTTGGCTGTTTGGTCCATTTGCATATTACACTTTTATTATTATAAACTAGAGGTCTGGTGCACAAAAATTTGTGCACTCGGGGGGGTCACTCAGCCCAACCTGTGCCTTCTTGCAGTCTGAGACACCCTGGGGATGTCCACCTGCTGGCTTAGGCACACTGTCCAGGGATCAGGCCTAAGCTGGCAGTCAGACATCCCTTTGGCAGCCCAGGAGTCCTCAGGGGATCTACACTTGCCAGCGGGGAGTAGGCCTAAACTGCAGTCTGACATCCTTAGCGCTGCTGAGGGGGCAGGAGAGGCAGCCACCACCAATACTGTGCTGGCAGCTGACAGCCTGGCTCGTGGATAAGCAGAGCTACCCCTGTGGGAGTGCACTGACCTGCAGAGGGCAGCTCCTGCATTGAGCATCTGCCCCCTGGTGGTCATTGTGTGTCATAGTGACCAGTCATTCCCAGCCATTCTGTTGTTAGGGTCAATTTGCATATTACCCTTTTATTATATAGGATAGAGGCCTGGTGCACGGATTGGGGCTGGCTGGTTTGCCCTGAAGTGTGTCCTGGATAAGGGTGGGGATTCTGCTGGGGTGCCTGGCCAGTCTGTGTGAGGAGCTGAGGGCCATTTTCAGGCTGGTCACACCCCCTTCACAGTGGGGGACCCCACTGGGGTGCCTGGCCAGCCTGGGTGAGTGGCTGATGGCTGTTTGCAGCCTAGTCAATCCCCTCAGAGGGGACCCTCACCCCATGGGGGTGTGGCCACCCTGGGAGAAGGTTTGAGGGCTGTTTTCAGACTGGCCACACTCCCTTAAGGGTGGAAGTCCCTGCTCTGTTGCCTGGAAAGTCTGGGTGAGGGGCTGATGGCTGTTTGCAGGCTGGCCACACTCCCTTCAGGGTGGGGCTCCCTACTGGGGTGCCTGGCCTGCTTGTGTGAGGAGCTGATGTCTGTTTTCAGACTGGCAATCCCTCGGTGAGCCAAGCTTCCAGCCTATCCTTTTTCTTTTTTTTTTTCACCACCCCATTGAGTGGAGGCCAGGGTGGGCTGGAAGCAGGTATCTTGGATTTATTTATCTTTTATAATTGAAACATTGTAGCCTTGAGTGGAGCCCAGGGCTGGCCAGGGCAGGTGAGAAGCTTGGCTTCCTCCATCGCCAGGGGCAACCCAAGACTCCTGCTTGCTCCAGGTCCATGGCCGCCTTCATCTTATTTGGGTCAATTTGCATACTTGCTCCTCATTGGCTGGTAGGTATAGCAGAGTGGTGGAGTGACAGAGTGATGGTTAATTTGCATGTTTCTCTTTTATTAGTGTAGACTAGAAGCCCATCGCACTAGGCCTTCCCTTCCCCTGGCTTCCAGGACCAGTTTCCTCCTGCACCTGGGACCCAGACTTTCGTTCCAGACGGAACCTTCAGTCTTTGCAGCTCTGGACAGAGCCTTCAGTCTTTGCTCCACCACTTTGCCCCTACATATACAAATTAACCGCCATCTTTGTTAGATTAATTTGCATACTCTCCTGATTGGCTGGTGAGCATAGCGCATGGATGGTTAATTTACATGTTTGTCTATTATTAGGTAAGATAGATATTTATTGTATATATCTACACTAATAAAAGAGAAACATGGTAATTGACGTACGACCGCTACCCTTCCCATTGGCTAATCAGCGAGATATGCAAATTAACCGGTAGCCAAGATGGTGGCCGGCAGCCAGGCAGCTGATGCGAACAGAGAGGCTTGCTTGCTTCAGTGATGGAGGACTCCAACGTTCCCCGCCTGACTTGCCAGCCTCTCAGCTGCAACTCTAAGTAACTATATAGGCTTTAGCCAGCCGGACCGCAACATTGTATCAAATACAGACGGTAAACAAAGGCCAGAAACCTGTTTTCAGCAGCCCAGGCCTCAGAGGTAAAGCTGGCCCAGAGTTAAAAAAAAAAGGAAAAAAAGGAGCGGTTGGGAGCTTTCATCACCCAACAGCCTGAAAACAGCCCTCAGCCCCACACCCGACTGGCCAGGCACCCCAGTGGGGACTCCCACCCTGAAGGGTGTGTGACCAGCTGCACACAGGCATCATCCCCTCACCCAGGCTGGCCAGGCACCCCAGTGGGGACCCCCACCCTGATCCAGGACACCCTTCAGGGCAAACCAGCCAGCCCCACCCATGCACCAGGCCTCTATTCTCTATAGTAAAAGGGTAATATGCCTCCCAGCACCGGGATCAGTGTGACAGAGGGCAGCGCCCAAATCCCCTGATCGCCCTGCAGCTCTGTGTGTGACAGGGGGTGTGGCCCTGGCCCCCCCGCCCCCCACAGGTCCTGCTCTGTGTGTGACGGGGTAAAGCCATAACCTCCCCATTGGCCCTGCCCTGAGTATGAGAGTGGTGGCACCCAACCTCCTGATCAGCCCTGCTCTGTGGGTGTTAGAGGGCAGCGCCCCAACCCTCCCTCTCCCCCCCAGCCCTGCTCTGTGTGTGATGGGGTAGAGTCATAACCTCCCCATCTGCCCTGCCCTGAGTGTGACAGTGGCGGCACCCCAACTCCCTGATCGGCCCTGCCCTGAGTGTGACAGGTGGTTGTGCCCCAACTCCCCTATCGACTCTACTCTTTGAGTAACAGGGGGGAGCTCCTCAACTCCCTGATCGGCCCTGCTCTGTGTGTGACAGGGGGCAGCTCCCCAACCCCCTGATTGACCCTGCTCTGTGCATGACAGGGTATGGAGCCCCAACCCCCTGATGGGCCCTGCTCTGTGTGTGACAGGGTGTGGTGCCGCAACCTCCCCATCGACCCTGCCTTGAGTGTGACAGGGGGTGGTGCCCCAACCCCCCAATCGGCCCTACCCTGAGCGTGACTGAGGGTGGCATCGCAACCTCCCAATCTGCTCTGCTCTGTGCATGACAGGGAGCGGCGCCCCAACTCTCCAATTGGCCCTGCTCTGAGCCCGACCAGGGGCTGCACCTAGGGATTGGGCCTGCCCTCTGCCACCCAGGAGCAGGCCTAAGCCAGCAGGTCATTATCTCCTGAGGGGTCCCAGACTGCGAGAGGGCACAGGCCAGGCTGAGGGACCCCCCTCTTCTCCCGAGTGCACAAATATTTGTGCACCAGGCCTCTAGTATATGTGTGTATATATATATATATATATATATATATATATATATATATATATATGTATATATATCCTATCTAATAAAAGTAATATACAAATATACCATCACTGAAACACACAAGATGGACACCCCCATGTGCTCAAAGATGGCCACCCCGATGTGGACACTATATGGCTTCCACAAGATGGCTGGCAGTGGAGAGCATTTGTGGGTGATCAGACCAGCAGGGAAGGGCAGTTGGAGGTGACCACGCTGGTAGGGGAGGGAAGTTAGGGACAACCAGGATGGCAGGGGAGCAGTTAGGCATTGATCAGGCTGGCAGAGGAGTGGTTAGGGCAGCCGTGGGCGAACTAAGGCCCATGGACTGGATCCCGCCCATTTGAAATGAATAAAACTAAAAAAAAAAAAGACCGTACCCTTTTATGTAATGATGTTTACTTTGAATTTATATTAGTTCACACAAACACTCCATCCATGCTTTTGTTCTGGCTCTCCGGTCCAGTTTAAGAACCCATTGTGGCTCTCGAGTCAAAAAGTTTTCCCACCTCTGGGTTAGGGGGTGATCAGGCTGGCAGGCAGGTGAGCCGTTGGAAGCCAGCAGTCCTGAATTGTGAGAGGGATCCCAGGTTAGAGTGGGTGCAGGCTGGGCTGAAGGACACCCCCACCCTGTGCATGAATTTCATGCACTGGGCCTCTAATATATATATATGTGATTTCGTTTAAAGCAGTCACTTTAACATTTCTTTCAATGCTGATTTAGAGGTTATAAAAACCTTTAACCTTTAGCCTTTTTTTTCCTCCCCTGGGAAGTTCTTTATTTCACCTTCAATTTTAAATGATAGCTTTGCTGGATAGTGTAGTCTTGATTTCAGATCCTTGTTTTTCATAACTTTGAATACTTTATGTCAATTCCTTCTGGTACTTCAGGAAGAGTGAAACATCCAGGCAGAAAAATATTTTTAAGCAACATAGAATAGGACCCAGGACTCCAACTACAGCTCTCTAATTTACCATACTTCATATAAATTAGGCTATGGTGAACATGTTTAATCTTCCTAATTCCAATTATTTTTCTAATCTTTTGGAAAGATAGGGGTAAGGACCCTTTCTTTTCTTTTTAGTTTGTATCTTAAAAATATTAAATATTCAATAAAAGCAGCTTCAGGATAGCTAGACTTTGGTCCCTTTCAGGGCTGCTCTTGAAACTTTAAATAAATTTAAAAAAATTTACATTCTAGCATCTCATTTGTAGATTGTTTCATATTTATTAATTCAATTATTTAGTTCTGAGAATAAGCCAATTAAGTTAAACTATTGAGTCTCAATCGTGGAGGCCGATCATATAGTTTTGCTGTCAAAGTGAGATGAATATTGTGTAAGCAAGCAGGTATTTTATAAGAGGTATATCTATACAAAAAAGTCTATTTTTCAGAGAAAATTATACAGAAGTTCTGAGTCTGTATGGTTGTCAGTATATAAAATTTCTAGATGTAAGATTTAAAGCTTTTTTTCTTCTTTTTTTGCTGAATGAAGCCAGGTAGACAGTTACAATCTGACAGATCCTATTGCTCTGCAATTTAAATGCATTCAGGTAAAGTCCTTATATGGGTTACAAAGCATTAGTAACTGAAATTATTTAAGCATAAATAATAGTGGGATTATATAAGTTTGTCATGTTTTATAGCTTCTGTTTAAAATTGCAAAGCTAAAAAACCCACAGTATTATTTCTCAGTATTCCAAAGCAAAGAATAGAAGAAAAATAAATGTTAGTTCAGAGTGCTTCAGGCAAATATTTAAAGAAATTAAATAAATTCAGGATCCAGTCAAGTTTACAGGTAAAAAAAAATCTCAATTCCAAAAATAGAATTCAACATCCACAAATGTGTTACTGTTTCTGTTAAAACACAATATTTTTAAATAGCCCAATCTTTATATGTAAAAACAAAACCAAGTCTATTTTTGACAAATTTTGCATAATTATTTGTTGTTTATTTAAGAGGATTTTTTTTTCAGGGCTGTCATTTTTTTATTTAGTTCATGCCTCCTGCATGCCCCACACTAGGAATCGAGCCCACAATCTAGGTGTATGCCCTGACTGGAAATCAAATTATGACCACCTGGTTCACAGGTTGATACTCAACCACTGAGCCACACCAGTTGTGTTGCATGACTATTTGTATAAATACAATAAAAGCAATTGATGATATAGATATTTAAACCTACTTTGCTAAAATTTCAGAAAAATTCTAAACACTGAATTTAATTAGCCCTGAGGCTTGGAATACAAATCACATAATTGTCATCAACCTTTGTCTACAGTACCTATAAACTTACAAAAATTTTATTCGTTATTGAGGCTCCAAAAATCTCTATAGGTCTTTGATCTGCCATTCTTCAGGAAAGCAGCTTTTATTTCTTACCTAAGAAAGAGTGCATGAACAATGTTAGCAATACCAGTGTAATTGACGAAACAGGTTTCAACCGCCTGCTGCAAGAAAAGCCAAACTCATGAGACCGGTACTGGTACAGAGGAATTGAGGTTTATTCAAATGCTGAAACCTTACAGAATGGTGGACTTTAGTTTCAAAGATGATCCTCCCATACTATACAAGCACAGGGTTCTTATACTAGTAGAAATGGTATGTTAATGGCTTCTATTATCCAATTATCTTATTAACTTTAGGCCCTTTCCATTCATCTTTCTTGATTTGGGCAGGTTCAAGACTGTACATTTATTTTTTCACCTTTAGGTGTACACAGTGGAAGGAACTACCACTGTGTCATCTTGGCCAATGGGGGAGACTTCCAAGCATATCTGACTAGTTCAACTATTGGGAGGGGAGGCTACAGGATCCACCATCAGAAAGCCTGGAGATGCTAAAGCCCACAATCCTGGTACACATGCATACTATGTACAGTTTTTGTGGACAGTCAGCCCATCATTCTGACTGATGACTGCCTACAGAAAAATATCATTCCTTCTACAACTCTGGACACTTGTAATATTTCAAGCATAGATAGACGGAGATCTCATTCTCTGTAGTTTCTTTCTCATGTCAAGAAGGGAAGTCTTAATTTTAGGAACATGGCTGTGGGCAGGTCTGGGGTGAGTGTGAGAGTCTAAGTGAGTATATGAAAAGGAGAGTGTGTGTGGATATGAGTATGGGAAGGCATCTGTGAGAGCAGGAGCTAAAGAGGATTACTTAGATGCTTCAGGTGAGGAATTGACATTGCAGCCTGCTACTTGGGTGGCACTTCTCTCTGCTTCAGGGGACAGTGTGCCACTTGAGGAAGCAGCCGGGTCTTCCAATGGGAGGGAGCTGTTGAGAACAACCCTGCCAGATGCTCACTGCTGATACCAGAAGTTCCAGGACTCAAACACAAGTCATAGTGATTCACTTGGCCTGAACTGTGCACCTTGGAGGACTGGCCAGCCAAATCTATCAGCAGTGTATGGGCCTGCCCTGCCATTTTGGTAAACAAGGCACCTGGCATGGCCTCTTCTTGGCAATAGAGCACTCACTGGAACAAGCAACCAGCTAGCCCCACCTCTTCTACAGAAGATAGATAGGCCACCCTTGCTCATTAGCAGTGAGTGCTCAGTCTGCTCCAAACCCTATGTGAACACTACAACTGCCTGGCCCTGCCTCCTCCACAGGGGAAATACAGGCTTCCCTATCATATTGGCTAATAGAGCATCTGACCAGATTCCACCTTGACAGAAGAGGGCCTAGCTTGCCCAACACCTCATTGAGCACAGTCAGCTAAGGGCCAGTCTTGCCTCTTTCTTAGGAGGAGACAGGCCACCCCACCTCATCAGCAACAGAGTGCAAAGACTGCACCAACCTCTTAGTGAACAGAGTGATTGGCCTGCCCCACCTGAGGTAAGAGGGGCACTCAGCATGCCCCCTGCACCAGCAGATAAACACTTGACAAAGCCCACACCCTGCACCAGCAGAGAAAAACTGGGCCTGCACCTACTCCCACAACAGCCCATCACCTTGCCATGGGCCCAGGCAGAACACAGGGACCTGCTGCTCTGAACCAGCATGCCCCTGGAGGACTGGCCCCACAACCTTGATATTGTACATCCAGCCCTGCTACTCCCTTCTGGCCTGAAGCTTTGGAGTGAGAAGTCAGCTGATAGCCTAATGTGATTTCACTTGTAGGTAACTTTCTGTTCCTTTCTCACAGCTTTTAAGTTTCAAAGTAAAAGGGGGAAAAAATGATTCTCTAAGCAAATAACATCCACAAAACAAAACAAACAAACAAAAAAACCCACAGGTGTAGCCATACTTATATCTGATAAAATAAATCTTAAAATAACAAAGATATCAAAAGACAAAGATGGATACTTTACAATGACAAAGGGGAACACTATATCAAGAAAATGCAACACTTCTTAATCTATATGCTCCCAACTAGGGAGCCCCAGAATATTTTAAACTGCTATGCACAGAACTAAAGGGAGAAACAGATCAAAACACAATTATAGTTGGAGATCTTAATACCCCAATTGACAGCTTTAGACAGATCAACCAAACAAAAAATCAATAAAGAAATATCAGCCTTAAATGGAACACTAGATCAAATGTATATAATCAACCTTTACAGAACATTTAGTCCCATAACATCAGACTATACATTCTTTCCCAGTGCACATGGAACATTCTCAAGGATAGACCATATATTGTATCACAGAACAAGCATCAACAAATTCAAAAATATTGAAATTATTCCAAGTATATTTTCTGAACCTGATGCCATGAAATTAAAAATCAACTGCAAAAAGGAGGTTAAAAAAAACCCTAAAAATATGTGAAGATTAAACAACATACTACTAAAAAATGACTGGGTCAAAGAAGAAATAAAAGATGATATCAAAAGATATATAGAGACAAATGAGAATGATAACACAACATATCAAAACTTCTGGGATGCAGTGAAAGCTGTAATAAGAGAAACTTATATCACGACAGGCCTATCTCAAGAAACAAGAGAAATTCCAAGTAAACCACCTACTAACATCATACCTAAAAAGACTTGAGAAAGAAGAGCAAAAGCAACCAAAGTTAGCAGAAAAAAGGAAGTAATAAAAAAACAGAGCAGGATTAAATGAAATAGAGAACAAAAAGACTGTAGAAGAAATTAATAAAACAAAGCTCATTCTTTGGGAAGATTAATAAATTCAACAAACCCTTGGCTAGACTCACTAGGGAAAAAAGGTAAAAGACCCATATAAATAACATCAGAATGAGAAAGGAGAAATCACCATAGACATAACAGATATACAAAGGATCATACTAGAATATTATGAAAGACTTTATGCGACTAAATTCAATAATCTAGAAGAAATGCATAAGCTCCTAGAACATATAATCTTCCTAGACTAAATCATGAAACACTAAAAAATCTAAATAGACCAATCAGCAGTGAGGAAATTAAAACAACCATCAAAAACTTCCCAAAACACAAAAGTCCAGGACCAGATGGCTTCATCAGTGAATTCTACCAAACGTTCAAGGAAGAATTAAAGCCTATTCTTTGCAAACTCTTCAAAACAAAAAAATGAAGAAAAGACAATACTTCCTGAAACATTCTACAAGGCCAATATAACTCTAATACCAAAACCTGGCAAAGATAACACAATAAGGAAAAAGAAGAGCGAGGACAGCTTCGTGGTCCAGGACTACGCCCATATGGACCACCTCCAGGTCCAGAAGGTGGAGGACACGGAGTTGCCCCTGCCAGGCGGCGTCAACCACATCTCGTCTGTGCCGCTCCCCTTCCAGGTGACCCTGCTGCACAACAGCGACGGCCACCAGAAGAGGATCCTGCTCTCCTCTGACTCCGCGAGTGACCGGGCCGCTGTATCACGGCGCTAACGTACAGGGAGCAGCAGTTGCTGGGCCTCGCCAACAAGGGAGACCTGCTGCAGGTGGAGGTCACCAAGGCCTACTTCGCCAAGCAGGTGGACGAGATCTCGCTGCAGCAGGCGGACGGTGGTGCTGGTTCTGCAGCAGGAGGACAGATGGTTCTACGGCGAGAGGCTGCAGGAACGGAGTGACGGATTGGTTCCCTGAGGACTTCGTCCAGAGCATCAGCAACCGCGTGGCCGTGGAAGTCAGCATGCGCAGGATGGAGCGGCTACGCGTGGAGACAGACGTGTAGCCCACCCCGCTGGCGTCTCCATTGGCTTCAGCACAAATTCCAGCCCGCGAGTGGCCGTGCCAGGCCCCAGGGGCACAGTGACTTGTCCCAGACCCATCCTGGATCTCCCCGAGGACCTTGCGCTGCAGCGATGGCTCCAGGCAAGCTCGTGGGGCCACACCAGCCCTGACCCCTGGCCCAGTCCCCAGGAGGAGCCCAGCGGCTGTGGCCACTACTACCCAGATCCCGCCAGCCCACCCTGCCCCGTGCAGAACTGGGCCACAGGTGACGTGGAGGGGCCATGAGAACTGTGGGGATGGTGTGACTGTCTACCTCGTGCCCCGTGTGCACAGGAGGCCTCGCGCCCAGGGCTACCCTGCCTCCCCAGAGGAGGGTAGTGGTGGTGGGGGGACGTGTGGCGCCCGCATGTACTGTGACTGCAAATTCCCGGGGACATTAAAGTGCTTGTGCAAGAAAAAACAACAACAACAAAAAACAAAAACAAAAAAAATATTGTAGACCAATATCCCTGATGAATACAGATACAAAAAACTTAACCAAAATACTAGCTAATCGAATACAACAGTACATCCAAAAACTAATACATCATAATCAAGTGGTATTCATTCCAAGGGCACAAGGATGGTTCAACATTTGCAAATCAATCAACATAATACACCACATTAACAAAAGTAAGGATAGAAATCATATGCTCTTGTCAATAGATGCAGAAAAAGCACTTGATAAGATACAGAATCCATTTATGTTTAAAATGCTCAATAAAATAGGAATAGAGAGAAAGTACCTCAATTTAATAAAGGCCATATATGAAAAACCCTCAGCCAACATCATAATGGTGAAAAACTGAAAGCTTTTCCCCTAAGATCAGGAACAAGACAAGGTTGTCCTCTCTCATCACTCTTACTCAGCATAGTACTGGAAGTACTAGTTGGAGCAATAAGGCAAGAGAAAGAAATAAAAGGCATTAAAATAGGAAAGGAAGATGTCAAAATGTCACTTTTTGCAGAGGACATGATGCTGTATATAGAAAACCCTAAAGACTTTACCTAAAAAACTACTGGAAAAAATAAACAAATGAAATCAAGTTGCAGGATACAAAATCAATGTACAAAAACCCATTGCCTTCCTGTATACCAACAAAACTTTAGAAAAAGAAATGGAGAAAACAACTCATTTTGCAATTGAAACCAAAAGAATAAAATGCCCAGGAATAAACTTAACAAAGAATGTGAAATATCTATATACTGAAAATTACAACACGTTATTATAAGAGATTGAAAAAGACACAACAAAATGAAAAAATATCCCATGTTCATGGATTGGAAGAATCAACATAGTTAAAATGACCATTTTACCCAAAGCAATATATATATTTAATGCATTCCCCATTAAAATCCCAATGTCATCTTCTAAAGAAATGGAACAAGAAATCAACAAATTTGTATGGAACCACAAAAGATCCAGAATAGCCAAAGCAATCCTAAAGAGGAGAAAGAGGAGAGAGAGAAAGAGGAGAGAGAGAGAGAGAGGGAGAGAGAGAGAGAGAGAGAGAGAGAGAGAGAGAGAGAGAACAAGGCTGGAGGTATCATGCTACCTGATTTCAAAATATACTACAAGCTTTGATAATCAAAATAGCATGATATTGGCAGAGAAACAGACACACAGACCAATGGAACAGAATAGAGAGCCTATCTATAACAGCACACATATATAAACAAATAATTTTTGACAAAGGAGCCAGAAATGCACTTCGTAGCAAAGATAGTCTCTTCAATAAATAGGGCTGGGGAAATTGGAAAGCCACATGCAAACAAATGAACCTGGATTGAAGTTTGTCCCCATGTACAAAGATTAATTCAAAATGGATCAAAGACATAAACATAAGACCTAAAACTATAGGTCACATAGAAAAAAATGTATAGGTATCAAACTTACAGACCTGGGTGGTAGAGAATATTTTATGTACGTGACCCTAAAGGCAAGGAGGTAAAGGCAAAAATAAAAAAATGGGACTATATCAAATTGAAGAGCTTCTGCACAGCAAAAGAAACAGACAACAGAACAATCAGACAGCCACCAGATGGGAAATGATATTTGGAAACAGTAGCTTCAACAAAGGTTTAATTTCCAAAATATATAAAGAACTCATCAAACTTAATACTCAAATGTAATTAGCTTATTCATGTTCATGCATAGAGATAATACAAGTATACATTAGTTATTAATTGAATTAAAACATTTTAGTTTAAG
This sequence comes from Myotis pilosus, assembly GCA_036010255.1. Taxonomy (NCBI): domain Eukaryota; kingdom Metazoa; phylum Chordata; class Mammalia; order Chiroptera; family Vespertilionidae; genus Myotis; species Myotis pilosus. Next base: position 1,291,827 of record JASKON010000044.1, read on the forward strand.
TTTGAACTAGTATCCTCTATTTCTTTCTTTCTTTTTTTTTTTTTTTAATATAAGCACCCTGGAAAGAGAGGGTCTGTCTTTTTTTTTTTTTAATATATTTTATTGACTTTTTACAGAGAGGAAGTGAGAGATATAGAAAGTTAGAAACATCAATGAGAGAGAAACATCGATCAGCTGCCTCCTGCACATCTCCCACTGGGGATGTGCCTGCAACCCAGGTACATGCCCTTGACCGGAATCGAACCTGGGACCTTTCAGTCCACAAGCCGACGCTCTATCCACTGAGCCAAACCGGTTTCGGCTAGTATCCTCTATTTCAAAAGAGAGAAACCAATGATTTCTGAAATTCTCTACATCACTATTTGTTTTTTCTTGTGAACTGTATTTTACCAATAGGAAAGAAAGAGGAAAACAAAGTTAAAATTATATTTAATTTCAATGCTTTACATAATAAGATTAAAAATTACTATTCTAAAAGAATATGTAGAACAGTTTCAATGAACTTGCAGATGTAAAATTTAAGTCATTCTTCAAACATTTAGTTCAGAGCAGAAACTCACAGCTACATCCTTGGTTTATAATTACTCTTCTTTTTGCTTTAGATTTTTTAAAGATTTTTCCACTGATTTTGTAAGTATTTGAAACTATCTTAAAGAAAAAAACATATAAGTGAGAAAATGATAATTTACATTTTACTACATTTCACTTACTTTTTATCATATGAAATTTTTAAGGTTTAATGTAAAATATATATTGTAACCACTAAGTCATTTTAAAAAAGAGAGACAAGGAAGGCTATTTCATAATAGTAAAAGGATTGATATAAGAAATATAACCCTGGTAAACATATATGTGCCCAATATAGTAGCACCCAAATACATTAAAAAAAAACCCTTCTGGATTACTTAAAGGGAGAGATCAACAGTAATATAATCATAGTAGGAGAATTTAATATCGAATGCTTCACTGGATAAATCTTCTAGACAAAAAATCAACAAGGAAAGAACAATCCGAAATGACACACTAGATCAAATGGATTTAATAGGCAATTACAGAACATTTCACATAAAAGACACAATATACATTCTTCTAAAATGCACATGGGCATTCCCAAAGACAGATCCCCTGCTAGGGCATAAAACAAGTCTCTACAAATTTAAGAGGATTGAAATCATATCAAGCATCGTCTTGGATCACAATTGCATAACTAGAGATGAACTACAATAAAAACACACCCAAACATTTAAACACAGAGAGATTAAATAGCATTAATGGGCCACCAATGAATTCAAGGAAGAAATAAAAAAAAATTCTGTAAACAAATGAAACTAAACACATAACAATCCCAAAGCTATGTGCACAGTGAAAGCAGTACTGAGTGGGAAGTTGATATCTACAGCCTTATCTCAAGAGACAAGAAAAATTGTTAGTAAAATACCTAACACTACAATTTAAAGATCTAGGAAGAGAACAACAAGAAAGGAATAGAGTAAGTAGAATAAATTAAATAATAAAAATCAGAATAAAAATAAATGACAGAAGGACTAAAAATACTACAAAAAGTTAATGAAACCAAGACCTTATTCTTTGAAAAGATAAACAAGACTGATGGACCTTTAGCCTGACTCATCAAGAAACAGAGGAGCTAAATCAATAAAATAAGAAATGAAAGAGGTGAAATAACAACTGAAACCACAGAAATACAAAGGATTTACTACAAATATAAACAGCTATATGCCAATTAGCTGGACAACCTGGATGAAATGGACAATTCCTAGAAAAATTCAACCTTCCAAAATTGAATCAGAAAGAATCAGAAAACCTGAGTAGGCCAATAACAACTGAAGAAATTTCAACAGTAATTTAAAAAAGCTCCCAGCAAACAAAAGCCGAAGTTCTTCATAGGAGAGTTCTACCAAACTTCAAAGAACTAACACCTAACCTCCTTAAGCTATTCCAAAAAATAGTAAAAGAAGAAACACTTCCAACCTCTTTTTTTTATTATCTAACTAGTGGCCTGGTGCACAAAATTTGTGCACGGGGGAGAGGGTGTTCCTCATCCCTGCCTGCACACTCTCCAATTTGGGACCCCTCAAAGGGTGTCCTACTGCCAGTTTACAGGGATCGGGAATAAACCAGCAGTAGGATATCCCTCTCGCAATCCGGGACTGCTGGTTCTTAACTGATCACCTGCCTGACTGCCTGTCTGATTGCCCCTAACCACTCTGCCTGCCAGCCTGCTTGCCCCCAAATGCCCCCCCAAGCCTGATCACCTCCAACTGACCCCCCTGCTGGCCTGCTTGCCTCCACCTTCCCTCCCCACTGCTCTGCTCACCCCCAACTGCCCCCTTGCTAGCCTGCTCACTCCAAATTGCCTCCTGATCACCTCCAACTGACTCCCACTGATGGCCTGCTTGCCTCCAAATGGCACCCCTGCTGGTCTGCAAACCCCAATGGCCCCGCCCCCCACCAGCCTGATCATCCACAACTGCCCTCCACTCTTGGCCTCTAACCGCCTCTACCTTGGCCCCACCACCATGGTTTTGTTCAGAAGGACGTCCAAAAGGTCTCCTGGAAGGTCTCCCAGTCTAAATAGCACATTCCCCTTTTATTAGTATAGATAGAGGCCAGGTGCACAGTTGGGGGCTGGCTGGTTTGCTCTGAAGGGTGTCTCAGATCAAGGTGGGGGTTCCCTTGGGGCATGGGGTGGCCTGGAAGAGGGGCCTGTGGTGGTTTTCAGGCTGGCCATGCCCTAATGGGGTGAGGGTCCCCACTGGGGGGGGGGGCATGGCCAGCCTGGATGAGGAGCTGAGGGCTGTTTTCAAACTGGCCACACCCCTTCAGGGTGGGGGTCCCCACTGGGATGCCTGTCCAATCTGGTGAGGGGCTGATGGCTGTTTGCAGGCTGGCGACAGCCTGAGCCACCCAGGCTCCCAGACTCTCCTTGAGCAGAGGCCACAGCAGCTAGAAGCAGGTATCTGGGATTTATTTATCTTCTGTAATTGAAACTTTGTAGCCTTAAGTGGAGCCAGCAGGAAACTTGGCTTCCTCCATCACCAGGGACAACCCAAGCCTCCTGTTTGCTCCAGCTCCATGGCCACAGCCATCTTGGTTGGGATTATTTGCATACTTGCTCCTGATTGGCTTGTGTGTGTGGCTTGCGAGTGTAGCAGAGGTACGGTCAATTTTCATGTTTCTCTTTTATTAGATAAGAAGTTTTACACAAGTCTCCTTTTTTCCCAATTGACCCATGCCCGAGCAATTCCCATCCTAGGCAATCCCCCACCACCCCAGTGTCTGTGTCCACTAGTTATGTTAATATGCATGCATACAAGTTCTTTGGTTGCTCTCTAACTCCCAACCCTACCATTTGTCTTTGACTCTATTCTTGTTCATCAAATTATGTTGATCATTATATCCCACATATGAGTAAGATCATGTGGTATTTATCTTTCTCTGACTGGCTTATTTCACTTAGCATAATGCTCTCCAATTCCATTCATGCTGTTGCAAATGGTAAACATTCCTTCTTTTGTATGACAGCATAGAATTCTGTTGTGTATCCATGGTCAGCAAACTGTGGCTTGTGAGCCATAGGCGGCTCTTTGGTCCCTTGAGTGTGGCTCTTCTACAAAATACCATGTGCAGGCATGCGCACAGTGTGATTTAAACTTTGTGGCCATGTGCAGAAGTCAGTTTTTGGCCTGGGCAAGTCTATTTTGAAGAAGTACTATTGATATTTGGCTCTGTTGACTAATGAGTTTTCCGACCACTGGTAGATGTACCATAGTTTTTTAATCCATTCATCTGCTGATGAGCACTTACGCTGCTTCCAAATCTTAGCTATTGTAGATTGTGCTGCTATGAACATGGGGGTGCAAATATCCTTTCTGATTGGTGTTTTTGGTTTCTTGAGATATAGTCTTAGATGTGTGATGACTGGGTCAAATGGGAGTTACATTTTTAACATTTTGAGGAAACTCTGTACTATCTTCCATAGTGGCTGCACCAGTCTGCATTTCCACCAGCAGTGCAGGAGGGTTCCTTTTTCTCCACCTCCTTGCCAACACCTGTTTATTGATGATAGCCATTCTGACAGGTGTGATATGGTATCTCCTTATTATTTTGATTTGCATTCCTTGGATGATTAGTGACTTTGAGCATGTTTTCATATGTCTCTGGGCCTTCTGTATGTCATCTTTCAAAAAGCATCAGTTTAGATCCTTTGCCCATTTTTTTTATTGTATTGTTTATTTTCCTTTTGTTAAGTAGTATGAGTTATCTTTAAATTTTGGAGATTAAAACCTTATTGGACATATCATTGGCAAATATGTTCTCCCATGCAGTGGGCTTTCTTGTTGTTTTGTTGGTAGTTTCTTTTACTATGCAGAAGCTTTTTATTTTGATGTAGGCCCATTTGTTTATTTTTCCTTAGTCTCTATTGCTCTAGGAACAGTGTCTGTAAAGATATTGCATATGTGCCGAAACCGGTTTGGCTCAGTGGATAGAGCGTCGGCCTGCAGACTGAAAGGTCCCAGGTTCGATTCCGGTCAAGGGCATGTACCTTGGTTGCGGGCACATCCCCAGTGGGGAGTGTGCAGGAGGCAGCTGGTCGATGTTTCTCTCTCATCGATGTTTCTATCTCTCTCCTTTCCTCTCTGTAAAAACTCAATAAAATATATTAAAAAAAAAAAAAAAAAGATATTGCATATGTTTGCTATTTTGCTGCCACTGGAATTTTATAGGATTTTATGGTTTCCCACCTTACATTTAAGTCCTTTAGCCATTTTGAGTTTATTTTTGTGTATGGTGTAATTTAGTGATCTAGTTTCATTTTTTTTGCATGTATCTGTCCAATTTTCCCAGCACCATTTATTGAAGAGGCTGTCCTGACTCCATTTTATGCTCTTGCTGGCTTTGTCAAATATTAATTGAGCATAATGGTTTGGGTTGACTTCTGAGTTCTCTGTTCTGTTCCATTTGGTATATATGTCTGTTCTTATGTCAGTACCAGGGTATTTTGAGAATAATGGTTTTGTACCACATCTTAAAATCTGGTATTGTGATTCTCACAACTGTGTTTTTCTTTTCAGAATTTCTGTGGCTATTTGGGGTCTTTTTTTATTTCAGATGAATAGTTCTAGATCTTTCAAATATGGCATTGGTGTTTTAATGGGGATTGCATTGAATCTGTAGATTTCTTTGGGTAGTATAGACATTTTAATAATGTTAATTCTACCAATCCATAAACATGGTATATTCTTTCATTTGTTTTTGTCTTCCTCTATCTCGTTTTTCAATGTTCTGTTGTTTTCTGAGTATAGATCTTTTATGTTCTTAGTTAAGTTGATTTCTAGGTATATTAATTTTTGTGGTGCAATGGTAAATGGGATTTATTTTTCTTTCTTTGAGTTCATTATTGGTGTATAAAAAGGCCATAGATTTTTGGGGAATGAATTTTATATCCTGCTATATTGTCAAATTCATTTATTAAATCTAGTAGTTTTCTGATGGAGTCTTTAGGATTTTCTATGTATATATCATGTATCATGTCATCTGCAAATATGGACAATTTTACTTCTTTTCCAATTTGGATGCCTTTTATTTCTTCTTCTTGTCTGATTGTTATGGCTAGCATTTCCAGTACTATATTGAACAGGAGTGGTGAAAGTGGCCATCCTTGTCTTTTTCCTGTTCTTTCAGGAAATTATTTTAGCTTTTGTCCATTGAATATAATGTTAGCTGGAGTTTAATTATATAAGGCTCTTATTGTGATGAGGAATGATCCTTCTAGTCCCACTTTGTTGAGAGTTTTTATCAAAAGAGGGTATTGGATTTTGTCAAATGCTTTTTCTGCATCTATTGATATAATCATGTGGTTTTTATTTTTTAGTTTATGTCATAGTATCATATTTATTGACATGTGGATATTGTACCAGCCTTGCATCCCTGAAATAGATTCCATCAGTCATGGTGTATGATCTTTCTAAAGTATTGTGGACCCAATTTGCTAGAATTTTGTTGAGGATTCTAGCATCTGTGTTCATTAAGAATATTGGCTTGTAGGTCTCTTTCTTTGTCGTGTCTTTATCTGGTTTTGGGAGCAGGGTAATGCTGGATTTCTAGAAAGAGCGTGGAAGTGTGCCTTTCTCTTGAATTTTTTGGACTACTATGAGAAGGATAGGTTTTAGATCCTTTTTTAATGCTTGGTAGAACTCTGTCTGGACAAGGGCTTTGGTTTGCTGAAAGATTTTTGATCGCTGTTTCCATTTCTTTGGTACTTATTGACCTATTCATGTTTTTTTTTTAATTCTTCTTGATTGAGTTTTGGGAGCTTGTATTTTTCTAGAAATATGTCCATTTTGGCTAGATTGTCCATTTTGTTGGAATAGAGTTGTTCCTAGTACTTTTTCATAATAGTTTGTATTTCTGTGGGATTGGTTGTTACTTCACCTCTTTGATTTATGATTCTGTTTACTTGGATCCTCTATCCTTGCTTTTTGGTGAGCCTGGCTAGAGCTTCATCAATCTTGTTTATCTTTTCAAAGAACCAGCCCTTGGTTTTGTTGATCATTTGTATTGTTTTGTTTGTTTTGGTCTCTATGTCATTTATCTCCACTCTGATATTTATTATTTTCTTCCTTATGCTTATGTGTTTTTTTTTAATGTTGCTCTCTTTATAACTCTTTGAGTTGTAGGGTTAGATAATATATTACCATTTTTTTTTATATAGGTGTATAGAGCTATGAGCTCTTCTCTCAAGACTGCTTTCACTGTGTCCCATAAATTTTGTATTGTTGTGTTTTCATTGTCATTAGTTGCCATGATGCTTTCTATTTTTTTCTTTGAACTCTTTGTAATCCCAATCATTGTTTAATAGTATACTATTTAGCCTCCAGGTGTTTGATATTTTTATTGTGCTTGTTGTAGTTGATTTCTAGTTTTATGCCATTGTGATCTGAGAAGATGCTTGATATGATTTATATCTTTTTGAATTTGAAGAGTCTTTGCTTGTGTCCCAAAATATGGTCTATCTTTTTTAAAAATATATTTTATTGGTTTTTTACAGAGAGGAAGGGAGAGAGATAGAGAGTTAGAAACATCGATTAGCTGCCTCCTGCACACTCCCCACTGGGGATGTGCCCACAACCCAGGTACATGCCCTTGACCGGAATCGAACCTGGGACTTTTCAGTCTGCAGGCCGACGCTCTATCTACTGAGCCAAACCGGTTTCGGCGGGTCTATCTTTGAAAATGACCCATGTGAACTTGAGTCATTTTGCTGTGGCTTTGGCGTGAAATGTTCTGAAGATGTCAATTAATTCCATCTTATCTAATGAGTCATGTTTCTTTGCTGATATTTTTTACAGGATTTGTCCAGTGGTGTTAGTGGGGTATTAAAGTCCCTTACTATGACTGCATTGTTGTCAATATGTCCCTTGATATCCCCTAGAAGGTTTTTTTATGTATTTGGGTGCTTCTGTATTGGGTGCATAGTTGTTTACCAGAGTTAAAAAATTCTTATTTATTTGTTCCATATAGTATTATGAAGTGGCCTTTCTTATCTCTTGTTATGGCCTTCATTATGAGGTCTAATTTGTCAGATATAAGCATTGCTATCTCTGCTTTTTTTTTTTTTTTCATAACCATTCACATGAAAAACCTTTTCCATCCCTTCACCATCAGTCTGTGTGAGTCCCTTTTTTCTGAGGTGAGTTTCCTGGAGACAGCAGATATATGGGTCATGTTTTCTTATCTACTCAGTTACCCTATGTCTTTTGATTGGGCATATAATTCATTTACATTTAAAGTTATTATTGATAGGTACTTGTTTGCCAACATTTTTATTCTAAATGCTGGTATTTTGTCTTCCCTTCCTATTTCTTCTTTTTACAGCAGACCTTTTAGCATTTCTTTCATTGCTGGTTTGGCGTTAATAAGCTCCCTTAGTCCTTTTTGTTTGTAAAGCTACTGATTTCATCCTCAATTTTGATTGATAGCCTTGCTGGGTACAGTATTATTGGATTCAGACCCTTGTTTTGCATGACTTTGTATATTTCATTCCATTTTTTTCTGGCCTGATGTGTTTCTGTTGAGAAATCAGTTGATAGTCTGATGGGAGATCCTTTGTAAGTAATTTCTATCTCTCTCTGGCAGCCTTTAAAATTCTTGGTGTTTATCATTGGTGTTTGTCAATACTATATAATAAAAAGGTAATATGCAAATTGACTGAATGGCAGAACAACTGGTCACTATGACACACACTGACCACCAGGGGAAAGATGCTCAATGCAGGAGCTGGCCCCTGGTCATCAGTGTGCTCCCACAGGGAGAGTGCTGCTTAGCCACAATCGGGGTAGGGAAAGAGGTGGGGGGGGAGGGACTGACGGCTGGCTGGCAAGTGCAGCAGCAGTGGCGGGATCCTCTCTCACCTCATTGGCAGTGCTAAGGACCATCTGTGGCTTAGGCCCAAGGGTAGCGGGTTTAAGCCATCAGTTGAATATCCCCTGAGGCCTCCTGAAATGCTAAAGGACCCAGCAGGGCTGAGGGACCACCCCTATGCCCCCTGAGTGAATGGATGTCATGCATCGGGCCTCTAGTATAATTATAATGTGTCTTGTTGTCAGTCTTTTGGGGTTCATCCTGTTTGGGACTTCATGAGCTTGGGCTTGTGTGAGTTTTTTCTTCCTGATATCAGGGAAGTTTTCTGTCTTTATATCTTCGAACAGGTTTTCTTTTCCTTGCTCATTTTCCTCTCCATCTGTAGAATACATCTACATCTATTATGTAGATGTTGTTTCATTTCATGTTGTTCCAAAGTTCCCTTAGGCTCTCCTCCTGTTTTTAAGTTCTTTTTCTAGATGCTGCTCTACTTAGGTATTTTTTCCTACCTTGTCTTCTAGCTCACTGATGTGGTCCTCCACTTATTCTAGTCTACTGTTGATACTTTCTATTGAGTTCTTTATTGCAGCAATGTCATTTTTCATTTCTTCTTGGTTATTACACATATTGTTGAGATTGTCTTCCACCCTTTTCAGTGACCTTATAAGCAGTGTTCCTTCATTGACTTAAAGGCATAACATAAAACACAACAAGACAGAACAGAACGTACAGGGAACCAAATACAAATGTATTCACAATACTAATAATGCCAAATAAAGGTGGCCACCACAGAAAAGAGAATTAGGGGATAGAGAAGAGTGCAAAAATAATATTGAGAAAAGGCAAAAAAAAATATATAACAGAGAGAAGAAAAGGAAGGGGAAAATATATTTATATGGTGAGAAAACTCCAATAAAACAACTAGTCCAACAAATGCAAACAACAAACACCAAGATGAATCTGAGGAAGCAGAGTTTATTTCCAGAAGGTAAGGTCAAGGAATTTAATGAATGGAAAAATAACCACAATTCAGTGTAAAGGAGGTAGAAAGAGAATGAGTGTATAAACAGAAAAGTAAAAACAAAATACACAAAAAAGGGGAAAAAAAGCAATGTGTATGAAATTCGTGCACTGGGGTGGGGAGGGGGGAAGGGGCCCCTCATTCTGGCCTTCACCTTCTCCAATCTGAGACCCCTCAGGGAAAGTCCAACTACCTGTCTGTGCCCAGACTTTTAACAGATAACATCTCTATTGTTTCTTTCTTATGCTTAAAACCATTGGAATTAGTAGGTTTTCAAAGTGTGTGTACATTTTGGGGGGGACACCCTGTATATCTCTAGTCAGAGGTGAAAGAAACCAACAGCAGATTTGGAACCCCCAGACAGGGAGCCTCGCTCACTCCCCACATGTCTCCCCACTTCACTTTCCACCTTCGTGGGCAGCAGGAGAATCAACGTTTTCTCTTATTAATTTGGAAAAGCACGTCCTGTCACCCGCTGCCTGGCAGGAGTGTGCTGGGCCCCAAGCAAGCGAGGCTCAGTCAGGGCAGCCCTCGCTCATGGGTGCTGGCACCCAAAGTGCACATTCCTCCTCTACAGTCGCCCTGACTATCCCACTGTTTTACTGAGAGGACAGAATTCCTCTCCACCTCTGGGTTCTTGATCTTGAACGCTGACCAAAGGCACCTCAGCGAGGGCCGCCCGCGCCCACCAGGTGTGTCTGTCTGCATCTGTTCCTGCCTCAGCACCTGCATTAACCCCCCAGAGGTGATCTCATAGCTGCACTGACTTCCGTGGGAACAGGGCATCACTACTCAGCCCTCTCACTGTCATCCCACAGGCGCCCACCCTCAGCACCCAGAACACCCAGATACTCTCCAAAGGATGTTAGCACATCAGAGGGGATGTGTGCACATCCTGTGGGGGTGTTAGGCATGTTGGGTTGATGGGAGTGCGGTGGAGAGGTGGGGGGAACATGTGCATGCCTTGGTTTGCAACTTTTGCAGGTGTGGGAGGGTGACAGTGTGCTGGGGGATGTTCGCACGCCAGAGGGGTGTGCACACCAGAGGCCTCTGGCTTTGCAGATGCGCAAACCTCCGTGATGCGGACAGGGGGATGTCAGTCTGGCCGGCCATGGTGGCTGTCCCTGTGATCCTGCACCTTCTGGGCCAGGAGGCGGATCTTGCGCAGCCACTCCTGAGTGCTGATGGCCTGTAGGTGCTACTTCAGCTCAGCCTTCAGGCTATGCTTGGCGCGCTCACAGCTGTCACCACCTCCATGTGGGGAGTACAGGCTGCCCTCTGCCAGCCTGCCTCCTCTGTCCAGAGATTCTCTGCACTGCTCACCTGCCCAGAGTGACTGGGGCTGGGCGGAAGCCAGGAGTCCTACCCTGCCCAACTCCAGCAGATCAGCCCCTGTGCAAGCTGCTGCCCCACCGGGAAGGGTCATGAATCCGAGTCCTGGGACAGAAGACAGCCTCAAGTGCTGCCCCCGGCCTGGCAGGGTCACAGATCCATGTCTTGGTCCCATGGACAGCCTCAAGCACTGCTCTTCACCTGGCAGGGTCATAGGTCTGGGTCCTGAGACCACAGACAGCATCAAGCACTGCCCCCTGCCTAGCAGGGTCACACATCTGGTTCCGGGACCATGGACAGCCTTAGCGCTGCCCCCCACCTGCCAGGACATGGATCTGGGTCCCAGACCACTGACAGCCTCAAGCACTGCCCCCTTCCCGGCAGAGTCACAGATCTGGGTCCTGGGACTGTGGACAGCCTCAAGCACTGACCACTGCCCAACAGGTCATGGATCTGGGTCCCAGACTGGGGACAGCCTCAAGCACTGCCCCCACCCAGCAGGGTCAAAGATCCGGTTCCGGAATGCAGACAGCCTTGCCCACTGCCGCCCACCTTCAGTATGCAAATTAGCTGCCATCTTGTTGCTTCAGAGTGGGGGTCCCCACTGGGGTGTCTGGCCAGTTTGGGTAAGAGGATGATGGCTTTTTTCAGGCTGGCAGGCAACTGAAGCTCCCAACCTCTCCTTTTTTTCTTTTTTTTTTATTGTGGGATTTATTTACCTTCTATGGCTGTCACTGGAGCTGAGAGCCGGCTTTAGCTCTGAGGCTTGGCTCCAGCTCTGAGACCTCAGCTGCTGAAAGAAGGGATCTGGGTTTGTTTGGGTTCTATAATTGTAACACTGTTGCAATCCTGCTGGCTGAAGCCTGGCTGGCTGAAAGCAGGTTTCTGGGGGATTGTTTAACTTCTATAATTACAACATAGTTGCTTAGAGTTGCAGCTCAGAGGCTGGCAGCGGCAGGCGGGGAACCTTGGCTTCCTCCTTCACTGGAGCAAGCCAGCCTCCTATTCGCTTCAGCTGCCTGGCTGCCAGCTGCCATCTTAGTTGGCAGTTAATTTGTATATTGCCCTGATTAGCCAATGGGAAGCATGTCAGAGGTACGGCTAATTACCATTTTTGTCTATTATTAGGTAGGATTATTGCTTTGATTTCACCAATGGTTATCACTCTGTTCTGGTTTTATGATTCTTGATGATCAATGTTTGGAAGATATTATTTTTCTAGAAATATGTCCATTTGGCCAAGGTTGTTGAGTTTATTGGAGTAGAGTTGTTCATAGTATTTTTTATGATCCTTTGTATCCCTGTTGTGTCAGTTTTTACTTCACCTCTTTTGTTTCTGATTTTATTTGGGTTTTCTCTGTTTCTTGGTGAGTTTGGAAAGAGGTTAATTGATCTTGGTTATCCTATCAAAGAACCAGATCTTGATTTTATTGATCTATAGTATTGTTTGACTTTTGTTTGTTTGTTTGTTTGTTTGTCTCTCTGTCATTTATTTCTGCTCTGAGCTTTATTCTTTCCTTTCTTTTACTTACTTTGGGCTTTTCTTGTTGTTGTCATTCTAATTCTTTAAGATGTAGGGTTCAATAACTTATTACAAGTTTTTCTTGTTTTTTGAGGTAAGCTTGTAGGGCTATGAACTTCCCACTCAGAATTGCTTTCTCTGTTTCTCATAGATTTTTGTTTTTGTGCTTTCATTATCATTTGTATCCAGAACACTTTCTTTTTTTTTTTTTTTAATTTTTATTTTAAATCTTTATTGTTCAGATTATTACATTTGTTCCTCTTTTTTCCCCCATAACTCCCCTCCTCCCAGTTCCCGCCCCACCCCCGCCCTCACTCCCCACCCACTGTCCTCATCCATAGGTGCACGATTTTTGTCCAATCTCTTCCTGCATCTCCCCCACCCCTTTCCCCCAAGAATAGTCAGTCCATTCCCTTTCTATGTCCCTGATTCTATTATAATCACCAGTTCATTCTGTTCATCAGATTATTTATTCACTTGATTCTTAGATTCACTTGTTGATAGATGCATATTTGTTGTTCATAATTTGTATATTTACCATTTTCTTCCTCTTCCTCTTCTTAAAGGATACCTTTCAGCATTTCATATAATCCTGGTTTGGTGGTGATGAACTCCTTTAGCTTTTCCTTATCTGTGAAGCTTTTTATCTGACCTTCACTTCTGAATGATAGCTTTGCTGGATAAAGTAATCTTGGTTGTAGGTTCTTGGTATTCATCACTTTGAATATTTCTTGCCATTCCCTTCTGGCCTGCAAAGTTTCTGTTGAGAAATCAGCTGACAGTCGTATGGGTATTCCCTTGTAAGTAACTGAGTTTCTTTCTCTTGCTGCTTTTAAGATTCTCTCTTTGTCTTTTGCTCTTGGCATTTTAATTATGATGTGTCTTGGTGTGGTCCTCTTTGGATTCCTTTTGTTTGGGGTTCTCCGCGCTTCTTGGACCTGTAAGTCCATTTCTTTCACCAGGTGGGGGAAGTTTTCTGTCATTATTTCTTCAAATAGGTTTTCAATTTCATGCTTTCTCTCATCTTCTGGCACCCCTATAATTCTGATGTTGGTACGCTTGACGCTGTCCCAGAGGCTCCTTACACTATCCTCGCATTTTTGGATTCTTTTTTCATTCCGCCCCTCCGGTTGGGTGTTTTTTGCTTCCTCGGATTTCATATCATTGACTTGATTCTTGCACTCCTCTGGTCTGCTGTCGGGAGTCTGTATAATATTCTTTATTTCAGTCAGTGTATGCTTAATTTCTCGTTGGTTCCCCATCATAGCATCGAGTGTCTCATTAGATTTCTCGAAGATCTCAATAGCTTTATCGGTGGCTTCTAGACAGTTCTTGAGAGACCTTAAAAGTGTGGTTCTGAACTCTATATCTTCCATTGACAATTTTGTCCTGTTTCTTTGTCTCCGCATTTTGTTATGCTTTCTTGGTGCACCCCCTAGTGGTCTTTGTGCGCAGTCTTTTAGTTAAGCCTTGATTGTTGTAGCTAACACCAGGGGGGATTTGACCTCCAGGCCAAGTGGCTGTGAGAACCAGCTGTGTCTGCAGTGAGAGAACTACTGTCCTCTAGGGAGGTGCTAATCTCGCCTTTGCCTGAGGCTATCGGGCAAAAGCCTCTGTGCAGGGCTTGGGCGGGGTGGGTCGCACGGGATCAACAGGGTGGGCCGGAGCGAGCAGTTATGGCTGCTCTCAGTCCTGTCCCGGGGGCTCTGCCTCTCTGAGTCCCAGCAACCGCTGCAAACCTCGGAGAGAAAGCTGCACTCGCTCTGACTGAAGCCAGACAGTCTGCTTCTCCCGTTTGAGTCTGTGCCCCTAAAGACTCGCCCGGATCTGGAGCTCAGAGTCTGCAACTCCCTCCCGATTGAAAACAACCGCGCACTCCGCCCCAGCCCGCTCCGCGCACTCCGCACCTCAGAGTTTGACTTCAGCACTGCGCCTCCTCTGAGTGTCCGTATGCGTTACTCTTTCCTCCTAGTTGTAGGACTTCCACTCAGCCAGCGTTCCTGTGGGTCTGGGTGATGTCCGTTCGGTCTTTTAGTTTCACTTTTGAAGTGGTTGTTCGAGGCAGCAAACTCCGGCGTTAACCTATGCCGCCATCTTGGTTCTACCTCTGGTCTCCAGAACACTTTCTCTTATATCCTTGATCTCTTTGATAACCTATTCATGTTTAATAGCCTCCATATGTTTGATTGTTTATAATTTTTTACTGTAATGAATTTCTAATTTTGTACCATTATGATATGAGAAGATGCTCAATATTATTTCAATCTTCTTGAATTTGTAGAGACTTAGTATATGTCCAAACATGTGGTCTATCTTTGAAAATGTCACATGTGCACTTGAGAAGAATTTATATTCTTTATCTTTGGGGTGAAATGTTCTGAAGATGTCAATTAGTTCCATCTGATCTAGTCAGTCATTTATAATTTTTGTTTCCTTATTGATTATCCAGTGATGTTAATGTGGTATTAAAATCTCCTAATATGATTGTACTGCTTTTGATCTCTCTTTTGATATCTTCCAGATTTTTTAAATGTATTTGGATGCTCTTTTATTGGGTGCATATAGGTTTACCAGAGTTATATCCTCTTGTGGTATCAATTTCTTTAGTATTATGTAGTGGCCTTCAAAATCTCTTGCTATGGCCTTCACTTTCAGGTGCACTTATTCAGATATAAGTATTGCTACTCCAGTTTTTGCTTTGTTTCATTTCTATTTTCCAAAGAATTTTTTTTCATCCAATTATATTTAGCCTGTGTGAGTTCTTTGTTCTGCTATGGGTCTCTTGTTGACAGCTTATATATTGGTCATGTTTTCTTATCCATTCAGCTACCCTATGTATTTTGATTGGAGCATTTAATCCATTTACATTTGTTTATTATTGATAGATACTTGCTTGTTGCCATCTTTGTTCTTTATGCCTTTTTTTTCCTTTCTCCCATTCGATTTCTACTTTACAGTATCTCCTTTAGCATTTCTAGCTAAGTGGTTAAGCTACTTTTCTGTTAAGCTACCAATTTCACCTTAAGTTTTAAATGATAATCCTGATGGATAGAATATTCTTGTGTTCAGTCACTTGATTTTCATTATTCTGTTCCCTTTTCATTATCCAATTCCCTTTTTGCCTGAAGTGTTTCTATTGAGAAATCAGTTGATAGTATAATGGGAGATCCCTTGTAGGTAACTTTCTGTTTCTCTTTTACAGTCTGTAAGATTCATTCTTTTTCTTTTATGTTTGCCCGTTTAACTATGATGTGTCTTGGTGTGAGAATTTTTAGGTTCATCTTACTTGGGACTCTCTGCTTCTTGGATTTGTGTAATGTTTTCCCCCCAAGTGTGGTAAGTTTTCTTTCAAATGATTTTCTATTCCTTGCTCAGCTTCTTCTCTTTCTGGCACGCCAATTATACAGAGGGTTTTTATGTGTGTGTGTGTGTGTGTGTGTGTGTGTGTGTGTGTGTGTGTGTTTGTTTTTCAAGTTGTCTCAAAGCTCCTTTAGACTCTCCTGCTGTTTTTAAATTATTTTTGTCCAGTTGCTGCTCAGCTTGGGTATTTTTTCTAATTTGTCTTCTAACTCACTGATTCAGTCCTCAGCTTCTTGTAGACTACTGTTGAAGCCTTCTATTTTTTTTTTATTGCAGCTCTGTTATCTTTCATTTCCTCTTGACTATTTCTCATGTTGGTGAAATTCTTATTCAGCTCCTTATAATTCTCATTAAGTTGTATGTATTTGTCATCCAAATGTTGGAGCATCCTTATAACCATCACTATGAGTTATTTCTCTGAAAAATTACTTTCCTCCATTTTATTTTAATTCCTTTTCTGGTGATTCCTCTTTACTTTTCTTTGAGGGTTGTTTCTTTGTCTCCCCATTTTTATTGTCCAATTTTAATTGCTTGTATGTCTTAATCCAAGTGCTATGTTACCAAGGTTCTTTTGGGGGTGGTCCTATATAGTTGGTGATTTGTAGGACCCTGTGGTGCAGTCTCTCAGATCTCCTGAACTTGGTGTCCTAATGGATCCCCTTATTTGAGATATTTAGGTTATCCTGATGTGTTGGTTCTTAAAGATTAGTTTCTCATTCATGGATGAAGTCTGATCATGGGTTGTCTGATATTGTGACTCACCACAGGCCTCATCGTGTAAGCTGTTGTTGATGTGTACATGGTTTCAGCTATTGTTGAAAGGGTTGCCTGAGGCTTCATTGGGGCACACCACTGTGAGATTCAGGAGTCCATGGCCTGGGAGGAAGGGGTCTCCAGGCCTGAGGCTGAGTAGTGTGACTGTAACCTGTGTGGCATGACTCTTCCTAGGGTAGCATCACTCTGCAAATCATCAGAACTGTGATGGTGGTGGTAGGTGTCCCAGAGTCTGCAGATGAAGCAAAGAGAATCTGTTCAGTGTGACTTTACTCTGAGAATCATGAGCGGGTCCAAGAGTCATGGTTGGAGATGTGGGAATCTAAGAGTCTGTGGCTGAAACAGTGTGACCTTGGCCAGAGAGGTGAGCACTCAGCAACTCACTGCAGTGTCCAGAAGCAGACAGACCAGGAGGGGGAAATTGCAGGGTCTACTGCTGGAACTGTGTGCCTGAGGGGCCCTAGAGCCAGCAGCTGGGAGGTTCATGTCCTGGAGTCTCTGGGTCTGCAGATGAGACAGGATGACTTTGGCTGGGGTTGCTGCAGGTTCCCTGACAGTGTCCAAGGCAGTCTGGGTGGTGGTGAGATTGGGTTCCTAGTGGGGACTGCTCTTTTGTTCAAGATGGCAGGATTCCATTACCCAAGCCCTGCAACCCAGAGAGTGCCTGCAGTGGTTATAGGAGCTCCCCATCTTGGAGAACCTGGTCTGTCAACCTCTGAGTGTCTTGCAAGTTACACACACACACACACACACACACACACACACACACCATACACATCCACACACACTTCTTTCACTCCCTCACTCACTCATCTCCTCTTCCTCACCATTGTCCTGACAGCTACCATCTTGAGAATCTCAACAGTTCATTTTGTTAATTAGATTCAGCATACAACTGAGATCATGTGATACTTGTCTTTCTCTGGGCTTATTTTACTTAGCATAATACTATCCAGTTCCTTCCATGCTGACTTAATGGGAAAGAGGTTCTCTGTTTTTACTGGTCCATAGTATTCCATGGTATATAAATGTACCACAGCTTTTTTATCTACTCATCGACAGATGGGCACTGGGGCTGTTTCCAGATTGTAGGTTCTATACATTACACTGCTATGAAAATAGGGATGAATACATTCTCTGTGATTGATGTTTTAGGTTTGTTAGGATATACTCCTGGGAGTGGGATTACTGTGTCAAATGGAAGTTCCATATTTAATTTTTGGAGAAAACTCCATACTGTTTTCCACAGAGCCTGCAACAGTCTGCATTCTCACTAGCAGTATACTAGAGTTCTCTTTTTTCCACATCCTTGTCAGCATTTGTTTTGTTGATTTGTTGATAGCAGCCATTCTAACAGGTGTAAGGTGATATCTTACTGTCATTTTAATTTCCCTTTCTCTTGTGACCAGTGATTTTGGCCATCAGTGTAGAGAAATGACTCTTGAGGTCTTTTGCCGATTTTTAGATTGGATTGTTTGTCTTCCTTTTGTTAACTTGTATGAGTTCCTTATATATTTTGGATGTTGACATTTTATCAGATGTACCAGAGGCCTGGTGCATGAATTTGTGCATGGGTGGGGTCCCTTGGCCTGGCTGGCAATAGGGGCTGATTGGGGCCCTGGGAGGTTGGCTGAAGGGAGGGAAGGCGGGAGGTTGGCCAGTGGGGATGGGGAGAGGCTGCTGGAGGTTGGCTGGCTAGGATGGAGGGGTTGCAGGAGGTTGGCCAGCCATCCAGGTGAGGGGCTGTGGGAGGTTGGCCAGCCTGGTGCGGGAGGGGCCACAGGAGATTGGCCAGCTGTGGGAGGTTGGTTGTGGGAGCATATTGACCATTAGAGGGCAGTTCCTGCATTGAGCATCTGCCCCCTGGAGGTCAATGTGTATCATTGGTTGTTCGGTCATTTGGTTGCTTAGGCTTTTATATATACTAAAGTATAGATCATTGCCAAATATGTTCTCCCATACAATGGGCTCCATTTTCATTTTGTTGATAGTTTATTTTGCTATGCAGAAGATTTTAACTTTGATGTAGTCCCATTTATTTATTTACTCCTTAGTTTCCTTTGCCCTAGAAGTTGTATCCACAAACATACTGCTTTAAGATATGCTTGAGATTTTGCTGCCTCTAGTTTCTTCGAGGATTTTTATGGTTGCACATTTACATCTTTCTATCCATTTTCAGTGTATTTTTGTGTATGATAAAGTTGGTGGCCTAGTTTCAGTTTTTTTGCATGTTTGTGTTCAATTTACCCAATACCATTTACTGAAGGGACTATCTTGACTCTATTGTATGTTCTTTCCTTATTAGTCAAAAAATGGCTTGAGTTCATTTCTGGGGTTTCTGTTCTGTTACATTTATTTACATGATTGTGCTGGTACCAAGCTTTTTTGATTACAGTGCCTTTGTAGTATAATTTGATAG
This sequence comes from Myotis pilosus, assembly GCA_036010255.1. Lineage (NCBI taxonomy): Eukaryota > Metazoa > Chordata > Mammalia > Chiroptera > Vespertilionidae > Myotis > Myotis pilosus. The sequence goes on from JASKON010000044.1 coordinate 1,310,637, forward strand.
CTGTATTGTGATCACAGCAACTTTCTTCTTCTTTCTCAAGATTGTTGTGGCTATTCAAGGTCTTTCTGGTTCAATATCAATTTTTAGAGTATTTTTTTCTAGATCTGTGAACTATGCCATGGTAATTGAATAGGGATTGCATTTAATCTGTAGGTTGCCTTGTGTAGTGCAGACATTTTAATGATGTTAATTCTACCAATCCGTTAACATAGTATATTCTTTGACTTGTTTATATCTTCCATTATTTTTCAATGTCCTGTAGTTTTCCAAGTACAACTCTTTCTACTCCTTGGTTAAGTTTACTCCTAAGTATCTTAATTTTTCTGTTGCTATGATAAAAAGTATCGATATTTTAGTTTCTTCTTCTGATAATTTATTAATGGTGTATAAAAATGCCATTCTGGATGTTAATTTTGTATCCTGCTACATTTCTGAGCTCCTTTATTAAATCTAGTTTTTGGTGGAATATTTAGGGTTTCCTATGTACAATAACATGTCATCTGTGAATAATTAGACTTTCATTCCTTCCATTCCAATTTGGATGATTTTTGTTTTCTTCTTATCTGATAACTGTGCCTAGGACTTCCAGTACTGTGTTTTTTATTTTTTTCCTGTTCTTAGGGCAAATAGTTTTTGCCCCTTGAGTATGATGTTCATTGTAAGTTACTAATATACAGCTTTTATTATGTTGAGGTATGATCTCTCTATTCCCATTCTGTTGAGAGGTTTGTTTTTTTTTTTAATAAAAAATGATTGTCAAATTTTGTCTGCATTTATTGATATGTCCATGTGATTTTTGTCTTTCAGTTTGTTTATGCAATTTATCATATTTATTTGCAAACTAGAGGCCTAGTGCACAAAATCCATGCAAGGGTAGGGTCCCGAGGACTGGCAGGTGATCAGGGCTGACCTGTGGAGCAACTGGCTGGGCAATTGGGAGTCCCCCACTGGCACCTGCCTTGGCATGTGGTCAGTGTGTATCATAGCGAACGGCTGTTCCATGGGCTATTCTGTTGTTTGGTTGATTTTCAAATTAGGCTTTTATTATATAGAATATTGTACCAGCCTTGAATCCTTGGAATAAATCCCATTTGGTCATGGTGTATCATCTTTATAATATATTGCTGAGTCTGATTTGCTAATATTTTAGTGAGGATTTTAGGATTCATATTTATCATGAATTTTCTCCTGTAATTCTCTTGTAGTGTTTTTATCTGGTTTTGGAATTAGGATAAAGAAAGCTTGGGAGAGTTCCTTCATCTTGTTTTTTTGGAATAGCTTGAGGAGTATAAGTGTTAGTTCTTTGAATATTTAAAAAAAACTTTCCCATGAAGCCCTCCTAAACCAAGCTTTGGTTTGCTGGGAGTCTTTTATTACTGCTTCAGTATCCTCAATTGTTATGGCCTATTCAGATTTTCTGATTCCTCCTAATTCAGTTTCAGAAGATTATATTTTTGAAGGAATTTATCTATTTCACCTAAGTTATCTAGTTCATTAGCATATATTAGCACACAATCCTACACACTTTTGAAATAGTTGTTACTTCACTGCTTTTGTTTCTGATTTTAATTATTTGGGTCCTCTCTCTTTGTTTTTTTTTTGTTGTTGTTGTTGATTTTTTTTTGTTGGTTTTTTTTGATGTGCCTAACAGTTCATCAATCTTGCTTATCTTGTCAGAGAACCAGCTCTTGGTTTCATTTATCTTTTGTATTTTGTGTGTGTGTGTGTGTGTGTGTGTGTGTGTGTTTAAGTAATTTATTTCTGCTCTAATATTTATTTCCTTCTACTTACTCTGGACTTTTCTTGCTAGCCTATTTTTAATAGTTAAGTTGTAGAGTTAAATTATTTATTAATAATTTTTCTTATTTTTTGAGGTAGGCATGTAATGCTATGCACTTCCCTCTTGACTGTTTTTGCTGTGTCCTTGAGATTTTGGGTGGTCATGAGTTCATTTTCATTTGTTACCAGGAAAATATCTTTGCTTTTTTGATTCATTGGCAACTCATTCATTTTTAATAACATGCTATTTAACTCCATATGTTTAGATATCTTTTAGTTTTTATTGTACTTGATTTCTAATTTCATTACATTATGATCTGAGCAGATTTTGATATAATTTTAATCTTCTTGAACTTGTGGATACTTGTTTTGTGTCCTAACATGTTGTCTATCTTTGAGAATGACTCGCATTCCCTTTAGAAGAATGTATTCTTCTGCTTTGGGGTGAAGCATTTTGTAAATTATCTGTCTCTTCCAGTTTTTTATTTACAGTCACTATTTCCTTCTTAAATTTTTTTTCTAGAAGATGTAGTCACTGAATTCAGTAAGGTTCCCAACTATGACCATTTTTCTATTTATCACTCCCTTAATGCCCCTTAATGCTTTTTTAATAATATATTTAGGTGCTCCTATATTGGGTGCATATATGTTTCCCAGGATTATATACCCTTTGTGGGTCAGTCCCTTTAGTATTATTTAGTGACCTTTATTGACTCTTGTGATGGCATTCACTTTGAAGTCTATTTTGTCAGATATGAGTATTGCCACTCAGCATTTTATTTGTTCATTTGTTTTATTTGCATGGATACTTTTTTCCATCCCTTCACTCATCCTGCATGAGTCTTTTGTTCTGAGATGGGTCTCTTGTAGACAGCATATAATTGGGTAATGTTTTCTTATTATTTAGCTACCCTATGTCTTTTTATTGGAGCATTTAAGCCATTTACTGTTGGCAACCAATTCCAGCATGTCATAATTTCAAGAGTTTCATCGAACGGTTGATGAGACTTGGGGACTCAACAGGGTTGAGTCACACATGTAGTCATCTACTGGGAATGTCTTAAGGCATTTCCCCAAACCTGAATAGAAAACTGATTGTGGCTGCCAGACAGTTAAAGGGCATCTTAATCTACATGTTATTGCCTCCTACTGGCTAAACAGTCGTGGGCTAATTCCCCCATTCTGACAATGGACTCTGTACCAAACCCTGACCCTTTGAAGTGTATATCTCTGCCTCCCTCAGGACAAATTGTGTTAAAAGCTTGGGGTCCTGGGGACAAGGAGAGAACCTAAGACTTTAGACTTAAGATCTTAGACTTTAGCTCCTTTAGCTAAGCTCCTCTTACCCTCAATGACTTTCAAAATTATATCTTGTCTCTGGACTCTTTATTAGTCTCTGGATTCCTATGTCATCTACGCACAGCCCCTTCTCCAGATTTCTGAACCCTTCTTGATGCTGGGACAAGAACCCTGGCAATGTACATGTAGGATTATTATTGACAGGTATTTATTGCCATTTTACTTAATATGCCTATGTTTTTCTCTCTATTTATCCATCCTATTACTGCAGTCCCTTTATCATTTCTTGCAGTGCTGGTTTAGCCTTTTTTTTTTTTTCTGGGAAGCTATTTTGTAACTATTTTGAAAAAAAACCTTGCTGGATATAGTAATCTTGATTTCAGATCCTTATGTTTCATTACCTGAAATAGGTCATGCCATTCCTCGTGGCCTATAGATTTTCTGATGAAAAATCAGCTGACAGTCTTTTGGGGGCTCTTTTGTAGGAAACAAATTGCTTTTTTCCCCTTCCTTTAAGATAGTCTTTGATTTTAGTTTTTAGCATTTTAATTATAATGTCTGGGTGTGGACCTGTTTGGGTTGTTCTTGCTTTGGATTCCTTGTGCCTCCTGAACTTTTGCCACTTTTGCCTCACCATCTTAGAGTATTTGTGTGCCATTATTTCTATAAACAAGTCCTCTATCCCTTGCTCATTTTCTTCCTCTTTTGGCATTCCTATTATATGAATATGGTTGTATTTCATGTCCTGCAGCTCTCTTAAGCTGTCCTCCTTGTTTTTTAATTCTTTTTTTCTTTTTTGTTTCTCTGTATGAGTAATTTCTCTCTCTCCTGTATTTTAATTCACTGATTCAATCCTCAGCTTTTCCTGATCTTCTGTGTATTCCTTCTGATGTCTTCTTTAGTAGTGTTTTCATTCTTCACAGTTTACTATATTTTTTTCTTATGCTGTTCAGCACCTTTGCCACCATTTTTCTGAACTCTATGTTTGATATATTTCTTATCTCCATTTCATTTAGCTCTTCTGAAGAATTATATTGTTCTTTCACTTGGGACTTTTTTTCTCTCTCCCCATTTTGGCTGACTGCTTGAGTTTGTGATGATGTATTAGGTAGATGTGCTACACCTCCCAATCTCTAGTGCAGGATAGTGTTAAATGCCATGTCTAACTGGCTTTTAATATCCTGTTTGAAGCTATTAGCAATCCACAGCTTGTGGCTTTCTCTGCTAGGACTGTCACCAAGATGTGTACCACGGTCTGCTTTTCTTAGCCTTGGTCCCAGAATTAGATCAGGCAACGACTCAAAGCCTCCAGAGACCTACAGTCTGATTGTATGCATCCTTTATTAACCTCATGCTACTGACCAAAGTGTGGTGTTAGAGGTTTTTCAATGTGGTGGGGAAACTGCTTCTGCTTGCAGGCTGATTGTTATTCTCCATCTCTCAATGGGTGTCTGACATCCCACGTGGTCATGAGAGCAGCTGTCCATTAGGATGGGGCATCTCAAATAATATAACCTGGATAGCAAAGGTCCACTGGAGATAGATGTCCTCTGCCATGTGAGAGAATAACAGCACAGGAAACTGGGTGTCGGCTTCCTAGCTCTTGGCTTCTGCTCACATAGCTTCAATCCACTCTGTCCTCTGTCTGCCAGAGCACATTGTGGGTGGCTGCACATAAAATTTTGTGTGTTGATTCTTTAATAGAGTGTCTGCATTTCCAGATGTTTCTCAATGCCAAACAGCAATCCTACTGATTTTCATAGCCAGATATTTTGTGGGCACCTTTCTCAGTTCTAGTACTCTGGGCTGGAAATCCCAGTTGGCGTTTTAGATCCCAGAGTTTTCAGTGGCACGCCCCCCTCCCCCCACAATTAGATATCTTTCTGGAACTTCAGCTGCTATCTGTGAGAACCTGTCCAGCCCTTTCATGTCTATGCACTTACTGTTAGTCTTTATGCAGTATCCATTTTTAGTCCTTGGTTATCAGGGTTCTCACCAGATAGTCTTCAATTGATTATTCAGTATGTTTTTTCTGCAATTTGGTTGTAATTCTGTTAGGGGCAGAAATAGAATATTGGGTACTACAAATATTAGTTATTAGAAATAGGTATAAGAAATATTAGTAACACTCTATTAACCATGATTGCCCTGGACAATCATTTATATCATTAGAAGGACATTCTAATCTGGCTGGGAGTCAACCTTGCCCCCAAGAATCAACCTTATACCTGGGAATCAACCTTCAAATTCAGTCCATCCCCATTCAAGAACAGCCATGGAAAGGTTGTTGCCCAAACTGGAGTACCACCCCAGCTCCCCTACCCATCCAAACTTGCCTACTTCCACATGTGTGTGATTCATGCTTGCTCATGTATTATTTTTTTAAAAAAAATATTTTGATTGATTTCTAAGAAGAAGGTAGAGGGAGAATATATATATATATATATATATATATATATATATATATATATATATATATATAATCAATGATGAGAGAGTGTCTGCATTTCCAGCTATTTCTCAATGCCAAACAGCAGTCCTACTGATTATATATGAATATATATAATCAATGATGAGAGATAATCATTGATTAGCTGCCTACTGCATGCCCCCTACTGGGGATAGACCCCACAACCTGGACATGTGTCCTTGACTGGAACCAACAATGGGACCCTTCAGTCAGCAGGCTAATGCTCTATCTAGTGAGCCAAACCAAGTAGGGTCCCTATGTAATCTTTGTCCTACTCAATATAAGCAGCTGCCTTGCGGGGAGGGGGGGGAGCTTAGAGAAGATTTTGTGGATGACCTGCTTCTTTCCCACATTGCTGGCAGTATTGAAAAAAATACTCATATATGATTCAACTCTGTTTCTGCTTAATTAGCTCAAGCAGTGCAGTCACCCTGGACTCACTGGTAGTCCAGTTATGTATTCTTATAACCATGAAGGGATGTAAGTGGAACTTGGGTGAGTAGTGGAACTTGGAGATCCTGCTGGAGATCCTGCTTTCTGCCTGGACTGAGGGTTGTTGGGGCTGAGGCTTGGAATCTTATTTGAAACAGTGCCAGGAATTTTTCTGTTTTAAGTTTCAGCTGCAGCCTCAGCAATCCCCATAATCTCCCCTGAGACCTAAGTTTAATAAAGCACGTTTGAAGGAGGAATCAAGCATGTTTATAAAGCACAAAAAGTATTTGCTGCCTCTAGTGTGGGCTTAAGACATGCATTTACTGGGTGAGTTTAATCAGGTACTGGTGACAAGAGAACTCCAGAACTCCTTGCCTGGGATGACAAGAGAACTCCAGAATTCCTTGCCTGGTCCCTCAGCTCTCAGTCTGATACAGTAAATTAAAACTACAGTTCTGTTGGTTTAAATAGTATAATTTATTACATAAGTATATAAAAAGAAATGGAAACAAATATTAATTTGAGTTTGCCTACCTTTGATCTTTTATTACAGGAAACCTAGAAAGTACACCTGAAACTGTTAGGGAGTGTTTTTATTACAAATACTAAAGGCCTGGTGCATGAAATTTGTGCACTGTAGGGTGCGGGTGTCCCTCAGCCCAGCCTGCATCCTCTCCAATCTGGGACTCCTTGGAAGAATGTCTGACTGCTGGTTTAGGCCTGATCCCGCAGTCAGTCACCCCTCTCACAATCCAGCCTGATATTCCATTCCCCTGACAGCCTGCCCTATGCCTAACTGTTCCCTTGCTGGCCTGATTGCCCCTAACTGCCTTCCCCTGTTGGCCTGGTGACCCCTAAGTGCCCTCCCCTACTGGCCCGGTCACCTCCAACTGCCTTCCCTTGCAGGCCTGTTCCCCCACAACTGCCCTCCCTGCCAGTCATCTGGTGGTCATCTTTGACCACATGGGCATCCATCTTGTGCAAGGGTATGATGGTCAATTTGCATATTACCTCTTTATTATATAGGATGTCTCTCAAAGGTGTAAATTTTTTGCCAATCTAAAGGATGCTAACTTATTACTTTTTAGTAGTCATCTAAAACCTAAGGTTTTTAAGAGTTAAGAAAGTTCTAAAGCTGGTTATTTTCTGTATGGGTAAAATGTTTGTGAAAGTTGTATATAGGTTTGTGAAAGTTGTAGAAAAGTGTGGAAAGAAATCTTAAAAGGAAAATTAAAGCTAATCTGAATAATTAATTAAATAAATGAATCTAAAGTGAGCTAATACAGACTTTTAAAATTCTTTTTCTAGTATGTTAAAAGAAAATTTTTTTTTCCTGTATTTGCCTAGAAAGAAAAAGTTCTATAAACCATTGAAAAATTATATATTGTGTTATTTAATCAGGTACTTAATTATTTTAAGAAATAATCTTAATAGTAGGAACTGAGATTTTCCTAGCCCATGTTTATATTTAATAACTTTTTTCCACTTTGAATGAATAAATCATAGTTCCACAGTAATAAGGATGACATAAATATTGTGGTAATATGACAACTTTCTCAGGAGGTGAATTTTAAGAAACTTGTTTGACCTACGTTGGCTTTGAATCATTCTAATAGGCCCTGGAATGCCTCAAGAATTGGTTTACACTCCTTATGAAGAAAATCTTTATTCTTAAGATATGTGGGAAGCTTTGCTAAATAAAGAAATAATAACTAGGAGGAGACAAAATGGTGGTGGAATAGGTGGACCTGTCCTGAGCCTTTTCCAAGAGCAGATAGAAAGAACAACTAAATCGAATAACACCCACTCCAAATTGGCAAAATAGACACAGCTGGTGAGAATTCACAGCCTGGAAGAGCAGAGGATGCCTGGAGAATGGTAAAATAGGGATCTGGGCTGAAGATAACTGCAAGCCTAGATGGTCAGAAGGAAACTGCATGACACCAGGGCAGCGTCCCTTATAGCATCTGACTGTAGAAAGGAGGTCTGCAGGACTACTGGTGACAGGGGATTCTAGATCTATGTCTACAGCCACAAGAGACTAAGCCCAGAGTGGGCAGCCTGTATGGCTGAACAAGCTGTGCCATGCCAGGCGTAGAGAGGCTTGCAGTGGTGCAACTCTTTGCCTTCTTTTGGACTTTGATTTTACTCATTAAACTTAGTTATTAGGACATTTCAAATACAAACACACCCATGGCTGAGGTTCAGGTGAATGTGGGGACTTGTGGAGTCTGGGGAGAGGCTGGGAAGAGAAGAGGGTCAGAGACAGTTGGCCACAAGTCTGGTGCAGAGTCATAACTGACATGCCAGATGTAGGCAGCCATTTTCTCCTGAAGAGATAGCTCTTCCTTGCAGTCTCCAGGCAACCAATACAGCCACACCCAGACTACACCCTGAGTGGTACAAAGGATAAAAAAATTTGAATAGTCACTCTTCCTTCCAGCCTGATCAACCCCAACTGCACCCCCCCCTTTCTGGCTTGAGCATCCCTAACTGCCTGCCCCTGCTAGACTGATTGCCCCCAACTGGCCCCCCTTCCACCCTGTTAGTCCTCAAGTTCCGCCCCTCCCAACTGGCCCCCAACTGCCTCCTCCCCCACCCCCGCTGGCCTCCTCACTCCAAACTGCCTCCCTTCCACTGGCCAGTTCACCAACAACTGCCTCCCTGCTCCCTGCTGACCTGCTCACCTCATCATCCCCTCCCAGTGCTACCCTGTTAACCTCCAACTACCCCTGCTGCCGGCTTGCTTGCCCCAACCTGTCCCCGCCTGCCAGCCTGTTCATCCTCAACTGCTCCTACCACCAACCTGATCATCCCAAAATGCCCTCCCCTGTCAGCCTGATCACTACTAACTGCCTCTGCCTTGGCCACACTATCATGGCGTTGTCCAGAAGAACATCTGGAAGGTCTCCAAGAACATCTCCCAGTCTGATTAGCATATTACCCTTTTATTAGTATAGATAGAGAACTTACAGAAAAAGAGATTTAAAATAATCCCATTTACCATTACACCAAAAAAATTAAGATCCATAGGAATAAACTTAACTAAGGAGGTAAAAGACCAGTATTCAGAAAACTACAGGACATTGAAAAAACAGATAGAGGAAGACATAAACAGATGGAAGGACATACCATGTTTATGGATTGGTAGAATCAACAACATTAAAATGTCTATACTGCCCAAAGCAATCTAAATATTCAACACACTCCCCATGTAAATAACAATGGCATTTTTCACGAACCTATAACAAACTCTCCAAAAATTCTACGCAATAAAAGACCTCAAATAACTGCAGTAATCCTGAGAAAGAACAACCAAGTAGGAAGGATTGCAATACCAGATATCAAGCTGTATTACAAATCCACTGTTCTCAAAACTGTCTGGCATTGGCACATGAACAGACCTATAGATCAATGGAATAGAATAGAGAACCCAGAAATCAACTCAAACCACTATGCTCAATTAATATTTGACAAAGGAGGTAAGAATATACAATGGAGTCAAGACAGTCTCTTCAATAAATGGTGTTAGGAAAATTAGACAGATACATGCAAAAACTGAAACTAGATCACCAACTTACATCATACACAAAAATAAACTCAAAATTGATAAAGGGCTTAAATGTAAAATGAGATAGCATAAAAATATTAGAGGAATTCACATGCAGCAAAATCACAGACTTATGCTGAAGCAATGTCTATACCAATACAGCTTCTAGAACAATATAAACTAAAGAGAAAATAAACAAATGGGACTACATCAAAATAAAAAGCTTCTGTACACCGAAAGAATCCATCAACAAAACAATAAGAAAGCCTACTTCAACGAACATATTTGCTAATGTTATCACCGATAAGGGTTTAATCTCCAACATTTGCATGGAACTCATACAACTTAACAAAAGTAAGATAACCCAATCAAAAAATGGACGAAGGACTTAAATAGATATTTTTTAAAACAGGACATAAGAAATCCAAGAGACATATGAAAACATGCTCAAAGTTAATAATCATTCAAGAGATGCAAATCAAAATGACAGTGTGGTTAGCATCTCACATCTCATCAACAAATCAACAAATGAAAAATGCTGTTGATAATATGGAGAAAAAGGAATCCTGGTGCACTGCTGGTGGGAATGCAGGCTGGTGCAGCCACTGTGGAGAACAGTATGGTGTTTCCTCAAAAAACTAAAAATAAAACTCTCATTTGACCCTGTGATCCCACTTCTAGGAATATATCCCAAGAAACTAGAAACACCAATCAGAGAGGATATATGCACCCCTGTGTTCATAGCAGCACATACAATGGAGTCGAGACAGTTTCTTCAATAAATGGTGTTGGGAAAATTGGACAGATACATGCAAAAACTGAAACTAGATCACCAATTTACACCATACACAAAAATAAACTCAAAGTAAATAAAGGGCTTAAATGTAAGATGAGATAGCATAAAAATATTAGAGGAATCTAATATTTTACAATTGCTAGGATTTGGAAACAGCCTAAGTGCCTATTAGCAGATGAGTGGATTTTTTTTAAAAATGGTAGATCTACACTATGGCATACTACACTGCTGTGAAAAAGAAGGAATTTTTACCATTTACAACAGCATGGATGGAGCTGGAGAACATTATGCTAAGTGGAATAAGCCAGTCAGAGAAAGATCAATATCACATGATTTCACTAATTTTGGAGTATCATGAACAACAAAAACTGATGAACTAAAACAAATCCAGAGACACAGAAGCATCGATCAGACCATCAAACCTTAGAAGGAAGGTAAAGGAAGTTGGGGATAGGGGGAGATGAGTTCAAAGAAAGCTGTATGTGTGCATATAAACCTAACCATGGACACAGACACCAGAGGCATGAGGGCATGGGTAGGAGAATCGGGGGACAATATGGGTATAAGGACACATATGTATTACCTTAATAAAAAATAATATTTTATTTATATATGCATTTTTATTTCTGTATGAGTAACAACATTTGTGAAAGTTGTAGAAAGGTTTGTGAAATTGTAGAAGGGTTGTGAAGAGAAATCTTAAAGGAAATTATAGTTAATTTGAATAATAAATTTAATTGGATCAATGAATATAAAATAAGCTAATGCAGATTTATTTCATCTTTTCTAGTTTGTTAAAAGGGAAAAAAAGACCTCCCCGGTTTGGCTTGGTGGATAGAGCATCGGCCTATGGACTGAAGGGTCCCAGGTTTGATTTTGGTCAAGGTCACATGCCTGGCTTGCAGGCACGATCACCCGTGTGGGGCATGCAGGAGGCGGCCGGTCAATGATTCTTTCTCATCATTGTTGTTTCTATCTCTCTCCTCCTCTTCCTTCCTCTCTAAAATCAATAAAAATTAAAAAAAAAATAGAGAAAAGTTTTTTCCTGTATTGCTAAGGAAGCAAAATTCAATAAATTAATAAAATAGATTTAAAAACATCCAGGAATCTATAAATTTATTTATTTTTATAAAAGTACTGGCAAGTCAAATCAGGAGAAACATAAATTGATTATAGGACCAAATGTACCAAAAATATATAGGGTTTTTTTTTTTTAACTTTTTTGAAAAGTATATGGAAATACATGTACTTTGCTCTTTTTAATCTTTTTTTTTTCATATTAGGAAACTTGTTTTTTTTTCTTAAAGCAATTTGGTAAATTATTTATTTTTTCTCCCTAACTTATCCCCTCCAGGATTTGGTAATTCTTAATGAGTGAGCCATGGCAATACATTTCTTTGCATCAATTCAATAAGACCAGTTTCCAATTGTGGTTTATTAACCAAGACTATGACTGTAATATCATGTCTGAGAGAGGCATGCCCAGATACTGGATAAGCTTTAAGGTATAAAAATTGACTTTGAAGCTAATGTGAACATCTTGAAGAAATAGCCTGATACCTTGCTTGATCATGTGGTTCATGATAGTCTTTCCAGGTAAGGAACAAAGGTTTCTTTCCTGAGAAATGGCAAGGAAGAAACCTCAAGACATTTTAGGAACCGCAAAAATATAAGGAATTCCACTAGAATATACAGATATTGCAGGTAAACCTGATGGCAATTAGGTAGCCCAGCCTCTTTGCCCTGAGGAGATAATTAAGGCTCAACCATACAATTCTTGCAAACAATTTTTTAAAGGTTTATATGATCAATTTTTAGCTTATGGTGTTCATGCAAATGATCAGGCCAAATTGAAACTAGCCTTATTACAACAAGTCAATTGGTCTTACTAGTAATTTGGCTCCTGAACAAAAATAAATGTGAATTTAAGAGGGGAAATGTGTTTCAGTAGACTCTCTAACACTGAGATGAATATTAGACTTAATTCTATATTTTTCACTGGATCCTGCATTTACCTTTAGTTTTTACTCCAATAATACAAAAATTTATAATGCACTTTGTCTCCACCAGGTTACAAGCCCACTGATACTCTGGGAATCCCATGTCTAGACACCATTGCCATCTCCTTCCATGCCCAGGTATCATTGTCCCTCTGACAGAGAGTAAGGATGTCTTGGCTCTGAAAGAAATGTCATCCCTCCTCACCATGAAGAAGTTTCAGAAGGGATCCTATGCCTCTTTCCTCTGAGAGAATTCACAGCTAAGATCCTTGAGGGAGAACACCCTAGGCAGTTAGACAGATGTGAGCAGAATAAGCATGATGAGTCAACTGGAGTAAAAATGGATGGGACCCTGATACATGCTCTCACCACTCCAACTGCTCTGAAACTGCCAATGGAGGAACCTGTGTAGGACTGACCTTTACATTTTGCTGAGTACAAGTTGGGGCACATATTGATAATATGTAGAATTATTCCATTCATTTTGGGAAGTCACATACAGGGACCTTTGTATGTTGAGACCAGTGGTTTGAGAAAAGGACCCAGGGACATTTTCTCTAAAGATTACTGCAGAAGCTCCCTTTGGCAAATGTCTGACTTTCACCGGGTTATTGTCTTTCATTATCTAATAACTACAATATGAATTGTTCTGATAATGCCACCATCCTTTCTAGTCATTGACATACAAATCTGCTGGCTGGTTGGTTTCTGATATGTGAAGTAACTATTTATGCATATGTCCCTGCTAACAGCCCCATGGAAACTTGTTCCTTAGGATGACTGACTGTCTTTATGTTTCAGAAACATCACAGGGCCCATATCAAAAGAGACCTTCCCAGGGCTGTGACACCAGACTGCGATGACTATATTCACCTGTGGAGCCCTGCTAACTGTGTTTCTTTAACCATTTTTGTTATGCCAGTAAAGGTAGTATCCCTTAATGTAGAAGTGACCCAGCTGCCTTGTAGCATTGTAAAAGCCCTGAGTGCCACTTCCAGGGCTATACATGGGATAAATCAAGAACTGAGACAGGTCAGGGAGGCTGTTCTAGAGAATGGGGCAGCAATAGATTACTTGCTGTCACAGTAGGACCATAGGTGTAAGCAATTTCAAAGCATGTGCTCTTTTAATCTTTCTGATAATTCTCAATTGTTAGAAAACAAATTCCACAAATTAGGGAAACCATCTCCAAGGTAAAACAATGTGGGGTTTTGTTTGTTTGTTTTTTTATTCAACCTAACTTTCTGGGTACCCAAACTTTCTTGGCTGCAGGAATTATTTTTAACTAGAGGCCCGGTGCACAAAAATTTGTGCACTTGGGGGGGGGGGGGTCTCTCAGCCCGGCCTGTGCCCTCTCGCAGTCTGGGACCCCTCGGAAGATAACGGCCTACTGGCTTAGGCCTGCTCATGGGTGGCAGAGGGCAGGCCCAATTCCTAGGTGCAGCCCCTGGTCGGGCTCAGAGCAGGGCTGATTGTGGAGTTGGGACACCACCCCTTGTCATGCACAGAGCAGGGCGGGTTGGGAGGTTGCGATGCCACCCTCAGTCATGCTCAGAGTAGAGCCAATTGGGGGTTTGGGGCATGGCCCCCTGTTACATTCAAGACAGGGTCGATGGGTAGGTTGTGGCGCCAACCCCTGTCACACACAGAGCAGGGCCGATCAGGGGGTTGGGGCACTGCCCCCTGTCACTCACAGAGTAGGGCCGATAGGGGAGTTGGGGCACCACCCCCTGTCACACAGAGAGCAGGGTGGGTCAGGGGGTTGGGATTCCGCCCTCTGTCACCCACATAGCAGGGCCGATGAGGGGGTTGGGGTGCTGCCACTGTCACACTCAGGGCAGGGATGATGGGGAGGTTATGGCTCTACCCTGTCACCCACAGAGCAGGGCCGATCAGGGGGTTGGGGTGCCGCCACTCTCACACTCAGGGCAGGGCCGATGGGGAGGTTATGGCTCTACCCCGTCACACACAGAGCATGGCCCGTCGCGGGTGGGGGGTGAGGCGCCGCACCCTGTCATAGAGCCGCAGGGTGATTAGGGGGTTGGGGAGCTCCCCCCTATCAGGCACAGAGCAGGGGTGATCAGGGGGTTGTGCACGTTCCCCTGTCACGAACAGAGCAGGGCGGATAGGGAGGTTGTGGCCCCGACCCCGTCACACACAGAGCCACAGGGAGATCAGGGGGTTCGGGCACTGCCCCTGTCATGCTGATCCTGGTGCCGGGAGGCCTCTCGGCTCCACTGATATCGGTGCTGGGAGGCATATTACCCTTTTACTATATAGGATAGAGGCCTGGTGCATGGGTGGGGGCTGACTGGTTTGCCCTGAAGGGTGTCCTGGATAATAGTGGGGTCCCCACTGGGGTTCCTGGCCAGCCTGGGTGAGGGGATGATGGCTCTTTGCAGCTGGTCACACACCCTTCAGGTTGGGGGTCCCCACTGGGGTGCCTGGCCAGTCTGGGTGAGGGGCTGAGGGCTGTTTTCAGGCTGGCGGGTGACAGAAGCTCCCAACCACTCCTTTTTTTCTTTTTTCTTTTTTATTCTGGGCCAGCTTTAGCTCTGGTTCCAGCTCTGAGGCCTCTGCTGCTGAAAGCAGGTATCTGGTTTGTTTAGGTTCTATATGTATAACTCTAGCTCTGAGATCCTGGTGGGCTGAAAGCAGGTTTCTGGAGTTTTGTTTAGCTTCTATATTTGTTACAATGTTTCAAACTGCAAGCTCAGAGGCCGGCAAGGCAGGCGGGGAAGGTTGGAGTCCTCCATCACTGAAGTAAGCAAGCCTCATGTGCGCTTCCAGCTTCCAGGCTGCCGGCCACCATCTTGGCTGGCAGTTAATTTGTATATCTCCCTGATTAGCCAATGGGAAGGGTAGTGATCATATGCTAATTACCATGTTTCTCTTTTATTAGATAGGATATGTCTCCTGTTGATTTTTGTAGTCTGTTACAAAAGTATAGATATATTTTCTATATAAGGTAATAGAAAATGCAATGGGGACTTTTAGGGGAAGAAATAGAATATTAGGGACTATGTATTAGTTATAAAGAATAGTTATAAGAAATGTTAGTCATGCTGTATTACACATGATTGCCTTCTTCTGAGTATAGAAAGGACATTCTAACCTGGCTGAGACTTATAAGGCCCAGGACCTGAGAGTTAAACTTGCCACTTGGAGTCAACCTTGTATTGTGGTCCATCCCCATTCAAGAATGGCCTACTTTTATGAAAAGATTAACAGCAGATGTTTGTGGATGACCTGCTGCTCTTCTGTAGTGCCACCAGTATTAGAATCAATGGTCATAGGTGATTAAGTCTGTCTCTGCATAATTGATTCAAATAATCATAGCCCAGACACATTGGTTGTCAAGTTACAATTCAAATTTGGTGTTGTAAATGTGTCAGTGTACTATTCACTTACTACACCATCATTCTGGAATCTCCTATTTCCCTATTGATTTTTAGTGAGAGTAGAAGGGAGAGGAAGAGAAAGGAGAGAAACATGGATGTGAGAGAGACACATGAATTGGTTGCCTCTGACACATGTGCTGACCAGGGCTATTGATCAAGCCTGCAATTGAGATATGTGCCCTCAAATGAAATTGAACCTAGGACCTTCAGTCCAGAGGGCCAATGCTCTAATCCATGAGCCAAATCAGCTAGGCCAATAAGGGGGTTTTAATGGCTAGTTGTTATACTAATACTAGAAGCCCCATGAATGAAAATTTATGTGCTGTGGGGGTAGGGTGGTGTCCCTTCACCTGGCCTGGGCCCTATCATAATCTGGGAGCCCTCAGGGTATATCTGACTGATAGCTTAGGCCAGCTCCCCAAGGAGTCTGGCCTCCCTCTGTGGGAGGTGATGGGGTGGGCTGATCAAGTGATGGCACTGGCCAGCATGTGGCAGCCCCGCCCTCCAGATCACCCCTCCACCACTGCTGGTCATTGCTGCCTCCCCCTATTGCCATTCCCCCGCTCTGCTCACTGGCACACGCCTTGGCTGGCCTGGTGCCACCTACTCACTGGCCCCACCCCTGCCAAGCAGTTGTTCCACTGTTTGGTTGATTTGAATATTATGCTTTTATTATATAGGATCAATACTCTCTAAAAATATATTTAAATGTTTTTTAATTTAATGTTACTATAGTTTGACCAATAACAATAGGATATGTAGTAGCAACTCAATTCAATGTATTTATGACCTAATTAGGGATGCAAAATTACACAGGAGTAAACTTTTATAAATTTAACAGTTCATTTACAGAGTTAGCTTAAGAACGGTGCAGATTCCTGTATTTCCAAAGCCTTTCCAAAACAGGTAAAATTACCTTCTTTAATTTTAAACAAAATAATGTTTATGTTTACCTAAATTTGAAACCACAGCCTATTCATCTTCTAGCTAGATATATATGCTTTAGCCAGATGGCTAGAATAATATACAATTTCTGGAAGGACTAGGATCAATATAAAGCAAAGTTACTTAAAAAAAACCTTGACTAAAGTTGTGTTTACTAAAATATCTAGTTTCATGAATAGTTTCTCTTGACAAAATTTAAAAGAGAAATACAAATTCTCACCTTTTATAACCTCTACTGAATCCAGCTAGTTAGAGACCACAGACACTGAGGGATAAAATGTTTATTTTTTTCTGCCATTTGATTGCCAGACACTTATGGTATTCTACCTGCACACTCCTGAGATGTAGCAGTGTTACAGCCAGTGAATTATCTTGCTGGTTTGCCAAAACTATGGGGGTTAACCAACTTAATTTATTTTTATTTTTAAAATGGGACTACATCAAAAATAAAAAGCTTCTGCACAGCAAAAGAAACCATCAACAAAACAACGAGAAAACCCACTGTGTGGGAAAACATATTTGCCAATGTCATATCTGATAAGGGCCTAATCTCCAAAATTTATAGGGAACTCATACAACTTAACAAAAGGAAGATAAACAATCCAATCAGAAAATGGGCAAAGGACCTAAGTAGACACCTTTCAAAAGAGGACATTTAGAAAGCCAAGAGACATATGAACACATGCTCAAAGTGACTAATCATCTGAGAGATGCAAATCAAAACAACAATGAGGTACCGTCTCACACCTGTCAGACTGGCTATCATCAACAAATCAACAAACGACAAGTGCTGGAGAGGATGTGGAGAAAAAGGAACACTTGTGCACTGCTGGTGGGAATGCAGACTGGTGCAGCCACTATGGAAAACAGTATGGAGTTTCCTCAAAAAACTGAAAATGGAACTCCCATTTGACCCTGTGATCCCACTTCTAGGAATATATCCCAAGAAACCAGAAACACCAATCAGAAAGGATATATGCACCCCTATGTTCATAGCAGCACAATTCACCACAGCTAAGATCTAGAAACAGCCTTAGTGCCCATCTGTAGATGAATGGATTAGAAAACTGTGGTACATCTATATGATGGAATACTATGCTGCTGTAAAAAAGAAGGAACTCTTACCATTTGCAACAGCATGGATGGAACTGGAGAGCATTATGCTAAGTGAAATAAGCCAGTCAATGAAGGAAAAATACCACATGATCTCACTCATTTCTGGTTAATAAAGACCATTATAAACTTATGAACAATAATAGATACAGAGGCAGAGCTGCCTCAAACAGATTGTCAAACTGCAGCGGGAAGGCCGGGGAGGGTTGGGGGGCAGGAGAGAGCAGGGTAGGAGATCAACTGAAGGACTTGTATGCAGGCATATTAGCATAATGGATATAAGACACTGGGGGGTAGGGGAGGCCAGGGGATTGTCAAAGGCGGGGGGAAAAAAGGACACATATGTAATACCCTTTGTAATACTTTTAGCAATAAAAAAAATAAAAATAAAAAAATTTAAAAAAAGATTTTTTAAAAGTTGGTGCTAATAATCAAATTAAAAGAAGTAAATTAACATAGAAAATCAAAGTTTATAAATCATGCATATGAGCATAATATTTACATAAGCATAATATTTACAAAAACTGTAGGACAACATATGTGACATCTTTGGACAAAGGAGAAGAAAGAAAAAATGTATTAGTGATTTACAGGTAGTTGAAGCATAGCAGAACATATAAGCCAAAAAAATTCTTAATGGACAACTCAGATACCATAAGATTCAGTGTTATCTAGTTAATAGCCCTTGCCTGAAGCTCTGTATTAACCATACTTAATTCAAAGTAGGCAAAGAAGTACATCTTAAAACTGCCTCTGTGGATTAGTTTCACTGTCTGAATCGCTGGAGCAGTAAAAGAAGGAGGTCAAACTTTCTGAGTTTTATCTAACTATATCCTATCTAATAATAGAGAAACATGGTAATTGACATACCTTCGCTGCCTCTCATTGGTTAATCAGTGTGATATGCAAATTAACCACCAAGAAAGATATCGGCTAATTTGAATACTGCAGGCAGGGTGGGCCAGTGTGAGCCGTCATTCGGGCCCCTGTGTGCCGCCTAAGCCCCGCCTCCAGCCAGGACCCCCTGTGTGGCCCTGGGCAGTCAGGACCCCTGTGTGCGGTCCTGGGCAGTGGGGCTTGGTGGCACAATCGGCCTGAGGAAGCTCTATTCTTGTAGGGGCTGCTGGGGAGCCCGATCAGAGACACAAATATACAGGCCTGGCACCCAGCAGCCCCAAGCCCCACAATCACGGTTCTGGGGCTGCCGGGGGTATCAGAGACACAAGCCTGCAGGCCTGGCACCCAGCAGACCCAAGCCCTGCCACCATGGTGCTGGGGCTGCTGGGGGCCAGATCAGAGGCACAAACCT
Organism: Myotis pilosus; assembly: GCA_036010255.1. Classification (NCBI taxonomy): domain Eukaryota; kingdom Metazoa; phylum Chordata; class Mammalia; order Chiroptera; family Vespertilionidae; genus Myotis; species Myotis pilosus. The sequence goes on from JASKON010000044.1 coordinate 1,329,731, forward strand.
GCAGGGGGGCCCTGAACCCAGTAGCACCAAGCCCTGCCACCACAGTGCTGGGGCTGCTGGGGGCAGGATCAGAGACGCACACCTGAAGTGGGGGGGCAGGCACCCAGCAGCCCCAAAGCCCACCACCTCAGCACTGGGGCTTCTGAGGGCAGGATCAGAGACACAAACCCTGCACAGGATGGGTGCTCCATTCCAGGTGAAGTGCTTTCCTTAAAGCCCAGCTCTCCCTGGGAGGGCGCTCTCCCTGGGAACCTGGAAATCCTCCTCTAGGGTAACTGCACAGCAGCCACGCCTGGTGAGTCACAGAGAGGGTGACCTACCCATGCGGATGTGTACACTGGCAGAGGCCATGTGGCTGCCATAGTTGAAGTCATCCTTGATGTAGGAGTGGGGGCAGCGGGGATCAGAGTGGGCCAGGTTGGCAATGGAACCCCAGCTCCCCACCGAATGACTAGGGCACATGGTCCTCAGTCACTTCCTGAGCAGCAGTCAGCCCCGACCGGGGATCAACCCAAAACTAAGTAGGTGCCCTGGCAGAATGGAACCCAAACCTTTGCTGTAGCAGAGGAGCTCCAACTCACAGCAGGGGCCAAGGCAGCTGGTGAGTACAGCGGTGGTGGCAGGAGCCTTCATGGCAGCACTAAGGAGTATCAAGCCAAGCAGTAGGAAGCAGCAAGCAGGTGGGTGGTAAGGAGGGAGAGGTCCTGGACTGCAAGAGGGCACAGGCCAGGCAAGGGACCCCCATCCATCCCCAGTGCATGAATTTCATGCACTGGACCTCTAGTACTTTATATAAAAAGCCAGCAACCATAACACTGGAACAACTGGAACAACCAGTTGCTATGAAGCCCACTTTGGCCAGGGAACCGGCCCGTTCAGAGGGTGGGCCAGCCTGCCAACCTCCTGTGGCCCCTCCCCCAGGCTGGTCTATCCCTGATGGCTCCTTCCACCCCAATGGGGAGTGGGGCCAGCTGCCAACCTCCCACAGCACCTCCCGCTGCCCAGACCCACCCCAGATCAGCCCCCACACCTTGACCAGGGTCAGGGCTGAAACCAACTACCCATGGCTCCTCCCCCAGGCTGCTGGCCCCAATTGACACCTCCCACCCAATTTTGGCTTGGGGCTGACTGGCCTACTACTCACAGCCCCTCCCCATGGATGGCCCGGCCCTGATCAGACCCAGATGGGGTGGACCACCCAGCCAACCTCCCTCCATAACCTCCTCCCAACAGTCCCAGCCCCGATCTGCCCCAATTTGGGCCACGCTTGCCAGACCTCACCTGTGCATGAATTTGTGCACTAGGCCTCTAGTCCTATATAATAAAAGTCCAGCGACTATAATGGCATAACAACAAGAATGGCTGCTCAATCAATTGCTATGAGTTGCATTGGTCACCTCTCAGTCCCTCCCCACTGGCCTGCAGGCTCTGATCGCTAGATGGCAAATGGGGATATGGGGTTGGTGGTGGCAGGATGGGACTGGGGACTGGAGAGCAGGCAGAATGGCCGAACTCTTGGTCCTTCCCCTGGTCTGCAGGCTCCAATCGCAGGATGGAAAATAGGGAACCACAGGGAACTGGGGTGGATGGCGGCGAGAAGGGACTGGGGACTGGTGAGTGAGTAGAGCCAAACAACAAGAACACCAGAATGACTGGTGCACTGCCGTGGCCAATCTCCCATGGCCCCTCCCGTGGCCAACCTCCTGAGGCCTACCCCTCTCAATGAGACACCACTGTGCACAAATTCAATGGGCCTCTGGTTTCTCAATAAACAGATAAAAATAAATAGACCCAAAAGGCAGCCTTAGGGTGGCAAAACATTGGTTCCATTCAGATACTTTTTTGAGAATAATATTTAAATGTCTCTGTATGCTTTCAGAAAGACCTGTGAAATTTAACATAAAATTAGAAATAATAGATCTTTCCATCTACTGTTAAAGTATATTAATCATCATGTTTTATTTTACTAAGCTTATCTTTTGTCTCCCTGCTGCATGTCATTGGTATCTCATTCTCAAGTCAGCCCTCTAATTCTTCAGGGTTATCTTTGATAGGAATTATTATGTCATAACAGTTTTACTAATCTCTGCATAAACCTTACAACTCACTAAGAAGCCTTTAACTTTATTATCTAGAAGTGGTTATAATTTTATAAACATTATGTAATGTGTTTATTCTATACTTGGACTATTGTCTTTAAGTAATTGGGAAAGCTCTCTGCATTTCTGTATTAAAGACCTACAGTAGTTTTATCTGGGGGCTATCAGCCTGTGGAATCAGAGATGTATAACTATCTGCTAAATATGGACTAAAACTAATAGAGACACCATTATTATAATTATCTCATGTTCCCAGAATCTAGGTCACTGTGAATGCCAACTGTGCTGTGCTCCCCACTGGCTCCACATGCCCCTTCCCCTCCTGCCCACCACTCTCTGTGGGTTTTTTACCTTCTTGACCCCATGTGAAGGTGCCCAGTATGGGTCCCCACCTGTGCCCTTCTTTCTCATGGTCTTACGCTTTGTCCCTACCTCTTCCAGCTATTCCTCCTCCAATGGGCCAGGCCATTGGGCTCTGTGACCCCCCATCCCATGGGGCTGGGCTTTGTGGGGATCAACTTCATGGCTTTTTATATGGAATTCTGAATCTGCCTAGGACCCTGCTCTACTCTCCTGGGGTCTCCACCTTCTTCCCTCAACCCACCGGACCCAGGGACCACAATGGCTGAACAAACCCAGGACAAGGTCACCTGGCCTTTCCCATTTCCCAGCTGCTAGGGAGGATAAATAGGGGCTTCCCCCTCACCACACCTGTGGCTGTTCCCACATACCCTTGAGTATCCCAGGAGAAAAGACAACAACACGGCAGAACTGCACTCCAGCTATTTGCTCTCTCCTGAAGAAGCCTCCTTGGCACTGTGCATGGGGTATTGGGGGTGGAGGGAGAAAAGGGAGGAAGCCCAAGCTCTCAGTTAGGGTAGAGCAAAGATTGCCTGTGACAGCTGGTGGAAGATTCTGGCCCTCCTGGTGGGGTCCATATTTGGAGAAGAGGGGTGGACTTCCACCTTTGCACACCTTTCCCTTCCTTCCTCCCCGGTCCCCCAGGAAGGGAATCCCAGTGCTTTGGCACACAGCATGTGCTCAATAAACAGAGAGTGTGGTTATTCTTCCATGTGGATGAATATTGGTTTCCCTTTCCCTCAGGGTCCCCTATTCCCTCTGCTCGTGTCATTCCAGATCAGCAACAGAAAAACTCTGTTTAATTTAGTGCTACCATTTTTTCTGAATCCTCCTATGAGTGGGCACTTTGGTGGGGGCAGAGGACAGAACTTTCCTTGGAAGCTAAATCGCACTCCAAACCTAGTGTTGATGGCTAGTATTTATTTGGATACTTACTGTGTGTCAGGCAAAGGTGAGTGCATTACATGAATGTGGCTCACACTATGACAGATTAGAAAGCTCAGGAGAGGTTAAGTGACAGGTCTAAAGTCACAGGGCTAAGAATGGTAGACCAAGGTCTGGCTAACCATGAGCTCTTAGCTAGAAAGGGTACAATGACAGTGTACACCCAAAAGCCACCTTTTTAGTCCTTAAATAGTCCTTGCGGTTGATGTGTTACCCTGAAGCAGGAGGAAAAGATTTCCAGGGGGTTGGCTGCCCTTCTGGGTCACACTGGACTAGACAATTCTATTCATTTATTCAGAAAATATTCATCAAGAATCACTGTTGGTCCGTAATGGTGATGGACTCAGAGAGTGCATTGGCCTGTGGACTGAAGGGCCCCTAATTCAATTACGGTTAAGGGCACATGCCCTGGTTGTGGGCTTGATCCCCAGTAGGGGGCATGCAGAAGCAGCTGATCAGTGATTCTCATCTTTGATGATTCTCTCTCTCTACCCATCTCCCTCCTCTTTGAAAAAAAAAAAAAAGAATCATTGTCACCCAATGCCAAGGAGACAGCCTTGAACAAGTGTAGTTTCTACCCTTATGTAACTTAAAGCCTTATGGAAAAACAATGAGGGAAAAAAGGTTCTGTGTAGGTGTAATATTTGTTAAAGCAGAGAGAGTCTTTGCTAGTGAAATGTGAAACCACTGCAATAGCATCAGAGCCTGGCTTAAGCTGGACCTGTGAACTGCTTTCATCTTCAGCAAAGTCTTGTTTAGAAGCAAAATCTCAATAAAAAGGATAAAATAACATTATCACTATTTTATGAACCAGTAATAATATATTTTTTTTATAACAAGCATTTTAGTGCTCCCATTTTCTTGTACATTATCTTTTGGTTTTGTATTTCAAAGTGCTTATCACTAAAACCAAAAGGTGAGATTTTTATATTGCAACCCTAACTAGTATTTGAGATACTTTTAACCTGTGACAATGAGACACCAAGCTTTATAGACTTAACTTCAATAACTCAATTTAATTAATTCATTAAGTAAATCTAACAACGAACAATTTTAAATCTATAGATATAATTGAGAATTTCTGCAAATATTTTTGCTCATATAAAGCTCAATTTACCAACTTGCCTGGCTAATGAGAAGAGCTAATGGAAATAAGTACTAAAAGCTAAAACAATATTCTTGTGAGTTTAGAATTTTCCATAATGGTAATATCACTGAGGATTTTATGTTTATACTAGAGGCCAGGCACACAAAATTCATGCACAGGAATGGTCCCTAGGCCTGGCCTGTGATCAAGGTCATCTTTTCCATCTGCCTGCAGCTGGCCCCCCACCACCATCACCCACCCTCGGTTCCCTGTTCGAAATCAGGTGATCAGTGCCTGAAGGTTGGGAGAAGGGACCCAGAGGTCGGCTGTTCCCGCCTGCTCATCGTCCCTGCCCCCACCACAGGTGGCCACCAGGCAATTGGAGCCTCCTGGCTGGAGAAAGGGACCAAAGGATGGTCAGTGCACCTCATAGTGACTGACCCAGCTATCATTCTGGTGGTTCTGCTGTTAGGATCAATTTGCATATTACTCTTTTATTATAAAGGACAGAAGCCTAGTACACAGGTGGAAGCTGGCTTGCCTGCCCTAAAGGGGACCCCAGATTGTGGTGGAGGTCCCCACTGGGTGTGGAGCCAGCCTGGGCTTGGGGCCATGGAGGATTTGTAGGCCGGCCATGTCCCCAGTCACAGTGGGGGTCCCCCTGGTGGGTGGGGCTCTCTGTTGGGTGATGGGGCTGGCCTGGGCCAGGGGCCACAGGCAGTTTGCAGGCTAGCCACACCCCCGCTTTGTCAGGAAAGACGTCCAGAAGACGTCAGTCTATCCAGTCTAATTAGCATATTACTCTTTTATTAGTATAGATAAACTCAAGAAGTACAGTAAGCTGCCAGAGTGAGGAGGTGGTGATGCCAATGTGCTCTCTGGTGAGCCTTATGCTGTATAAATAAGAAATCAGATAATTAAGGTCAGAGGCACACACCCTATGAAAACAGACCAAAAATACAAACATGAATGAACACAGAAAATTATACAACATTTTCTGAGTCTGTAAGACTGTCAGCTGAAAAGACTTCCAGATGTAAGTCTTTTTCTGAAATCAAAGTAAGCAATGGCTGTCTTAGTTTCTTCTTGTCTACAGTTTCCACATCATTGGTGATGAATTATGTGCTTAGGTAAATTCTGTGTGGCATACACAGACACAGTCATAGTAAAAATATTTACTTCTCAACAATTCCAAGTCAAATTATGAAAAAAATAAAACACTAGTTTAGAAGTTTGAAGAAAACTAGAATATTTTAAGAACCAATTAGTTTATAGGTACAAAAAACTTAAAGGCAATTAACGGAACTAGAGTGAATGTCTACAATAGGACAATATGATTTCCATTAAAACACAATTTTACCCCTAAAATCACCATAATTTTTATCAGGGACTGCAATGAGTTCAGTTTTTTTTTAATAATTATTTTTTATCGATTTTAATATATTTTTTATTGATTTCAGAGAGAGGAAGAGAGAAAGAGATAGAAACATCAATGATGAGAGAGAATCACTGATCAACTGCCTCCTGCATGCCCCCTACTGGGATTTGAGCCCGCAACCTGGGCATGTGCCCTTGACTGGAATTGAACCCAGAACCCTTCAGTCCGCAGGCCAATGCTCCATCCACTGAGCAAAACCAGCCAGGGCAATGAGTTCAGTTTTAATTTGGCCTGATTATTTTCATAATCACAATGAGAATAGCAATTAATCATAAAGGCTATTTTAAATCTGTTTTGAAGGATTCTAATCAGGAATCTTCAGATTGAGTGTTTTGGGGGTTTTTTTGGTGTGTTTTTTCTTGTTTTATTTTATTGTTTGAAGTATTACATATGTCTTCTTTTTCCCGCATTGACCTCCCCCCAGCCCCTGCCATCCCCCAGCATATGCCCTCAACCTCCTAATGTCTGTGTCCATTGGTTATGCTTATTTTCATGCATACAAGTCCTTTGGTTGATCTCTTATCCCCCAACCTCCCAGGACTTCCTCTGAGTTTTGATAGTCACTCCATTGCTTCTTTGTCTCTGTATTTATTTTTGTTCATCAATTTATAATGTTCACTCCACAAATGAGTGAGATCATGTGATATTTATATTTCCCTGACTGGATTATTTTGTTTAGCATAATGATTTTCAGGTCCATCCATAATGTTTCAAATGGTAAGAGTTCTTTCTTTTTACAGCAGCATAGTATTCCATTATGTAGATGTACTACAATTTTTCAACCCACTCATCTGCTGATGAGCACTTAGGTTGTTTCCAAATCTTAACTATTGTAAATTATGCTGCTATGAACATAGGGGTGCATATGTCATTTCTTACTGGTGATTGTGATTTCTTGGAATATATTCCTAGAAGTGGGATCACTGAGTCAAACGGAAGTTTCATTTTTAGTTTTTTGAAGAAACTCCATACTGTTCTCCACAGTGGCTGTACCAGTCTGCATTCCCACCAGCAGTGCATGAGGGTTCCTTTTTCTCCACATCCTCGCCAGTGTTTGTCATTTGTTGATTTGTTGATGATAGCCATTCTGACAGTTGTGAGAGGGTACCTCATTGTTGTTTTAATTTGCATCTCTCAGATGATTAGCGACTTAGAGCATGTTTTCATATGTCTCTTGGTCTTCTTTATGTCAGGTTTTGAAAGGTGTCTATTTAAGTCCTTTGCCCATTTTTTTTTTTTGTTGTTGTTGTTATTGGATTGTTTATCTTCTTTTTGTTAAGATGTAATCATTCCCTATAAATTTTAGAGATTAAACCCTTATTGGATATAACATTGGCAAATATGTCCTCCCATGTAGTGGGCTTAATAAACTCAAAATGGATAAAGGACTTAAACATAAAATGTGAGAACATAAAAATCTTAGAAGACATGTGGGGATAAGGACACATATGTAGTAACTTAATCAATAAAGAAATTTAAAACAATATATATTAGACATATGCCATAGCAATATCTTTACTGATACAGCTCCTAGGATAATAGAAACTAAGGAGAAAATAAACAAATGGGACTACATAAAAATAAAAAGCACAGCAGAAGAAACCATTAACAAAACACAAGATTGAGTTTTACTCAGGTCCTGAGTGGAGAAGCTAAGCTACACAGTTGTTATTAGGCTTTGCCTGCAATAACTGCAGGTTTGGGTAAATTACTCAAGTTTTTGAGGTTCTGCAATGTCATGAGGTTTCCTTTTTGTCATGTCACAGAAAAGCAACCTTTGTACCTTACCCAAAAAGACTGTCATAAACCGTGTGAATAAGCAAAGGTACCAGACTATTTCTCCAAATGGCTTTTTTAACTTCAAAATTCAATTTTAATTTTTTAAAAATATTTTTATTGATTTGAGAGAGAGAGAGAGAGAAAGTGAGAAGAATATAAAGCTTTCTGATAATATTCAGAGTCCAAGCATTTATCTCTGAGCCATGATATGTTGGTAAATAAAACCACAATTGTGAAAACTGGTCTATGTGCCCTAATATAAAAAGAACATATTCTTTCTGGATTCATGCAAACAATTGTAATGCCACAACTTAATCATTAGAATTGCCAAATTCTGGAGGATTGGTAAAGAAAAAATACAAAGAAAAATGTTTGTTCCTTTAATGGTGTAAAAAAGATCAAACTCCAATTCTGTATTAGCAGCTAAAATATAAACAATTATCATGCTTAAGATTGACAAATACCATTTATAATTCTGGAAACAGCCTCTTTAAGATTGTTTTTTTAAATAATATATGTATTATAAAGCAAAACACACTGTTCTGGAATGAAACAGCTGAAATAAGTTAAACTGACTTACTCACATAGCTAAGAATTTTCTTTTATGATAAAATTTTCCTTCCAGAAGTTTGCATTTTAAAACATGACCTATAAAGAGATTTTGTATGCTAGGCATATGAATTTCAAAGTTACAGGCTTTATAAAACCAGTTATCTATAATCTATAATAATAAAAACATAATATGCAAATCAACCAAATGGCTGAACAGCAGAACGACTGTCCAGACGGCCTTCTGGACAACCTTCCAGATGAAGCCTCAGCAACGAGGACTGAGGCAGCTGCCGGACTGCAAAGGCCTACTCTTGCATGGATTTTGTGCATCAGTCCTCTAGTATATTTATATAAAGGGTCTAAGGTTAAATTTCTGCCAATTGGTGAGTTTGAGCCTCAATAGGGGTTTTTCAAGGCTCTGTGGATGAAGGCAGTATTGCCTATTGTCTTTGGAGAGAGAAAATAGGCTTTTTTGTACAAGAGAAAGAAATTGAGTAGCTGAGGAAGGCATGAGCTAAATCTTCAGTGTTCCTATCTCTGCATCACATGACCAAAACCTAAAGTTGCATGTGACTTCCTTGTTGACCATTGGCCTCTTAAGGCCCATTCATGCCCATGTTGACTAGGATATTTTCCCCAGGGCTTGGCTTCTATCCTCTCCCAGAGAGGACACAGACATTCTTTCATATTTATGGAATTTTGTATTAATGGAATTTCAGATTCCATTAGCCCTAATCCTTAATAAAGCCTAATAAAGTTAGAAAATTTTCTAGGAGTGGAAGATCTTTGTTAAGCCATCCTGAAGATTAGCTGGGCTGGTCAGACAGAGATAGCACTTCTGTGGGCAAATCCTATTGACCTTTCCTAGGGAGATTAAATGATTTATAAAATGATAAATATCCATGGGTATAAGAGGGTGCAAAACCTAGCTGGAAATTAACATTTAGTCCATCTCTGAATTAGTTTTCTCTTGTGAAGCTATTTCTAAAATAATTATTTCCCAATTAGGTTAATATAAACCTTCCCATTTCTGTTAGTACTTGCATATAAAGCTTTATGTCTATAGGAGCATAATGAAAGGTGGCATCTGGGAGTTTCTTATCCTGGAGATGGAACTTTCCATGTGTAGTGTATAGCCATGAAAATGTGGTTCTTTGTGTCATTCTTCTTTGTACCCCCATTTTGTCTCTTTGTGTTTGTTTTATGCATTTGGTAGATCTGCTATGACTTCTACTTTTGAACCCTGTGGCACAATCTCCTTGATCAGCAAACCTAGGTGCTTAAGGAATATTTCTTATGTGGGTTATGTGAGTTCTCCTATTGTAATTGAGCCTTGATTACTGTTAGCTCATTCATGGATGGTTCAACCTTCAAGTTGTCTGACTGTAATTGACTTTGACCACAGTGTACAAGTTTCTATTCAAGTGCTGATCACATAAAGTGCTATTTACCTCAGGAGGTTCTGGTGCCTATCAAGATATTTTTTTGTATATGCTGCTTTTCAAGCTAATTGGATCCTGCTCTAAAGTTTTCTGAAGTTGGCACTAGGAATATTTGTTCTGTAGCCTTTTGGGAGGGATGCTGTGCCAGATCAACTCCACATATTATTTGTGACTGGCCTAGACAATCTGTTCAGATCTATGAAGCAATTTAGTTTGTGGCTCCCTCTACTGGGCCTGGGTGTTCATGAGGAAAACCAAGCTGTGCACCAAGGCCAGCCCAAGGGGGCAATTCAGCAATATGCCCCAAATGCTTTAGTATCTGCTTCTTTTTGCCTCTGCCTGCCAGTGCCTATTAGGCTCATTCACTCTGGTAATACCAGATTTTCTTGAGGTAGGTTGGCAGTAGGTCACCACGTATGAACAAGTGGTGTTCACCATATTGATAGAAGTTCAAACACAGTGCAGTTTTGAGTTTGAGGCAACTCAGTATCTATCCTAGAGTATACCAAGTCTATGTGCCACCCACCAGATTCCTGAAGACCTTTGTGGTGAGGCAGGGTTTCAGGAGTCATAAGGGTGAGGCCAGCATAGTTTATAACACTAAAGAAACCAAGATTTGTTCATGGGAAGTCTATGTACTCATCAGTTATGCAAGGAAGAATGATCCCTATCTGAGAGCCATACAATTCAGGCAGTATGAGTGGTTGTTGACTCTAAACAATATTTTTTTCATTGGCTCTTCAACGGGGTGCCAGTGTTTCAAGCAGATTCCTTTATTTCCCTGGAAGAGAATATCCTCTGATTTTCACAGTGTTATGCTATGTGGGTACCTCTTTCTAGCTGTGATACTCTGGTTTGAGAAGTGTGGCATAGGGTTCATACCACACATTTTTCAGTTGAGATAACTTTCTGGAATCTTAGCTGCTGCCCATGATTTTAAATAATTGCCTTTCTTATCAGTCTTGATGTAATCTCTTCTATAAATCCTTCATTATAAGACTTGTTCAGCTAGTCTTCATTTGGTTATTTACATTGATAGATCTATATTTTAATTGTAATTTCAGTTTGGCCCTAGAAATAGCTGAGTGAAAATTTCACCTACTCTGCCGCCATGTTAATTCACCTCTCCTTTTTTTCTACTTTCTTTATTTGTATTTTCACTTTAATATTTATTATTTTCTTTGATATGTTAGCTTTGGGTTCAGTTTGCTCTTATTCTATTTCAAAAAATGTTAAACTATTGTTATTTTTAAGTGACTATAGCTCTTCTGATAATGATCATTGTTTTTGCTTTATCTTAAAATATGTGTGATTTTTCTTCCAATGTATTGATATTTTAAGTGTGTTTTGTTAATTTTTATAATTTTTGTTATAATTTTCAGTCATTACAAATTCTAAAATTTTTAGTTTTTTGGTCCAACATATGAAAACTTATAAAAAAAAGTAAAAATTAAATAAAATAAAAGATTAAAGACTTCTTAAATATATATGAAATGAAATAACAAACTACTGACCCCAAGTTAAAGAGAATAACAAATACTAAAAATTTAGAGGAGAACCAAGATGGCAGCATAAGTAAATGCCTGTACTTGTTGCCTCCCACAACCAAAATTACAACTAAAATACAGAACAACTGCCATTGAGAACTGCTGGAAACCTGGCTGAATGGAAGTACTACAACTAGAGAAGTAAAGAAGAAAGCACACTGAGACTGGCAGGAAGTGCAGAGGCACGGAATGGGCTGGTCCGGCACTTGGGTGTGATGCTTTCTTAATCAGGAGAGAGATCACCTCTGCGGAGGCCACCTGGAGGAGTGAGGGTACCAAGCCCCACACCAGCCCACCAGCCCAGGCCTCCAGAGTGCGGAAAGAGGTCACTACAGGCAGTAAGAACTAGGGACTATGAAAACTAGTTTGGATTGGGGCTGAGTGACTTACCCAGCTACCCCTCTTAAGAAGCCGGCCCTACAAATTGAATTTAATAGCTCCCTCTTCCTTTGAGCTCCAGTGCCAGGCAAGGCTAAGGGCGACCTAGAAACATACAGGGAGAAACAGCACTATCTGGCATTAGGGAAGGAACTCAGGGGCAGCTTTCTTCCAGACAGAGGTGCTCACAGCAATCATTATTCCCATGCTATGACCTCTCTGGTGCAGGGCTGACTGGCAGCCATTTCTATTTGCTCCACTCTGGAGATCCCCTGAGGCTCTGCCACACCAAGTTACAACACCATCAAGTTGTGTGCAGTGGCTTTTGCATATGAATTGTCTTTCCTTTCTCAGACTAAAATTCCAACAAACAAGCTGCAGCTGGGTCAAGGAGCCACAAACCTATCAATAAATGCCCAAGGCCTGGCAACAACACCAGCCTGCCTTGCTTCACAGCTGGGCCTAATCTGGGCACTTCCAAACCTGACACAAAGAGGAGGAATCTGCAGATCTCTCTGTAGCTCCTGCTGGATGGCCCCATGCAATGGCTGACTTTGCACTTCCCTGGAGACCCAAGAGCCAGTGTATCCAGTGGTCAGTGTGAGACCATACCATATTATAACTCTTCACATTCATAAGCAACACACTCAAGGGGCAGACTCAGTGAACACCAAAGTCCCACTGAAGTAAGCCCTGCTCCATATGGGTGTCTCCTGCATAGCAGCCTTCCCACTGTAGCTGCATCTGGTACTCACAGCCAATTGGCCTGGAGGTCAATTTCTCCCAGTGATATCAACAGCAATCAAGGTTCAACTACAACAAGACTATGCACACAACCCACAAAGGGGTTCACCAAGAGTGTTCACCTCAGGTGATTGGAGAGGCTAAGCTAGTGGGTCCTATAGGACACCTACCACACAAGGCCACCCTATCAAACCAAGGAGATTTAGCAACTACCCAATACATAGAAACAAACACAGGGAAGCAGTCAAAATGCAGAAACAAATACACAGGTCACAAACGAAAGAAATGGAAGAAAGCAAACTACTGGAGATAGAGTTCAAAACCACAGTTTAAAGTTACTTAAGAATCTTCTAGAAACCTCTGAGAAACTTAGTGAGACTTTCAAGGATCTTAATGAGAATGCCAAAAGAATGGAAAAGGTTCAGTCAGAAATTAAGCATACACTGCCTGAAATAAAGAATAATATATAGGGATTCAACATAGACTAGAGGATCTGAGAATCAAATCAATGATTTGAAATATGAGAAGGAAAAAGAAAACTAGAAGAGCAAAAAGAAAAGAGAATCCAAAAATATGAATATAATTTAAGGAGCCTCTGGGACAACATCAAGCATACCAACATCCACATTATGGAGTTGCCAGAAGAAGAGAGAGAACAAGATATGGAAAACCCATTTGAAGAAATAATGACAGAAAACTTCCCCTACCTGGTAAAAGAAATAGACTTACAAGTCCAGGAAGCACAGAGAACCCCAAACAAGAGCAATCCAAAGGGGACCACACCAAGACATGTCATAATTAAAATGCCGAGGGCAAAAGACAAAGAGAGAATCATACAAACATCAATAGAAAAACAGTTAGTTACCTACAAGGGAGTGCCCAGACACTGTCAGCTGATTTCTCAACAGAAACTCTGCCGGCCAGAAGGGAGTGACAAGAAATATTCAAAGTGATGAATAGCAAGGACTGACAATCAAGATTACTCTGCCCAGCAAAGCTATCATTTAGAATTGAAGGTCAAATAAAGAGCTTCAAAGATAAGAAAAAGCAAAAGGAGTTCATCACCACCAAACCAGTATTATATAAAATGCTGAAGGGTATTCTTTAAGAAGAGGAAGAAAAAGAAAAACATAAGGATAAAAAATATTAACAACAAAGTGACAATGAATACAATTATCTATCAACAATTGAATCTAAAAATTAAATGAATAAAAAATCTGATGAACAGAATAAATTGGTGAATGGGATAGAATCAGCAGCATGAAAATAGAACAGACAGATCATTCTCAGAGGTAAGGGGGGTTCAGGGTGTGGGAAGAGATTAGACAAAGATCTTATATGCATTACCTATGGACACAGATAATAGGGTGGGAAGGTTTTGGGATAGGGTGGGAACTGGGTGGAGGAAAGCTATGGGTGAGGGGGGAGGGACATCTGTAATAATCTTAACAATAAAGATAATAATAATAAAAATACTGAAAATTTAATTTACTGTAACAGATACCTCCATTGAAACCAGTTGCAAGGTTTTTTTTAAAAAAAAAAACAAAACAACAACCCTATAATATAATTGACAAATTGCTGAGGCTGTTTGAACAATTCTTTGAATTTAAAAAATATCCAGATGGAAATGAGTCATATTGCGGCTCCCAAATGTTTTGAGTTTTACTTCCAGAATTTCCACCTGATTTTCACAGTAATATAAGAGAATGCCTTTCAGAGGGTGAGGGAAGGGTAGGGAAACAATTTTGAAATAGGCCATACTGTCTTTATTTTTTCTTAATATCTAACTTCAAAAGAAGGTATATATTCTGAATCTATTCAATGGGAATTTTTATAGAGACTAATTGACCTAAAAGAATTGAGGTACTCAATTCTAACGTTTTCTTTTTTTTTCCTCTCTTGACAGAAGAAAATGCATGATGGCAGCCCACTTGAGCTTTCCTGTCACTCAAAAGGTTGGAAAAATAAAATCACGTGGAAAACTCACATTTTAGAAGCACAAGCATAGCTTACTTCTCATTTTCACACTTAGACTGCTCTATTAATTACAACAGAAAAATTGCAGAGAAAATAACCCAAATGCTGTGTTTTTAAAGTTAAAATTAATAATTTAGCCCAGCTAACTAAGAAAAATGAAAGATGTGACACAAATTAGTAATATCAAAAATTAAAGAAGGGCCCTAGCCAGTTTTGCGCAGTGGATAGAGCATGAGCCTGTGGAATGAAAGGTCCCAGGATTGATTCCAGTCAAGGGAACATGCCTGTGTTGCTGTCTCCATTCCCCAGTGGGGGGCATGCAGGAGGCATCCAATCACTGATTTTTCTCTCATAATTGATGTTTATATCTCTCTCACCCTCTCCATGCCTCCCTGAAATCAATAAAAATATATTTTTAAAAACTTAAAGAGTCAGGAAGGAAGATGGCGACAATATAGGCAGACGCGCTCCAGGTCGTGTCCCGGAGCAAATGGAGTGAGCAGCTGAAATTAATAACACCCACCCTGAATTGGCGAAAGTGCTCAGCTGGTGAGACAGTTTGCAGCAGGGAAGGGCAGAACTCCCCTGGAAAGGTAAAAAAAAAAAAACAGGGATTTGGGCAGGAAAGTTTGCCAGACCTCTGAGCCCAGAGGGTCGGAGGGAGACCACGTGGCAGACAGCCGCGTCCCTTGGGACAGGCACAGCCCCTGACTGGGGAAAGGAGTTCTGCGGGATTCCTGGCGCCGCCGGGGGATTTGAAAGCTGGGTTCTGTGATCACGGAGGACTGAGCCTAAAGGGGGCAGCCTGAAGAGCTGACCTGACCATGCAGTGCCCGTAATTGAAGAGTTTACAGAAACCAAGGCTTCCCCGTTTCCGCAGCCGGCGTTTGTTTGTTTGTTCTCGCCAAATCCTGTTCATGGGACATTTCGGATACAGACACTCACCTGTGCTGAAGAGAGGGAGAGGGTGCAGGGGATTGGAATCTGGGAAGAGACTGAGGAGAGGCGCGGGGCCAGGAGAGGTGGCAGTGAATTGAGTGCTGAGTTGCCCCTTAGCCCAGGACTGGGGCAGCCATTCTCGCTGGAGAGTGAGACTCCTCCCCCCAGCCCCCAGGCAAGGAGCACAGCCACACCCAGATTCCACCCTGAATGAGATCAAGGATTAAAATAATCTAATCAGCCCTGGGGAGTTAACAGGGTCTGGCCTATAGAGGGATTTTCAATGCTGTATAGCCTCAGAGGCCAAGCCCAGAACACTGCCACCCAGATGCTGAGCCACAAACTGACTCTTTGCTAAACACAAAATAAGGCCGGCTAGGAAAAAAATCCGGCCTGCTTTAAAATAAGGACTGTGGTTTAAAACACAGAGGAACAGTGTATCGCAGGGAAAATCAACATTCTCCTGAATACCTGGCAGGACTAAAGGCGAGCCAGACTGAAGAATAGAAGAACCGAAGGACCTTCACTACTGCAATTTTTTTTTTTCTTTTTTCACCTTTTAACTAAGAAACCAATTTATTTTTATTTTTTTTATATTTTTTCCCTTTTTTTTTCTTCTTTTTTTTTTTCCTCTTTTTCCATTACCTGGTTTTACCCTTTTACTTACTACCTTCTTATTTTTAACCAGTATTATTACTACTACCATTTTACCATATTTTAAAGTGCCATTTTATTTTCTCTTTATTTTATTTTGGGATTAGTGTTCTCCATTCTATTTTCATCGTTATATTATTGGTTGTTTCTAGTTTGCATCCATCTACAGGGAGCTGTTGCTGGAATTTGCTGGGATTAGTGGCGCTTCTATAGGAATATTCTCATCATATAAAAAGTCTCTTCCCCTCTTCCACTTCATTCTCTCTTTTCTCTCTTTTTTTTTTTCTTTTCTCGCTTTTATTTTCCCCCCTTCTTTTCCCCAATTTCATTTTTGCACTCTTTTTTTTGGGTCCATACTTTTCTTTTTTCTCTTTTATCTTTTTCTTTTCCTTCTGCCTTATCCCCTAATTCTCTTAATTTGGGTGGTCGCCTTTATTTGGGGTTATTAATATCGTGAATATATTTGTGTTTAGTGCCTGGTAGGTGGTGCCTTGTTGTGTTGTATTTTGTGCCCTTAAATCAACGCAGCAGATCCAAGCAACAGCAACCTCCTGAGCACCATACACTCTGCTAAGGAACAGCAGCTGTACGTGAAACCGCCCCCCACCAACCAGAAGAGCCACAACAGCTGTGAACAGCACCCACCAGAGGAGCTGCCGCCAACAGAAGAGCAGCTGCTACCGCAACCGCCCGAAGGGCAACCACAGTCCAAGGACTCACTGCCACCCAGGGAGCAGCCACTGAACGACTCAACATCTAGATATGTCAGTGAGATAAAACATGGGTAGACAAAGATACCCCCAAAGGAAAGAGAAGGAGGACACTCCAGAAAAGCAGCTAAGTAATACAGAGGCATGCAACATGACAGAAAAAGAATTCAGAATAAGGGTCCTAGAGTGCATAAACCGGATGGAGGAAAAAATCGACAACCTCTGCAAGAAGCAAGAAGAAACAGATGAAAAAATCAACAACTTAAGTAAGACCCAAGAAGAAATGAAGAGTGATATAGCTGCAATAAAAAACACCATTGAAAGTATCAACAGTAGACTAGGAGAAGCGGAGGACCGAATTAGTGAATTAGAAGACAAGGAAAAAACACACCCAAAATGTACTGCAATTGGAGAAAAAAATTAAAAGACAGGAGGAGAGCCTAAGGGAGCTTTGGGACAACATGAAACGAAACAACATACGAATAATAGGGGTACCAGAACAACAGAAAGATGAACAAGGATTAGAAAGCCTATTCAAAGAAATAATATCAGGAAACTTCCCTAAGGTGGGGAAGAAAAAAGTCACTCAAGCCCAGAGAGTCCCAAACAAGGTGAACCCGAAAAGACCCACACGAAGACACATCATAATTACCATGGCAAATGTTCAGGACAAAGAGAAAATCTTACAGGCCGCAAGAGAGAGACGGAAAGTTACATACAAGGGATCGCCCATTAGATTATCAAATGATTTCTCAACAGAAACACATCAGGCCAGAAAAGAATGGACAGAAATTTACAAAGTGATGCAAAGCAAAGGACTGAATCCAAGAATACTCTATCCAGCAAGGCTATCATTCAAACTTGAAGGGGAAATAAGCTTCACAGACAAAAAAGGGCTAAGGGAGTTTATCACCACCAAGCCAGCAATGCAAGGAATGCTAAAGGGCCTGGTATAAAAAGAAGAAATAAAAAGCTCAGAAAGAAAACAGCCACACAAAAGAAGAAATGGCTACAAACAAGTACCTTTCAATAATAACCTTAAACGTAAACGGACTAAATGCTCCAACCAAAAGACATCAAGTGGCTGAATGGATAAAAGAACATGACCCATACATCTGCTGTCTACAAGAAACCCACCTCATTAGAAGGGACTCACACAGACTGAAAGTGAAAGGATGGAAAAATATATTTCAGGCAAATGGAAAGGAAAAGAATGCTGGGGTAGCAATACTTATATCGGACAAAATAGACCTCAAAGTGAAGGCCATAACAAGAGATAGGGATGGCCACATCATAATACTAAAGGGATCAATACAACAAGAAGATATAACCCTGGTAAACATATATGCACCCAATGCAGGAGCACCCAAATTTATAAAAAAATTCCTGGAAGATATCAAAGGAGAGATCGACAATAATACAATCATAGTAGGGGACTTTAATACACCACTGACAACACTGGATAAGTCCTATAGACAAACAATCAGCAAAGATACAGCAATCCTAAATGACTCACTTGATCAGATGGACTTAATAGACATCTTCAGAACGCTTCACACCAAAGCCAGGGAATATATGTTCTTCTCAAGTGCTCATGGGACATATTCAAAAATAGACCACATATTGGGCCACAAGCAAAGTATCCCCAAATTCAAGAAGATTGAAATCATAAAAAGCATTTTCGCAGACCACGATGGCATAATATTAGAAATAAACTACAATAAAAACAACCCAAAATACTCAAACACCTGGAAGCTGAATAGCATGCTATTAAATATTGATTGGGTTACCAATGAGATCAAAGAAGAAATTAAAAACATCCTGGAAACTAATGACAATGAAAACAAAACAATCCAAAACCTATGGGACACAATGAAAGCAGTCCTGAGAGGGAAGTTTATAGCTCTACAGGCCTATCTCAAAAAACAAGAAAAAATGGTAGTAAATCATCTAACTCTACAACTCAAAGATTTAGAAAGAGAGCAACAAGAAAACCCCAGAGTGAACAGAAGGAAGGAGATAATAAAGATTAGTGCAGAAATAAATGACATAGAGACCAAAAAAACAATACAGAAAATCAATGAAACCAAGAGCTGGTTCTTTGAAAGGATAAACAAGATTGATAAACCCCTAGCCAGACTCACCAAGAAGCAAAGGGAGAGGACCCAAATAAACAAAATCAGAAACGACAGAGGCGAAATAACAACAGACCCCACAGAAATACAAATGATTGTTAAAAAATACTTTGGACAGCTCTACTCCAAGAAACTAAACAACCTGGAGGAAATGGACAAATTCCTAGAAAAATACAACATTCCAAAACTCAATCAGGAAGAATCTAAAAATCTCAACAGGCCAATAACTATGGAAGAAATTGAAGCAATCATCAAAAAGCTTCCATCAAACAAAAGCCCAGGACCAGACGGCTTCACAGGGGAGTTTTACCAAACATTCAAGGAAGAACTAAAACCTATCCTCCTCAGACTACTACAAAAAATTCAAGAGGAAGGAATACTTCCAAGCTCATTCTATGAAGCCAGCATCACCCTAATACCAAAACCAGGTAAAGACAACACAATGAAAGAGAATTACATGCCAATATCCCTCATGAACATAGATGCCAAAATCCTCAACAAAATCTTAGCAAATCGGATCCAGCAGTACATCAGAAAGATCATACATCATGACCAAGTAGGATTTATCCCAGGGATGCAAGGATGGTACAATATCCACAAATCAATAAACGTGATACATCACATAAACAAATTGAAAGAAAAAAACCACATGGTCATATCAATTGATGCAGAAAAAGCATTTGACAAAATTCAACACCCATTTTTGATAAAAACTCTCAGTAAGGCGGGAGTAGAAGGATCATACCTCAACATAATAAAAGCCATATATGACAGGCCCACAGCCAGCATCATACTCAATGGACAAAAAGTAACACCATTTCCCCTAAGAACAAGAACAAGACAGGCGTGCCCCCTCTCACCACTCCTGTTCAACATAGTACTGGAAGTGTTAGCCATTGCAATTAGGCAAGAAGAAGAAATAAAAGGCATCCAAATTGGAAAAGAGGAAGTAAAACTGTCCTTATTTGCAGTAGACATGATATTATACATACAAAACCCTAGAGACTCCATCAAAAGGCTACTAGACTTAATACATGAATTTGGCAATGTAGCAGGATACAAAATTAACCCCAAGAAATCTGAGGCATTTCTATACACCAATAGTGAACTTTCAGAAAGAGAGATTATAAAAACAATCCCGTTTACCATCGCACCAAAAAAATTAAGCTACCTAGGAATAAACTTAACTAAACAGGTAAAAGACCTCTACTCAGAAAACTACAGGACGTTGAAAAAAGATATAGAGGAAGACATAAACAGATGGAAGAACACACCGTGTTCATGGATTGGTAGAATCAACATCATTAAAATGTCCATACTACCCAAAGCAATTTATAAATTCAATGCACTTCCCATTTAAATATCAATGGCATACTTCATAGATCTAGAACAAACTCTCCAAAAATTCATCTGGAATAAAAAAAGACCCCGAATAGCTGCAGCAATCCTGAAAAAGAACAAAGTAGGTGGGATCTCAATACCAGACATCAAGATGTATTACAAAGCCACTGTTCTCAAAACTGCCTGGTACTGGCACAAGAATAGGCATATAGATCAATGGAATAGAATAGAGAGCCCAGAAATTGGCTCGAACCAATATGCTCAATTAATATTTGACAAAGGAGGCAAGAACATACAATGGAGCCAAGATAGTCTCTTCAATAAATGGTGTTGGGAAAATTGGTCAGATATATGCAAGAAAATGAAACTAGACCACCAACTTACACCATATACAAAAATAAACTCAAAATGGATAAAGGACTTAAATGTACGACAGGAAACCATAAAAATTCTAGAAGAATCCAAAGGCAACAAAATCTCAGACATATGCCGAAGAAATTTCTTCACTGATACAGCTCCTAGGACACTTGAAACTAAAGAGAAAATGAACAAATGGGACTACATCAAAATAAAAAGCTTCTGCACAACAAAAGAAACCATCAACAAAACAACGAGAAAACCCACTGTGTGGGAAAACATATTTGCCCATGTCATATCTGATAAGGGCCTAATCTCCAAAATTTATAGGGAACTCACACAACTTAACAAAAGGAAGATAAACAATCCAATCAAAAAATGGGCAAAGGACCTAAATAGACACCTTTCAAAAGAGGACATTCAGAAAGCCAAGAGACATATGAAAACATGCTCAAAGTCACTAATCATCCGAGAGATGCAAATCAAAACAACAATGAGGTACCATCTCACACCTGTCAGACTGGCTATCATCAACAAATCAACAAACGACAAGTGCTGGAGAGGATATGGAGAAAAAGGAACACTTGTGCACTGCCGGTGGGAATACAGACTGGTGCAGCCACTATGGAAGACAGTATGGAGTTTCCTCAAAAAGCAACAAATGGAACTCCCATTTGACCCTGTGATCCCACTTCTAGGAATATATCCCAAGAAACCAGAAACACCAATGAGAAAGGATATATGCACCCCTATGTTCATAGCAGCACAATTCACCATAGCTAAGATCTGGAAACAGCCTAAGTGCCCATCAGTAGATGAATGGATTAGAAAACTGTGGTACATCTACACGATGGAATACTACGCTGCTCTAAAAAGGAAGGAACTCTTACCATTTGCAACGGCATGGATGGAACTGGAGAGCATTATGCTAAGTGAAATAAGCCAGTCAATGAGGGAAAAATACCACATGATCTCACTTATTCATGGATAATTGAGACCATTATAAACTTTTGAACAATAATAGATACAGAGGCAGAGCTGCCTCAAACAGATTGTCAAACTGCAGTGGGAAGGCCGGGGAGGGTTCGGGGGCGGGAGGTAGGGGGGTAAGAGATCAACCAAAGGACTTGTATGCATGCATATAAGCATAACCAATGGACATAAGACACTGGGGGATAGGGGATTGTCTTGGGCGGGGGGAAAAAATGGACACATATGTAATACCCTTTGTAATAAAAAATAAAATTTAAAAAAAAAGAAATAAAACTAAAGGGCAATTCATTCAAAGAAAAAAAAATAAAAACTTAAAGAGGGAACATAACTGTAGGTTTTATGGACAGAAAAAAAATATTGGAATAATATAAACAAGTCTTTTTCCTTCAATTTTATGATCTGGGTAAAATCGACCAGCACCTTGAAAGACACAATGTACAAAATTTAGAAAAGAATAAAGTCTGAATAGGCCTATATCTATTAGAAAATTAATCACTAATTAATAATCATTCAGACAAAAAGAAGCAGGTCCAGATGCACTTGCTGGTAAAGTTTGCCAAATGTTAAAAAAAAGAAATTATACCAATTTTCAGCAGTCTTTTTCAGAAGGTAGAAAGAGAATACTTTTATTCCCTGCATTACTCTAATAACAAAATAAGATAAATACATTATAATAAAAATTGAAGACCAATATCTCTTATAAACATAGTTGCAATAATTATCATGAAAATACTGGGAAATCTAGGAGAGTGATTGTCAATGGGGATATATTATTCCTGATATCATTCCAACTCACTGAAAGATGAACAACTTATCTTATGAAAAACCTAACATTGGGTTTTAGGCTGAAGTGCCTCTCTGTAATACAGATACTAAAACAAACCACATGATATAGGTGATAAGCAGAGAAATTGTAGTTTGATTTGTACCTCAATAGTCTCACACAGGACTCACCTAGAGAGCCTAACACTGCAATTTCTCCAGTAGTAAAAAGACCCTAAGGTTAACATTCAGTGCCCAAAGTGAAAGTCATTTTTTAAGAGGCTCACTCAGATTTTGCCTTATAAGAATCATGGGGAATTTAAGCATCTTGAATGAGTGATTCTGGCTAAGGATGCCCATAAAACTCAGGAGGATTGAATTCTGCTAGTTAGGAACCCCAAAAATATGCTATGCAGTGCTCGGAGCCAGTGCTGTCTTTAAATGAAAACTGTTTATAACATTCTTGCAGATCATATGGTTTTCAGGTTTGCCTGACCAAACACCTTGGCTGGATAACTAGAATGTTGTTTAACCCATAAGTACTCAAGTGGAGAGTCTAAATGGCTGTGCTGCCCATTTTTAGAGCCAGGAAAATGCTTTTGTTTGAACATGAAATTTGGCATTAGGTTCTGCCTCAGTTACAACCTTGACTAAATTAGTTGGCCTTGGAGCCTACTTTGACAATTTACACAGGCAGAAAAGTTAATCTATAGATTTACCCACTAGTGAATACATCACACATACCTGCATAACCAGGGAACCTAACTAGAATTTATATTTAATGTTTAATTCATTCTTCAACCCCAGTTATCCCACAGTTAATAAATAACTTGGCCAAGACCCTGCCAGTCTGCAGTCATGAAGTAACCTGTGTGACCAGAAATCTTGATGCATAGTTCTGCCTAAGTGGCTCTCCAAACCAGCACCCTGCTGACCCCACAGAGGTATTGAAACTAATTTGTAGCCCCACCCATTGCTGAATATAGCCTTCAAAATGCCCAAATAAAAGACTTTAATAGAGAACCTGAGAAGATGTGTATCCCATTCTACAGCCCTGATTTCAATGACATTTGAGCAGAGAGAACAACCAGTGACACTTTTAATAGTCAAAAAGAAGCCAGTGGCCTCATGCAACCAAAATATTTTATGTGGAATCTTGCATGGCTATTATTTTCAAACTAGAGACCCGGTGGACAAAAATTTGTGCACTCACCGAAGTCCCTAAGCCTGGCCTATGCCCTCTTGCCGTCTGGGACCCCTCGGAGGATGTCCACTTGATCATATAGGCACGCTCCATGGAGGATCGGGCCCAAGCTGGCAGTCAGACATTCCACTGGCAGCCCAGCCCAGCAGCCCTCTGGGGATGTCCACTTGCCAGCAGGGAGCAGCCCTAAGCTGCAGATGGACATCCTTAGCGCTGCTGAGGAGGCGGGAGAGGCTCCCACTACCACCACTGTACTGGCAGCCATCAGCCTGGCTTGTGGATGAGCAGAGCTCCCCCTGTGGGAGCACACTGACCACCAGGGGGCAGCTCCTGCATTGAGCATCTGCCCCCTGGTGGTCAGTGTGTGTCATAGTGACCAGTCATTCTAGTCATCTGCCTTTAGGGTCAGTATGCATATTACCCATTTTATTACATAGACTAGAGGACCAGTGAACAAAAATTTGTGAACTCGGGGGGTGGGGGGGTGCCTCAACCCGGCCTGTGCCCTCTCACAGTCTGGGACCCTGGGGGAGACAATGACCTGCTGGCTTAGGCCTGCTCCCAGGTGGCAGAGGGCAGGCCCAATCCCTAGGTACAGCCCCTGGTCGGGCTCAGAGCAGGGTTGATTGGGGAGTTGGGGTGAGGCCCCCTGTCATGCACAGAGCAGGGTGGATCAGGAGGTTGCAATGCCACCCTCAGTCATGCTCAGGGTAGGGCCTATTAGGAGGTTGGGGCACTGCCCCCTGTCACACTCAAGGCAGGGTCAATGGGGAGGTTGCGGCGCCACCTTGTCACCCACAGAGCAGGACCAATCAGGGGGTTAGGGCACTGCCCTCTGTCACTCACAGAGCAGGGCCCATCAGGGGGGTTGGGGCTCTGTATCCTGTCATGCACAGAGCAGGGCCAATCTGGGGGTTGGGGCGCTGTCCCCTGTCACGCACAAAGCAGGGCCCATCAGGGGGTGGGCCACCACCCTCTATCACCCACAATGCAGGGCCAATCAGGGGATTGGGGCGCCGCCACTCTCACACTCAGGGCAGGGCCAATGGGGATGTTATGGCTCTACCCCGTCTCACACAGAGCAGGGCCCGTGGGGGGTGGGAGGTAGGTCCTTGGGCGCCGCACCCTGTCACAGAGCTGCAGGGTGGTCAGGGGGTTGGGGAGCTCCCCCCTATCAGGCACAGAGCAGGGCTGATCAGTGGGTTGGGGCACCTTCCCCTGTCACAAACACAGCAGGGCGGATAGGGAGGCTGTGGCCCCGCCCCCTGTCACACACAGAGCTGCAGGGCGATCAGGGGATTTGGATGCTTCCCCCTGTCACACTGATTCCGGTGCCAGGAGGCCTCGCAGCTCTGCTGATCCCAGTGCTGGGAGGCATATTACCTTTTACTATATAGGGTAGAGGCCTGGTGCACGGGTGGGTGCCGGCTCGTTTGCCCTGAAGGGTGTTCTGGATCTGCCCTGCTCTGTGCATGACAGGGGGTGGCGCCCCAACTCCCCAATCAACCCTGTTCTGAGCCCGACCAGGGGCTGCACCTAGGGAATGGGCCTGCCCTCTGCCACCCGGGAGCAGGCCTAAGCCAGCAGGTCGTTGTCTCCCCCAGGGGTCCCAGACCACTGGGGTGCCTGGGCAGCCTGGGTGAGGGGATGATGGCTGTTTGCAGCTGGTCACACACCCTTCAGGGTGGGGGTCCCCACTGGGGTGCCTGGCCAGTCTGGGTGAGGGCTGATGGTTGTTTGCAGGCTGGTCAAGCCACCCCCCTCAGTGGGGACCCTCACTTTAAGGAGGTTTGTCCAGCCTGGGTGAGAGGCTGATGGCTGTTTTCAGGCTGTCCACACCCCTTTAGGGTAGAGGATCCCCACTGGGGTGCCTGGCAAGTCTGGATGAGGGGCTAAGGGTTGTTTTCAAGCTAGCCAAGACCCCTGGCGATGGAAGCTCCCAGCCTCTCATTTTTTTTCTGAGATTTATTTACCTTCTATAATTAAAACTTTGTAGCCTCAGAGCCGGCCAAGGCAGGTGGGAGGGAAGCTTTGTTTCCTCCATTGCCAGAGGCAACTCACTCCTGCTCACTCCAGCTTTGTGGCCACAGCTGGCTTAAAGCAGGTATCTGGGGTTTATTTATCTTCTATAATTGGAACTTTGTTGTTTTGAGTGGATCACAAAGGCAGCTGCAGCAGGAGGGAAGCTTGGCTTCCTCCATCATTGGGGAAACCAAGCCTCCTGCTCGTTCCATCTCCATGGCTGGCAGCCATCATATTAGTTGGGTTAATTTGCATATAGTCGCTCTGATTGGCTGGTGGGTGTGGCTTAAGGTATAGCGAAGGTACAATCAGTTTGCATGTTTGTCTTTTATTATGTAGACAATAAGCTATGCTGACCTTGGTCTCTGTCCTATTGCGCTTCTTGAGCATGGAAATTCATTCATAGTCATGCTTATTTATGAATATAACCAGACTAGGGGCCTGATACACAAAATTCATGAAAGATTAGGCCTTCCTTCTCCCAGTTGCTGGCACCAGATTCCCTCTGGCACCTGGGACCCAGGCTTCCCTCTGACTGCCGGCAGGCACCCAAGACTGGACTTTCCTCACAGCCCCAGCTTCATCCAAAAGGATATCCGATCTAATTAGCATATTATGCTTTTATTATATAGATATAGACTAGAGGCCCACTGCACACAAATTTGTGCACTTGAGGGCATCTCTCAGGCCGGCCTGTGCCCTTTCACAGTCTGGGACCCCCTCGGGGGATGACCACCTGTTGGCTTAGGCCCACTCCCTGGGGAATTGGGCCTAAGCTGGCAGTTAGACATCCCTCTGGCAGCCTGGGAGCCCTCCAGGGATGTCCACTTGCCAGTGGGCGGCAGGCCTAAGCTGCAGTAGGACATCCTTAGTACTGCTGAGGAGGTGGGAGAGGCTCCCACCACCACTGCTGTACTGGCAGCCATCATCCTGGCTTGTGGCTGAGCAGAGCTCCCCCTATGGGAGCGTACTGACCACCAGGGGACTGCTCCTGCATTGAGCATCTGCCCCCTGGTGGTCAGTGTGTGTCATAGTGACTAGTCATTCCCAGTTGTTCTGCTGTTATTACCCATTTTATTATATAGGAGTGCCTGGCCAGCCTGGGTGAGGGGCTGATGGCTACTTGCAGGCTGGCCACAGCCCCTTCAGGGTAGGAGGTACTCCTGGGGTGCCTGGCTAGACTGGGTGAGGGGCTGAGGGCTGTTTGCTGGCTGGCCACAGCCCCATCAGGGTGGGGGTCCTGCTGGGGTGCCTGGCCAGTCTGTGTGAGGGGCTGATGGCCATTTTCCAGATGGCTCAGCCACCAGCAGGGACCTCACCCCATGAGGGTTTGGCCAGCCTGAGTGAGGGGCTGATGGCTGATTTCAGGCTGGCCACAACCCCCAGCCACCCAAGCTCCCAGTGGAGGTGGGCTGGAAGCAGGTATCTGGAATTTATTTGTCTTCTCTAATTGAAACTTTGTTGCCATGAGTGGAATCACAGCTGGCTCAGGGCCTGCAGGAAGCTTGGCTTTCTACATCACCAGGGCAAACAAGCTTCCTGCTTGCTCCCGCTCCGTGGCTGCTGGATGCCTTCTTGGTTGTGTTAATTTGCACATAGTCACTCTGCTTGGCTGGTGGGTGTGGCTTAGCATGTAGCTAAGGTATGGACAATTGGCATCTTTGTCTTTTATTAGTGTAGATTATCTAAAATGTTCTGGCCATCAAGAAATTCTGGCCATTTATTCCAAGTAGCTGTGGCATCCATCCTACTGTTGTGCTTAAAAAGAGAAGCAAGTTAGTAGTCCTTTATAATTGTGAACAGCCAGGACTCCACCAACATCAGATATTGGGCAGCAGCTTTGCATACTTGAACCAAAAAGATAAATCTTGCTGACATGTTCTGATTTCAAATTGAACGAACTAGTGAAGAATGTCTCTGTTAGAATAACTGATAAAGTTTGGATGAGGTGACTGCTTACTCATATATAAATACCAATATAAAAATTTCAAGAATTGGGAGGAGGAGAAAATGGCGGAGGTATAAATGGATGTGTCCTGTCCCTTGTCCTGGAGCAGATTAGGGTGAGCAGCTGAAACGGGTAACATACAGCCCAAATAGGCAGAGGATTTTCAGCTGAGAGACTGTCTGCAGCTGGGAAAGACCGAGAACTCCCAGAAAAAAAAGGACGGTTGGAGACTGCGGCTGAAACCTCTCCCGGTGCGCCAGCTCAACAGTGGAGACTGCGCCATCTTCAGTGGCTGTTACCGGCATCCAGAAATCAGGTACTAACCTGGAAACAAGGGATCTCAAGCAGCGTGACTGCGTGAACTCAGACGAGCACTGCTTCTCCTCACGGGAAGCACAACGGGTCAGTGTATCTCAGGGAAATTCAACACTCTCCTAAATGCCTGGCAGGACTAAGGCATGCCAAAAAGAAGAGTAGAAGATCTGAAGCACCTTCACTACTGCATATTTTTATATATTTTTTTAATTCTTTTTTCACCATTTCATTAAGAACCTATTTTATTATTATTACTTTTTTATCACCTGATTTTACCTTTTTAATTACTACATTTTTTAACCAGTATTATTGCTATCACTTTACCATTTTTTCAAGTGTCATTTTATTTCTTTTTATTTTTTATTTTTCTTTATTTTATTTTGAAATTAGTGTTCTACACTCTATCTTCATCGTTCCTTTAGCATCATTTCTCTCTATCTCACCTTTACCCTTAAGCCAAAACTCTCTTCCTCGCTTTTCCCCTTTTGTTGTCCTGTTTCTCTTACCCTATTCCTGCTTTATATTTTCTCTATTCCTTCTTTTTACCCACTGTCTAAATTTCACCCTACTTATATATCTAATTTCCAATCCCTTGCTCTAAATCCATATACACCTTTCTCTTATCTTTCTTCACTATCCATTTTTTTTCCTCTCTGTTGTTTTCCTAGTGTTTGCTTGATTTTGAGTATATTGTTTCTTTTTTTATGCTTGTTTGGGAGATTGTTTTGTTTTTCATTTTCATTTTCCTGTTTGGCTTACTTTTTCTTTCTCTGGTTATTTTTGTGCTTCTGTTTTCCCTTGCTTTGCTTGGATATTAGTGGTTGTTTGTAGTTTGCATTAATCTCCAGGGATCTGCTGCTGGAATTTGTTGAGATTAGTTGCGGTTCTATTAGAGTTTCTTCCCCATACAAATAGCCTCTTCCCCACCTCTGTTTCATTCTCTCACTTTTTTTTCTTTTTCCTTTTCTCCCTTTTCCCAATCTCATTTCGGCAATCCTTTTTGTTTTTTTTTTCTTTTTCTCTTTAATCTTTTTCTCTTTTTTTCTTCTTTATCCCCTAATTCCCTTTGCTCGGGTGGTCACCTTTATTTGGGATTATTAATATCGTGAATACATTTATGTTCAGTGCCTTGTACATTGTGCCTTGTTGTGTTGTATTTTGTGCCTTTAAATCAACGCAGCAGAGAGAGAACTACATAACCAAACACCTGGAGAAGAGAGATCATGGTTAAACAAAGAACCAACCCACATATGAAGGAAAAACAGGCATTGTCAGAAAAGGAAGTAAACGAAATGGAGGCAATGGAGGCAAGCAACCTGTCAGAGAAAGAATTCAGAGAAATGGCCATAAGGTGGATGAAAAGAATGGAAGACAAATTCTACAATATGTGTAGGAACCAATAGGAAATGAAGAAGAACCAAGAAGAAATGAAAAATGATATCACTTCTATAAAGAACTCAATAGAAAGCATCAACAGTAGACTAAAAGAAGCAGAGGACCTCATCAGCGAGCTAGAAGACA
The DNA here is from genome assembly GCA_036010255.1 of Myotis pilosus. Taxonomy (NCBI): domain Eukaryota; kingdom Metazoa; phylum Chordata; class Mammalia; order Chiroptera; family Vespertilionidae; genus Myotis; species Myotis pilosus. Next base: position 1,358,983 of record JASKON010000044.1, read on the forward strand.
AGGTAGGAAAAAATACCCAAACAGAACAGCTCTAGAAAAAAAAAAATTAAAAAGCAGGAGGAGAGCCTAAGAGAACTCTGGGACAACGCTAAATGAAACAACATCAGAATAATAGGGATGCCAGAAGGAGAGGAAACTGAGCAAGGAATAGAAAACCTGTTTGAAAAAATAGTAACAGAAAATTTCCCTGATATAGTGAGGAAAAAACTCACACAAATCCAAGAAGCTCACAGAGTTCCAAACAAAATGAACCCAAAAAGACTGATGCCAAGGCACATAATAATTAAATTGGCAAACACCAACGACAAAGCAAGAATCTTAAAAGCAGCCAGAGAGAGACAGAAAGTTACCTACAAAGGATCCCCATCAGACTAGTGACCGATTTCTCAACACAAACACATCAGGCAAGAAGGGAATGGAATGAAATATACAAAGTCATGCAAAGGAAGGGTCTGAATCCAAGAATACTGTACCCAGCGAGGCTATCAATCAAAATTGAGGGTCAAATCAGGAGCTTCACAGACAAAAACGGTCTACGCGAGTTTATTACAACCAAGCCAGCAATGCAAGAAATGCTAAAGGGTCTGCAGTAAATAGAAAAAATAGGAAACAAAGAAGGAACGCAGCGGTAAAGAACAAAAATGGCGACTAACAAGTTTTTATCAATAATAACTTTAAATGTAAATGGATTAAATTCCCCAGTCAAAAGGCATAGGGTAAATGAGTGGATAAGAAAACATGACCCATATATCTGCTGTCTACAGGAAACCCACCTCAGAAAAAAAGACGCACACAGGATGATGGTGAAGGGATGGAAAAAGGTTTTTCAGGCCAATGGAAGTGAAAAAAAAGCCGGGGTAGCAATACTTATATCTGACAAATTAGATCTCAAGTGAAGGACATAAAAAGAGATAAAGAAGGGAGGAACAGTGTATCGCAGGGAAACTCAGCACTCTCCTGAATACCTGGCAGGACTAAAGGCGAGCCAGACTGAAGAATAGAAGAACCGAAGGATCTTCACTACTGCAATTTTTTTTTCTTTTTTCACCTTTTAACGAAGAAACCATTTTTTTTCTTCTTTTTTTTTCCTCTTTTTCCCTCACCTGATTTTACCCTTTTAATTACTATCTTCTTATTTTTAACCAGTATTATTACTGCTACCATTTTACCATCTTTTAAAGTGCCATTTTATTTTCTCTTTATTTTATTTTGGGATTAGTGTTCTCCATTCTATTTTCATCATTATATTATTGGTTGTTTCTAGTTTGCATCCATCTACAGGGAGCTGTTGCTGGAATTTCCTGGGATTAGTGGCAGTTCTATAGGAGTATTCTCCTCATATAAAAAGTATCTTCCCCTCTTCCACTTCATTCTCTCTTTCACTCTTTGTTTTCTTTTCTTTTCTCGCTTTTATTTTCCCCCTTTCTTTTTCCCAATTGAATTTTTGCACTCCTTTTTTTGGTCCCTACTTTTCTTTTCTTTTTTTCTCTTTTATCTTTATCTCTTCCTTCTTCCTTATCCCCCAATTCTCTTAATTCGGGTGGTCGCCTTTATTTGGGGTTATTAATATCGTGAATATATTTGTGTTTAGTGCTTGGTACGTGGTGCCTTGTTGTGTTGTATTTTGTGCCCTTAAATCAATGCAGCAGATCCAAGCAAAAACAACCTCCTGAGCACCATACCCTCTGCTAAGGAACAGCAGCTGTACGTGAAACTGCCCCCTACCAACCAGAAGAGCCACCACAGCTGTGAGCAGCACCCACCAGAGGAGCTGCTGCCAACTGAAGAGCAGCTGCTACCGCAACCGCCCGAAGAGCAACCACAGACCAAGGACTCACTGCCACCCAGGGAGCAGCCACTGAACGACTCAACGTCTACATATGTCAGTGAGATTAAACATGGGTAGACAAAGAAAACAATAAGAAATAGAAGGAGGACTCTCCAGAAAAGCAGCTAAGTAATACAGAGGCATGCAACATGACAGAAAAAGAATTCAGAATATGGATACTAGAGTGCATAAACCAGATGGAGGAAAAAATCGACAACCTCTGCAAGAAGCAAGAAGAAACAGATGAAATAATCAACAACTTAAGTAACACCCAAGAAGAAATGAGGAGTGATATAGCTACAATAAAAACACCATTGAAAGTATCAACAGCAGACTAGGAGAAGCAGAGGACCGAATTAGTGAATTAGAAGACAAGGAAGCAAAACACACCCAAAATGTACTGCAATTGGAGAAAAAAATTAAAAGACAGGAGGAGAGCCTAAGGGAGCTTTGGGACAACATGAAATGAAACAACATACGAATAATAGAGGTAGCAGAACAACAGAAAGATGAACAAGGATTAGAAAACCTTTCGAAGAAATAATATAAGAAAACTTCCCTGAGGTGGGGAAGAAAAAAGTCACACAAGCCCAGAGAGTCCCAAAAGAGGTGAACCTGAAAAGACCCACACCAAGACACATCATAATTACCATGGCAAATGTTCAGGACAAAGAGAGAATCTTAAAGGCTGCAAGAGAGAGATGGAAAGTTACATACAAGGGATCTCCCATTAGATTATCAAATGATATCTCAACAGAAACACATCAGGCCAGAAAAGAATGGACAGAAATTTACAAAGTGATGCAAAGCAAAGGACTGAATCCAAGAATACTCTATCCAGCAAGGCTATCATTCAAAATTGAAGGGGAAATAAGAAGCTTCACAGACAAAAAAAGGCTAAGGGAGTTTATCACCACCAAGCCAGCAATGCAAGGAATGCTAAAGGGTCTGGTATAAAAAGAAGAAATAAAAAGCCCAGAAAGAAAAAAAGCCAGACAAAAAAAAAGAAATGGCTACAAACAAGTACCTTTCAATAATAACTTTAAACGTAAATGGACTAAATGCTCCAGCCAAAAGACATCAAGTAGCTGAATGGATAAAAAAACATGACCCATACATCTGCTGTCTACAAGAAACCCACCTCATTAGAAGGGACTCACACAGACTGAAAGTGAAAAGATGGAAAAATATCTTTCAGGCAAATGGAAAGGGAAAGAATGCTGGGGTAGCAATACTTATATCAGACAAAATAGACCTCAAAGTGAAGGCCATAACAAGAGATAGGGAAGGCCACTTCATAATACTTAAGGGATCAAACAACAAGAAGATATAACCCTGGTAAACATATATGCACCCAATGCAGGAGCAACCAAATTTATAAAAAAAACTCCTGGAAGATATCAAAGGAGAGATCGACAGCAATACAATCATAGTAGGGGACTTTAATACACCACTGACAGCACTGGATAAGTCCTATAGACAAACAATCAGCAAAGATACAGCAATCCTAAATGACTCACTTGATCAGATGGACTTAATAGACATCTTCAGAACGCTTCACCCCACAGCCAGGAAATATACGTTCTTTTCAAGTGCTCATGGGACATATTCAAAAATAGACCACATATTGGGTCACAAGCAAAGTATCCCCAAATTCAAGAAGATTGAAATCATAAAAAGCATCTTCGCTGACCACGATGGCATAATATTAGAAATAAACTACAATAAAAACAACCCAAAATACTCAAACACCTGGAAGCTGAATAGCATGATATTAAATATTGATTGGGTTACCAATGAGATCAAAGAAGAAATTAAAAACACCCTGGAAACTAATGACAATGAAAACTCAACAATCCAAAACCTATGGGACACAATGAAAGCAGTCCTGAGAGGGAAGTTTATAGCTCTACAGGCCTATCTCAAAAAACAAGAAAAAAATGGTAGTAAATCATCTAACTCTACAACTCAAAGATTTAGAAAGAGAGCAACAAGAAAACCCCAGAGTGAGCAGAAGGAAGGAGATAATAAAGGTTAGAGCAGAAATAAATGACATAGAGACCAAAAAAACAATACAGAAAATCAATGAAACCAAGAGCTGGTTCTTTGAAAGAATAAACAAGATTGACAACCCCTAGCCAGACTCACCACGAAGCAAAGGGAGAGGACCCAAATAAACAAAATCAGAAACGACAGAGGCTAAATAACAACAGACCCCACAGAAATGCAAATGATTGTTAAAAATTACTTTGGACAGCTCTACTCCAACAAACTAGACAACCTGGAGGAAATGGACAAATTCCTAGAAAAATACAACATTCCAAAACTCAATCAGGAAGAATCTAAATAACTCATTAGGACAATAACTATGGAAGAAATTGAAGCAGTCATCAAAAAGCTTCCATCAAACAAAAGCCCAGGACCAGACGGCTTCACAGGGGAGTTTTACCAAACATTCAAGGAAGAAATAAAACCTATCCTCCTCAGACTATTTCAAAAAATTCAAGAGGAAGGAACACTTCCAAGCTCATTCTATGAAGCCAGCATCACCCTAATACCAAAACCAGGTAAAGACAACACAATGAAAGAGAATTACAGGCCAATATCCCTCATGAACATAGATGCCAAAATCCTCAACAAAATCTTAGCAAATCGGATCCAGCAGTACATCAGAAAGATCATACACCATGACCAAGTAGGATTTATCCCAGGGATGCAAGGATGGTACAATATCCACAAATCAATAAACGTGATACATCACATAAACAAATTGAAAGAAAAAAACCACATGGTCATATCAATTGATGCAGAAAAAGCATTTGACAAAATTCAACACCCATTTTTGATAAAAACTCTCAGTAAGGCGGGAGTAGAAGGATCATACCTCAACATAATAAAAGCCATATATGACAGGCCCACAGCCAGCATCATACTCAATGGACAAAAACTAACACAATTTCCCCTAAGAACAGGAACAAGACAGGGATGCCCCTCTCACCGCTCCTATTCAACATAGTATTGGAAGTGTTAGCCATTGCAATTAGGCAAAAAGAAGAAATAAAAGGCATCCAAATTGGAAAAGAGGAAGTAAAACTGTCCTTATTTGCAGTAGACATGATATTATACATACAAAACCGTAGAGACTCCATCAAAAAGCTACTAGACTTAATACATGAATTTGGCAATGTAGCAGGATACAAAATTAACCCCAAGAAATCTGAGGCATTTCTATACACCAATAGTGAACTTTCAGAAAGAGAGATTATAAAAACAATCCCGTTTACCATCGCACCAAAAAAATTAAGCTACCTAGGAATAAACTTAACTAAAGAGGTAAAAGACCTCTACTCAGAAAACTACAGGACGTTGAAAAAAGATATAGAGGAAGACATAAACAGATGGAAGAACATACCGTGTTCATGGATTGGTAGAATCAACATCATTAAAATGTCCATAAAGCCCAAAGCAATCTATAAATTCAACGCACTTCCCATTAAAATACCAATGGCATACTTCACAGATCTAGAACAAACTCTCCAAAAATTCATCTGGAATAAAAAAAGACACCGAATAGCTGCCGCAATCCTGAAAAAGAACAAAGTAGGTGGGATCTCAATACCAGATATCAAGATGTATTACAAAGCCACTGTTCTCAAAACTGCCTGGTTCTGGCACAAGAATAGGGATATAGGTCATTGGAATAGAATAGAGAGCCCAGAAATTGGCCCGAACCAATATGCTCAATTAATATTTGACAAAGGAGGCAAGAACATACCATGGAGCCAAGATAGCCTCTTCAATAAATGGTGTTCGGAAAATTGGACAGATATATGCAAGAAAATGAAACTAGACCACCAACTTACACCATACACAAAAATAAACTCAAAATGGATAAAGGACTTAAATGTACGACAGGAAACCATAAAAATTCTAGAAGAATCCAAAGGCAACAAAATGTCAGACATATGCCGAAGCAATTTCTTCACTGATACAGCTCCTAGGGCACTTGAAACTAAAGAGAAAATGAACAAATGGGACTACATCAAAATACAAAGCTTCTGCACAACAAAAGAAACCATCAACAAAACAACGAGAAAACCCACTGTGTGGGAAAACATATTTGCCAATGTCATATCTGTTAAGGGCCTAATCTCCAAAATTTATAGGGAACTCATACAACTTAACAAAAGGAAGATAAACAATCCAATCAAAAAATGGGCAAAGGACCTAAATAGACACCTTTCAAAAGAGGACATTCAGAAAGCCAAGAGACATATGAAAACATGCTCTAAGTCACTAATCATCCGAGAGATGGAAATCAAAACAACAATGAGGTACCATCTCACCTCTGTCAGACTGGCTATCATCAACAAATCATCAAACGACAAGTGCTGGAGAGGATGTGGAGAAAAAGGAACACTTGTGCACTGCCGGTGGGAATGCAGACTGGTGCAGCCACTATGGAAGACAGTATGGAGTTTCCTCAAAAAACTGAAAATGGAACTCACATTTGACCCTGTGATCCCACTTCTAGGAATATATCCCAAGGAGCCAGAAACACCAATCAGAAAGGATATATGCACCCCTATGTTCATAGCAGCACAATTCACCATAGCTAAGATCTGGAAACAGCCTAAGTGCCCATCAGTAGATGAATGGATTAGAAAACTGTGGTACATCTACACAATGGAATACTATGCTGCTCTAAAAAGGAAGGAACTCTTACCATTTGCAACGGCATGGATGGAACTGGAGAGCATTATACTAAGTGAAATAAGCCAGTCAATGAAGGAAAAATACCACATGATCTCACTTATTCATGGATAATTGAGACCATTATAAACTTTGAACAATAATAGATACAGAGGTAGAGCTGCCTCAAACAGATTGTCAAACTGCAGCGGGAAGGCCAGGGAGGTTTGGGGGGCGGGAGGCAGGGGGGTAAGAGATCAACCAAAGGACTTGTATGCATGCATATAAGCATAACCAATGGACATAAGACACTGGGGGATAGGGGAGGCCAGGGGACTGTCTAGGGCTGGAGGAAAAAATGGACACATATGTAATACCCTTTGTAATAAAAAATTAAAAAAAAAAAAACAATAAAAAACTCCCAACAGACCAGCCAGTGTGGCTCAGTTATTGAGCCTTGACCTATTAACCAGGAAGTCATGGTTTAATTCCTGGTTGGTGCATGTGCCTGGCTTGCAAGCTTGATCCCCAGTGTGGGGCCTACAGGAGATGTCCAATCAATGGATCTCTCTCATCATGGATGTTTCTATCTCTCTTTCCCTCTACCTTCCTCTCTGAAATCAATAAAATAAAACTTTTTAAAAACCCTTGGTCCAGATGGATTTATAGGAGAATTTTAGCAAACATTTAAAGCAGAACTAATAACTTTTGTCCTCAAAATATATTCAAAAGTAAGAAACACTTCTAAGCTCTTTTTACAAAGCCAACATTAGCCTAATTCCAAAACCAGATAAAGACACTACAAAGAAATAAAATTATATGCCAATGTCACTGATGAACACAGATGCTACAATCTTCAATAAAATATTAGCAAATCATATCTAGCAATATACAAAAAGAGATCATATATTATCTAGTGGATTTTATTCCAGGTATGTGAGGCTGGTGCAATATTTACAAATCAGTAAGTGTGATACATCACATAAACAAAATGAAAGATAAAAATCATATAATCACATAAATAGATCCAGAAAAAACATTTAACAAAATCCAGCAAACTTTTCTGATAAAAACAACAACACCAACAACAACAAACTCTCAGTAAAGTGAAAAAAGAGGGATCATATCTAAACATCATAAAGGACATATATTACAAACTTATACCCAACATAATACTCAATTGGCAAAAACAAAAGTGTTTCCCTTAAGAACAGAAATAAGACAAGAATGTCCACTTTCACCATTCTTATTCAATACTAGTGGCCCAGTGCACAAAATCCATGCTGTGGGGGGGATGTCCCTCATCCTGGCCTGCCCCCTCTCAAATATGGGACTCCTCAAAGGATGTTCTACTGCTGGTTTACAGGGATCAGGCCTAAACCAGCAGTCAGACATCCCTCTCACAATCCAGGATTGCTGGCTCCTAACCATTCACCTGCCTGCCTGCTGGCCTGGTTGCCTCTAACTACTCTGCCTGCCAGCCTGCTCGCCCCCAACTGCCCACCACCACCAGCTTGCTCACCCCCACCTTCCCACCCCACTGGCCTGCTCACTCCCAACTGTCCCCCTGAGGGCCTGCTCACTCCAAATTCCACCCCCCAAAGTCCTGATCACCTCCAAATAACCCCCACTGATGGCCTGCTCGCCCCCAAATGGTGCCCCTGCTGGTCTGCTTACCTTTCCCTCCATCAGCCTGATCACCCACAACTGCCCTACCATCTTGGCCTCTAACTGCCTTTACCTTGATCGCACCACCATGGCTTTATCCAGAAGAACATTTGGAAGGTCTCCCAGTCTAATTAGCATATTACCCTTTTATCAATATAAATAGAGGCCTGGTGCATGGGTAGAGGCCAGCTGGTTTGCCCTGAAGGGTGTCCCAGATCAGGGTGGGGGTTCCATTAGGGTACCTGGCCAGACTGGGTGAGGAGCTGATGGCTGTTTGCAGGCTGGTCAAGCCCCCTAGTGGGGACCCTCATGCCATGGAGGTGTGGCCACCCTGGGTAATGGGGCTGAGGGTCATTTTCAGGCTGGCCATGCCCCCTGACGACCCAAGCTCCCAACCTCTCCGTTTTTTCTTTTTCTTTTTTTTCAGTGCCTCCTTGAGCAGATGCCAGGGTGGGCTGGAAGCAAGTATCTGGGATTTATTTATCTTCTATAATTGAAACTTTGTATCCTTGAAAAAAGCCCAGGGCCAGCTAGGGCAGTCTGGAAGCTTGGCTTCCACCAATGCTGGGGGCAACCCAAGCATCCTACTCATTCCAGCTCCATGGCCACCACCATCTTAGTTGGGCTAATTGGCTGGTGGGTGTAGTGGAGTGGTGGAATGATGGTTAATTCCATCTTTATCTCTTATTAGTGTAGATATATCTTATATAATAAAAGGCCAGAGGCATCACAACTGAATAACCAGAGAACAGACTACCATGGCCTGCCCCTAAGCAAGTGGTTAGGAACAATCAGACAGGAATAAAGAGTGGTTATGGGTGATCAGGCAGGCAGGCAGAGTGGTTAGGGGAGATCAGGTAGGCAGGCAGAGTGGTTAGGGGTGATCAGGTAGGCAGGCTTCTGGTTAGGAGCAATCAGGTAGTCAGATGGCCCCTCACTGGGCTGGCCTTGCCCCCAAGGCATTGCACTCCAGCCTGTTACCTGCAGGAGGCCACCAGTGCTGGTGGTTGGGGGGGAGCACTGCACATATGGTTAGCAGTGCAGTTGATACTGAAATTCCTAGCTACAGTGATCAGAAAAAAAGAAAATATAAAAGTAGGACTTTCCAGGTATGTGTGATGACATGATATTGATGACATGATATTTTACATAGAAAATGCTAAAGAATCCACCAGAAAACTACTAGACTTAATAAATGAACTCAGCAAGGGTATAATTCAAAATCAAAGGTGAAATATAGAGTTTCACAGACAAAAAAGGGAGGGGGGATATGCTAAAAGATTTTATTACCACCAAACCAGACCTCAAGGAATGCTATAGGAACTGTTGTAAGAAGAAGAAATAGAGAGAAAGAGAACACAGTCATAAAGAATAAAAATGGCAATGAAGAAGTACCCATGAATACCTTAAATGTAAATGGATTAAATGCTCTAGTCAAACAACATGGAGGAGCCAAATGGAAAAGAAATCATGACCCATATGCTATCTATAAGAGACCCACCTCAGAACAAAGTACTCACACATAATGAGAGTGAAGGGATGAAAAAATAGTCCAGGAAAAATAAAGTAAATAAAAGCTGGGATAGCAATACTCATATCTAACAAAATAGATTTCAAAATGAAACCATAAATGAGACAATGAAGGGAATTTTATAATATTAAAGGGATTGGTACAAAAAGAGAATATAATTCTGGTGAATGTACATGCACCCAATACCGGAGTACCCAGATATATAAAAAAAACTTCTGAAAGAAGATAGAAGAAAGGCCAAAAGACATATGAAAACATGCTGAAAGTCATTTGAGAGATACTAATCATTTGAGAGATACAAATCAAAATGACAATGCGGTACCATCTCACACCTGTCAGAATGGCTATCATAACAAATCAACAAACAACAAGTGTTGGAGAGGATGTGGAGAAAAAGGAGCCCTCATGTACTGTTGGTGGGAATGCAGACTGGTGCAGCCACTATGGAAGATAGTATGGAGCTTTCTCTAGAAACTAAAAATGGAACTCCCATTTACCCAGTGATCCCACTTCTAGGAATATATTCCAAGAAACTAGAAACACCAATCAGAAAGGATATATGCATCCCTATGTTCGTAACAGCACAATTCACCATAGCTAAGATTTGGAAACAGCCTAAGTTTCCATCAATAGATGAGTGGATTAAAAACTGTGGTATATCTACACAATGGAATACTATGCTGAGGTTAAAAAGGAGTTCTTACCATTTGCGACAGCATAGATGGAACTGGAGAGAAATATGCTAAGTGAAATAAGCCAGTCAGAGAAAGATAAATATGACATGATCTCACTCATTTATGGAATACAATGAACAACATAACTAATGAACAAAAACAGATCCAGAGACAGAGAAGCATTGATCAGACCATCAAACCTCAAAGGTAAGATAGGAAAGGGTGAAGGTAAGGGGGAGAGATCAACCAAAGGACTTATATGCAAACATATAGGTCTAACGAATGGATAGACAACAGAGGGGTGAGGGCATGAGTTGGGGGGTGGGGGGTAACATGGGATAAGGACACAAATGTAATAACTTAATAAAAATATTTTAAAAGAATTATTAAAAAACAAGTAAAAAAAAAAAAAGAAACTTCTGGAGGATTGTAATGGAGGCATTTAAAGTTATTTTTGAAAGGTACTTGTTTGTAGCCATTTCTTATTTTGTGTGGATGCTTTCTTTCTGAGCTTTTTATTTCTTCTTTTTACACCAGTCCCTTTAGCATTTCTTGCATTGCTGGCTTGGTGGTGATAAACTCCCTTAGCCTTTTTTTGTCTGTGAAGCTTCTTATTTCCTCTTCAATTTTGAATGATAGCCTTGCGAAGGCAAGATCAAGCCAAGGCTGAAGCCCACATGGCCCTTCAGTTCCTAGCCACAGCTCTCACAAACCCCAAATGAAGTGCCGTTCCTCCAACCAAGGATAAGTCAGGGACTAACCCTCCTCCAGGCCCATGCTTCAGATGCAACAAGGAAGGACACTGGGTCAAGTCCTGCCCAAATCCAAGACTTCTGCTTGGGCCCTGCCCAAGGTGTGGAAGGGAAGGCCACTGGAATCAGAGGCAGTCTGACCTCTCCAGGTCAGACCTCAGTAAGGCTGCCCTTCTAATCTGGTTTGGAGCTCCCAGACCTCCTGGGACTGGCCACCAAAGACTTAAGTTGCTTAGGCCCTTACAGGCCCCACAGGCTTACATCTTCCAAATCCTAACTGGACAGAGACTTGGGAAACCATTGTGATGGCAGTTAAACTGATCTCTTTATTAATTGACCCTAACCCTAACCCAGGATAACCTAAAAAACAAACAAACAAACAAACAAACAAACAAATCAGCTTCTCTTGAATATCAGCCAAATGGCTAATAAATTATATGCCCAAGCTTCCACATTCCTGCAGATTGTTAGTGACATTTCCCCACCTAGCACGGACTATCCCATCCAAACAGTACAAGATATTTTCTAACTCATTACAGACCTCTGGTTCCAGGGCAATTTACAGGACTTCTCTCCAGATCACATCTGTTTACCTTCATAGTGCTTCTGAATTTCACAGATCTCTTCTATCCTTAAAATGGCCACCCTAACATAATTGGTTTGGCTCAGTGGATAGAGCATTGGCCTGCGAACTGAAGGGTCCCAGGTTCTCTTATGGTCAAGGGCATGTACCTTGATTGCAGGCACATCCCCAGTAGGGGGTGTGCAGGAGTCAGCTGATTGATGTTTCTCTCTCATCAATGTTTCTATCTCTCTCCCTTCTTCACTGTAAAAACAATCAATAATTAATATATACATATATATTAAATGCCCCCCCTAAAAGCCCTAGACTATCTTTTATCCAGAGAGGGAAGGGTTTGTGTAATTGCTAATACCTCCTGTTATTTTTATCTAAACTCTAGAGATGGAGGGGAGAAAATCGCGGCGATATAGACGGACATGTCCCGTGCCTTGTCCTGGAGCAGATAGGGTGAGCAGCTGAACCAAGTAACATCTAGCCCGAATAGGCAGAGGAAATTCAGCTGGGAGACAGTTTGCAGCTGGGAAAGGCAGAGGACTCCTGAAAAAGGGGACTGTTGGAGACTGCAGCTGAAAACTCTCCCGGAATGGCTGGCTCAGCCGCAGAGTCCACAACCATCTTGAGTGGCTGTTTTCGGAAGCATATACAACCACAGCATCCTGCAACCACAGCATCCAGGAATAGGTTACTGACCCAGAAACACTGGATCTAAAGCAGCACGAATACATGGACTCAGAGGAGCCCTGCTCCTCCTCATGGAAAGGTCAGATTTCACCTTGATAAGGGTGCGGTTTGCAATTGAGGTTGGAGAGAGGAATGTGCATCGGGGTAGTCTGCGCCCCATGAGGTCCATGGCCTTTGGGGCCAGCGTGATCCACGAGTAAGGAAGGGGTCTCACAGGGCTGCTGCCAGAAGGGAATGCTAAAAAAAAAAAAAAAAAGCCCATAGCTGGACTGGGTTCAAAAAGGCAGCCTCAGATTTTGCCAGTGTACCGGCTGCTTAGTGCCAGGTGAGAGAGGACATGTGGAAGAGACTGCACACAGAGCTGGACAGTGGAGGGTTGCAAGAGCTCGCACACCTCCTCAGACCCTTTTTTTTCCTCTCTCTCTCTCTCCCCCTTAAATCTTTGCGTTTGATTATTAAACCCAATACATAGGATCACCCAATTGGGGTCACTTGCAGAGACTGGAGGGAAAAGTTGTTTTTGTGGAACCTGGGAATCAGAGCTGGAAGTAACAATCAAAACAACAGTTCTGTGGCAGAAACAGCTTTCCCAAACTACTGGCTAGAGAGGACTTATAGCCTCAGAGGTAAATCCAGAAACACTGCCACCCAGAGGCTGAACCACAAACTGACTCTTCTGTAAATACAAATAAAGGCAGTCTGGGAAACAAATACATCCTGCTTTAAAACCAGGACTGTGGTTTACAACACGGAGGAACAGTGTATTGAAGGGAACTTCAACACTCCCCTGAATACCTGACAAGACTAAGGCATGTCAAACAGAAGAGTAGAGGAACTGAAGTACCTTCACTACTGCACTTTTTTTTTTTTTTTTACCTTTTACTTAAGAAACTAATTTTTTTTCTTTTTTAATCACCTGATATTACCTTTTTAATTACTACATTTTAATTTTTAACCAGTATTATTACTACTATCATTTAACCTTTTTAAAAAGTGTCATTATATTTTCTCTTTATCTTATTTTGGGATTAGTGTTCTAAATTCTATTTTCATCTTTCCTTTAGCATCATTTTACTCTACCTCAACTTTACCTTTACACAAAAACTCTCCGCCTCACTTTTCCCCTTTTGTTGTCCTGTTTCTCTTACCCTATTCCTGCTTTAGATTTTTCCCTATTCCTTCTTTTTTACCCCTGTTAAAATTACACGCTACTTATATATCTAATTTTCAATCCCCTGCTCGAAATCCATATACACCTCCCTCTTCTCTTTCTTCACTATCCAAATTTTTTCTCTCTCTGTCATTTGGTTGTTGTTTACTTGATTGTTCAGTATATTGGGTTGTTTTTTTAATATATTTTATTCATTTTTTACAGAGAGGAAGGGAGAGGGATAGAGAGTCAGAAACATCGATGAGAGAGAAACATCGATCAGTTGCCCCCAGCACACTCCCCATTGGGGATGTGTCTGCAACCAAGGTACATGCCCTTGACCAGAATTGAACCTGAGACCCTTAATTCCACAGGCCCACGCTCTATCCACTGAGCCAAACCGGCTAGGGCTATTGGGTTTTTTTTTTTTTTTTTATGATTGTGAGATTGTTTCTATTTCTCTGTTTGTTTTTGTTTTGTTTTTTCTTTTCTGTTTTTTTTCTCCTGTTCCCTCACCTCACTAGATATCAATTGTTGTTTATAGTCTGCATTCTGTTGCTGAAATTTGTTGGGATTAGTGGAAGTTAAATTGGAGTTTTCTCCACATATAAATAGTTTCTTCCTCTCTTCTATCTTTTTCTTTTCTCTCATATATTTTTTTTCCTTTTCCCAATTTCATTTTTGCACTTTTTTCCCATTTTTCTTCTTCCTTTCTTTCTTCCTTATCCCCTAATTCTTTTTGATCTGGTGGTCACCTTTATTTGGGGTTATTAGTATCGTGAATACATTTGTGTTCAGTGCCTTGTGCTTTGTGCCTTGTTGTGTTGCATTTTGTGCCTTCAAGTCAATGCAGCAGAGAGAGAACTACATAACCAAACACCTGGAAAAGAGAGATCATGGGGAGACAAAGAAACAGCCCACATAGGAAAGAAAAACAGGCATCACCAGAATAGGAAGTAAATGAATGGAGGCAATGGAGGCAAGCAACCTGTCAGAAAAAGAATTCAGAGAAATGGTCATAAGGTGGATGAAAAGAATGGAAGACAAATTCAATAATATGTGTAAGAACCAAGAGGAAATGAAGAAGAACCAAGAAGAAATGAAAAATGATATCACTGCTATAAAGAACTCAATAGAAAGCATCAACAGTAGACTAAAAGAAGTAGAGGACCGCATCAGTGAGCTGGAAGACAAGGTAGGAAAAACGCGAAACAAAGCAACATGCGCATAATAGGGGTGCCAGAAGGAGAGGAAACTGAGCAAGGAAAAGAAAACCTGTTTGAAAAAATAAGGATAGAAAACTTCCCTGATATAGGGAAGAAAAAGCTCACACAAATCCAAGAAGCTCCCAGAGTCCCAAACAAAATGAACCCTAAAAGGCAACGTCAAGGCACATTTTAATTAAATTGGCAAACACTAATGACAAAGCAAGAATCTTAAAAGCGGCCAGAGATGGACCAAAAGTTACCTACAAAGGGTCCCCCACCGCTAGAGACTGATTTCTCAACAGAAATGCATCAGGCAAGAAGGGAATGGGAATCCCAGCAACAACACAGAGCAGGGTAATGATTAAGGAACCAGCTCTGGGCAGTGGACTTCCCCAAACCAGTTTTAAGTGCAATAGAGATGATAAACCCAAGCCTCTGGACAGAGAGGCCCTATAGCCTCTGAAGCCAATCCAGAAACACAGCCACCCAGAGGCTGAGCCAGAAACTGACCCTTAGCTAAATACAAATTAAGGCAGTCTGGGACACAAATATGGCCTGCTTTAAAATCAGGACTGTGGTTTACAACACGGAGGAACAGTGTATTGCAGGGGAATTCAGCACTCTCCTGAATACCTGACAGGACTAAGGCGAGCCATACTGAAGAGTAAAAGAACCAAAGGACCTTCACTACTGCAAATTTTTATCTATTTTTTTAAATTTTCTTTTCACCTTTTAACAACGAAACCAATATTTTTTCTTTTTCAATCACCTGATTTTACCCTTTTAATTACTATCTTCTTATTTTTAACCAGTATTATTACTGCTACCATTTTACAATTTTTTAAAGTGCCATTTTATTTTCTCTTTATTTTATTTTGCAATTAGTGTTCTCCATTCTATTTCCATCGTTCCTTTAGCATAATTTTTCTCTACCTCAATTTTACCTCTATGCAAGAACCCTCTTCCTCACTTTTCCCCTTTTGTTGTCCTGTTTCTCTTACACTATTCCTGCTTTAGATTTATCCCTATTCCTTCTTTTTACCTCCTGTCAAAATTTCACCCTACTTATATATCCTATTTTCAATCCACTGCTCTAAATCCTTATACACCTCTCCCTTATCTTTCTTCACTATCCAAATTTTTTTCTTTTATCTTTCTATTGTTTCCTTGCTGATTGCTTGATGAGTATATTGTTTTTCTTGTGTGTGTGTGTGTGTTTGTAGGATTTGCTGTGAGGTTGTTTTTCTTTTTCTTTTTCTTTTTCTGCTGGTTTCACCCCCACACCCCTTAGTTATTTTTGTGCTTCTGTTTTCCCTTGCCTCACTTGATATTATAGGTTGTTTATAGTTTGCATTCACCTCCAGGGATTTGTTGCTGGAATTTGTTGGGATTAGTGGTGGCTTTATCGGAGTTTTCTCCTCATATAAATAGTCTCTTCCGCTCTTCTACTTCATTCTCTAGTTTCACTCTATTTTTTTCTTCCCCCCCCTTTTTCCCCAAATTCATTTTTGCACTCCTTTTATTTCTTTTTTTTTCTCTCTTTGCTTTTTTTCCCTTTTAACTTTTTCTCTTCTTTCTTTCTTCCTTATCCCCTAACTCTCTTAACTCAGGTGGTCAACTTTATTTGCAGTTATTAATATCGTGAATACATTTGTGTTCAGTGCCTCATACATTGTGCCTTGTTGTGTTGTATTTTGTGCCTTTAAATCAACACAACAGATCCAAGCAACAGCAGCCTCCTAATCACCACACCCTCTGTCAGAGGAAGAGCAGCTGTACGTGAAGCCTGCCCCAACCAGCCAGAAGAGCCACCACAGCTGTAAACAGCACCCACCAGAGGAGCTGCTGCCAACTGAGGAGCAGCTGCTACAACAACCACCCAGGGAACAACCACAGCCCAAGGAGCCACTGCCACCCAGGGAGCAGCCACTGAATAACTCAACATCTAGATATGTCGGTGAGATCAAACATGGGTAGACAAAGAAACCCCCCAAAGGAGAGAAAAGGAGGGCTCACCAGAAAAGCAGCTAAGTGATACAGAGGCATGCAACATTACAGAAAAAGAATTCATAATAAGGGTCCTAGAGTGCATAAACCAGATGGAGGGGAAAATCAACAACTTATGCAAGAAGCAAGAAGAAACAGATGAAAAAATGAATAACTTACATAAGGCCCAAGAAGAAATGAAGAGCAATATAGCTGCATTAAAAGTATCAACAGTAGACTAGGAGAAGTGGAGGACCAAATTAGTGAATTAGAAGACAAGGAAGCAAAACACACACAAACTGTACTTCAGTTGGAGAACAAAATTAAAAGACAGGAGGAGAGTCTAAGGGAGCTTTGGGACAAATGAAATGAAACAACATACAAATAAAATGGGTGCAAGAACAACAGAAAGAGAGAACAAGGATTAGAAAACCTATTCGAAGAAATAATATAAGAAAACTTCCCTCAGGTGGGGGAAGAAAAATGGCACACAAGCACAGAGAGTCCCAAACAAGGTAAACCAGAAAAGACCCACGCTAAGACACATCATAATTACAATGGCAAATGTTCAGAATAAAGAGAGAATCTTACAGGCTGCAAGAGAGAGACGGAAAGTTACACACAAGGGGTCTCCCATTAGATTATCAAATGATTTTTCAACAGAAACACATCAGGCCAGAAAAGAATGGACCGAAATTTACAAAGTGATGCAAAGCAAAGGACTGAATCCAAGAATACTCTATCCAGCAAGGCTATCATTCAAAATTGAAGAGGAAATAAGAAGTTTCACAGACAAAAAAAGGCTAAGGGAGTTTATCACCACCAAGCCAGCAATGCAAGAAATGCTAAAGGTTCTGGTATAAAAAGAAGAAATAAAAAACTCAGAAAGAAAGCATCCACACAAAATAAGAAATGGCTACAAACAAGTACCTTCCAAAAATAACTTTAAATGTAACCGGACGAAATGCTCCAACCAAAAGACACTGAGTGGCTGAATGGATGAAAAAACATGACCCATACATTTTCTGTCAACAGGAGACCCACCTCATTAGAAGGGAATCACACAGGCTGAAAGTGAAAGGATGGGAAAATCTTTCATGTAAATGGAAATGAAAAGAAAGCTGGGGTAGCAATACTTATATCGGACAAAATAGACCTCAAAGTGAAGGCCATAACAAGAGATAGGGAAGGCCACTTCATAATACTAAAGGGATCAATACAACAAGAAGATATAACCCTGGTAAACATATATGCAAGAAATGCAAGAGCACGCACAAACATAAGAAAACTCCTAGAAGATATCAAAGGAGAGATTGACAACAACACAATCATAGCAGGGGACTTTCATATACCACTGAAAAAACTGGATAAATCCTCTAGAAAAAACAATCAGCAAAGAAACAGCAACCCTAAATGACTCACTGGATCAGATGGACTTAATTGACATCTTCAGAACATTTCACCCCATAGCCACGGAATATACATTCTACTCAAGTGCTCATATGACACATTCAAAAATAGACCCATATTGGGTCACAAACAAAGTATCCCCAAATTCAAGAAAATTTGAATCATACCAAGCATCTTCTCAGAGCATGATGGCATAATATTAGAAATAAACAACAATAAAAACAACGAAAAATACTCAAACACTTGGAAGCTGAATAGCATGTTATTAAATATTGATTGGGTTACCAATGAGATCAAAGAGGAAATTAAAAACATCCTGGAAAATAATGACAATGTAAACACAACAATCCAAAACCTATGGGACACAGTGAAAGCAGTCCTGAGAGGGAAGTTTATAGCTCTACCGGCCTATCTCAAAAAACAAGAAACAATGATAATAAATTACTTAACCCTACAACTCAAAGAGTTAGAAAGAGAGCATTAAGAAAAGCTCAGTGTAAGCAGAAGGAAAGAAATAATAAATATCAGAGTGGGGATAAACAACATAGAGACCAAAACAAACAATACAAATGATCAACAAAACCAAGACCTAGTTCTTTGAAAGGATAAAAAGATCGATGAACCTCTGGCCAGGCTCAAAAAGAAAGAAAGAGAGAGGACCCAAATAAACAAAATCAGAAATGAAAGGAGAAATAACAACATAACCCACATAAATAAAAAGAATTGTTAAAAAATACTATGAACAACTCTACTCTAGAAAACTAGACAATCTGGAGGAAATGGATATATTCCTAGAAAAATACAACTTTCCAAAACTTAATCAGGAAGAATCTAAAAATCTCAAAAGACCAATAACTATGGAAGTAATTGAAGCAGTCATCAAAAAGCTTCCAGCAAACAAAAGCCCAGGACTGGATGGCTTCACAGGGGAGTTTTACCAAACATTCAAGGAAAAACTAAAACCTATCCTGCTAGGACTATTCAAAAAAATTCAAGAGGAAGTAACACTTCCAAGTCAGTCTATGAAGCCAACATCACCCTAATAACAAAACCAGGTAAAGACAACGCAATGAAAGTGAATTATAGGCAAATATCACCCATGAACATAGATGCCAAAATCCTCAACAAAATCCTAACAAATAAGATCCAGCAATACATTAGAAAGATTATACACCATGACCAAGTAGGATTTATCCCAGGGATGCAAGGATGCTACAATATCCACAAATCAATAAACGTGATACATCACATAAAAAAAATTGAGAGATAAAAATCATGTAGTCATAACAATTGATGTAGAAAAAGCATTTTACAAAATCCAACACCCTTTCTTGATAAAAACCCTCAGCAAGGTAGGAATAGAAGGATCATACCTCAACGTGATAAAAGCCATATATGACAAACCCACAGCCAACCTCCTAATCAATGGGCAAAATGTTAAACCATTTTTCCTAAAAAAAGGAACAAGACAGGGATGCCCTTCTCACTACTCCTATTCAACATAGTACTCGAAGTACTAGCATTTGCGGTCAGACAAGAAGAAGAAATAAAAGGCATCCAAATTTGAAAAGAAAAAGTAAAACTGTCCTTATTTGCAGATGACATGATACTATACATAGAAAACCCTAAAGACTCCATCAAAAAATTATTAGACTTAATAAAGGAATTCAGCAATATAGCAGTATACAAAATTAATGCCAAGAAATCTAAGGCATTTCTTTACACCAATAGTGAACTTACAGAAAGCAAGACTAAAAAAGCAATGTCATTTACCACTGCACCAAAAAAATTAAGATACTTAGGAACAAATTTAACTAAGGAGGTAAAAGACGTATATGCGAAAAACTACAGGACACTGAAAAAAGAAGTAGAGGAAGACATAAACAGATGGAATAACATACCATGTTCATGGATTGGTAAAATCAACATAATTAAAATGTCCATATTACCCAAGCAATCTATAGATTCAATGCAATCCCCATTAAATTACCAACAGCATATTTCACAGATCTAAAACAATTGCTCCAAAAATTCATCTGGAATACAAAAAGATCTCGAATAGCTGCAGTGATCCTGAGAAAGAACAAAGTAGGTGGGATCTCAATACCAGATATCACGCTGTATTACAAAGCCACTGTTCTTAAAACAGCATTGTACTGTACAAGATCAGACATATACATCAATGGAATAGAGAACCCAGAAATAGACCCAAACCACTATGCCCAATGAATATTCGACAAAGGAGGCAAGAGCATACAATGGAGTCAAGACAGCCTCTTCAATAAATGGTGTTGTGAAAATTGGAGAGATACATGCAAAAAGATGAAACTAGACCACCAACTCACACCATACACAAAAATAAACTCAAAATGGATAACAGACTTAAATGTAAGATGGGAAACCATAAAAAAAAAAAACAACTAGAGGAATCCATAGGCAGCGACATCACAAACATATGCCGAAGGAATTTCTTCTCTGATACTGCTCCTAGGGCAATAGAAAATAAAGAGAAAATAAACTACATCAAAATAAAAAGCTTTTGCACAGAAAAGGAAACCAACAAAACAACAAGAAAGACCACTGCATGTGAGAACATATTTGCAAACGATATCACTGGTAAGGGTTTATTCTCCAACATTTACAAGGAACTCATGCAACTCAACAATAGGAAGATAAACAATCCAATAAAAAAATGGGCAATGGACCTAGATAGACACTTTTCGAAAGAGGACAAACAGAAGGCAGAAAGACATATGAAAACATGCTCAGTCACTTATTATATGAGAGATGCAAATCAAAACAATAATGCGGTATCATCTCACACCTGCCAAAATGGCTATCATCAACAAATCAACAAGCAACAAGTGTTGGAGAGGATGGAGAGAAAAAGGAACCCTCCTTCACTGCTGGTGGGAATGCAGACTGGTGCAGCCACTATGGAGAAGAGTATGGAGTTTTCTCAGAAAACTAAAAATGGAATTCCCATTTGACCCAGTGATCCCAATTCTAGGATTATATCCCAAGAAACCAGAAACACCAATCAGAAAGAATATATGCACCTCTATGTTCATCGCAGCACAATTCACCATAGCTACGATCTGGAAACAGCCTAAGTTCCTATCAGCAGATGAGTGGATTAAAAAACTGTGGTACATCTACATAATGGAATACTATGCTGTGTTAAAAAAAGAAGGAAATCTTGCCATTTGCAACAGCATGGATGGAACTGTAGAGTGTTATGCCAAGTGAATTAACCAGTCAGAGAAAGATCAATACCACATGATTTCACTCATTTGTGGAATATAGAGAACTATATAGATTTATGAATAGGGGCAGCTCCAATGACAGAGAAACAGTGATCAGACTATCAATCCCCAGAGGGAAAATAGGGGAGGGTGGAGGTAAGGGGAACAGATCAACCAAAGGACTTGTATGCATGCAGATAAGTCAAACCAATGGACATGGACAACAGGGGGGTGAGAACATGAGTGGGATTGGAGGTTGGGGGTTAATGGGGGGGATGAGGACACATTTGTAATACCTTAACCAATAAAGAAATTAAAATAATAATTAATAATAATAATAATAATAATAATAATAAATAAACTCTACAGGTGAAACAGAGGAAAAAACACAATGCATCCTACAGAATACTCAGTGGTTCAAGGAGATCAGTCAGGACAGCATTGAGCAGTCCATATGGTCCAGCCTACAAGCATCTCCGCTCAAATTAACCTGGCTTTTACTTTTGTGGCCCCCTAACACTATTTCTCCTATATCTCCTCTTCAGGCCCTGCATTTTCAGGATAGTCACCAAATTTATACGAACAAGGTTACAAGCCCTAGTTAACCAGACAGTAGGGAATTTGTTCTTACCCAGGTAATGAAACCCTACAGGCCTATGCCCCAGGAAATGGTCTAAACTTACTCATTAGGCTTCCACACTGTCCCTTCCCATGCAAGAAGAAACATAGTGAAATGACACATCCCCCCCTTTTTTAATATATATATGAATATATATATATATACCTTTTAAGACAGGAATTAGAGGGTTATAATAAGACAGGGCAAAGGAAACTTACTGTGGTTAGCAGATATCTTGCAGAAAGCTTTCATCCTGGAGCTTGGCATAGTCTAGATAACTACAAGACATCTGGTGCTGGGAGAAACTAAGGACGGACTGGATCCTTACATTAGCAGAAACAGATTTGTGTAGCTAACAAACCTACTTTAGAGGACAGATTAATCTCTCCTACTTAAGGCAAAAGTCTGTGAATCCAGACACAAGTGATAGATCAGTGGATCAGTGGATTGCCCCTAGCATCAAGCATCACAACTTGCACAATGAGGTCATAGGTAAGCCATGTAGTCATACAATCTGTGAGGAGATTCAATAAATGAACTGTACAATAACATTTAATATCTAACAACATCAGGAGAACACAAATAACTCAAGTAGGGGGATTTCATAGAAGACCCAGTCCAGAAGGTCTGAGAGACTATACCACTGGTTCCAAAAAACAAAACAAAAACAACTTCAGAGGATGACCCCCTACAAAAGCTGTGTGGCATAGAAGTTTGATCTAAGACATAGAAACAAATACAAAGGGACATCAAAAATGTGGAGACAAAAAAAGAATCCCTAAAGGAGAGAAAAGGAGGAATCACCAGGAAAGGAACCAAGTGAAATGGAGGCAAGTAATTTACCAGATAAAGAATTCAAAGGTTATAAGGATGATCAAATATCTGACAGAATTACAAGCAACTGAATGAGAATTATAAGGAGCTGAATGAGAAATACATCAACATGGATAAGAAACATGAAGAAATGAAGAATGACATAGCTGCAATAAAGAACACCTGGGTAGGTTTCAACTATAGACTAGAAGCTGAGGACCAAATCACTGAGTTAGAAGACAAGGTAGGAAAAAACACTTAACCAGAGCAGCAACTGGAATAAAACTTTAAAAGCAGGAGAGAGTTTAAGGGAGCTTTGTGCAACATGAAATGAATCAATGTCTGCATTATAGGGGTGCCAGAAGAAGTAAAGTTGAACAAGAACTAGAAAACCTGATTGAAAAAATAATGACAAATACTTCCCTGATTAGGGGAAGAAAAAAAAGTCACACAAATCCAGGAAGCACAGAGAGCCCAAAACAAGATGAATCTTAAAGACAAACACCAAGACACATCATAATTAAAATGGCAAATGTTAAAGATATAAAATCTTAAAAGCTGCACAAGAGAAATTTTCCTACAAGTGATCTCCCATTAGACTATCAGCTGATTTCTCAACAGAAACATATCAGGTCAGGAGGGAGTCTCATGAAGTATACAAAGTGGTGAAATCAAGGGACTGAATCCAAAACTACTCTATTCGCAAGGTTATCATTCAAATTCAAGGTGAAATCAGGAGTTTCTCAGAAAAAAAATAAATAAAAGGCAGAAGAGTTTATTACCACCAAAGTAGCAACAGAAGAAATTCTAAAGGGACTGTTGTAAGAAGAAGAAATGCAAAGACAGGGAGGAACACAGGTATAAAGAATAATAATGGCAATAAATAATAACCTTAAATGTAAATGGATTTAATGCTCTAATCAAAAGACATAGGGTGGATAAATGGGTAAGGAAACATGACCATATATATACTGTCTACAGGAGTCCTACCTCAGAACAAAGGATTCTACAGACTGAAAGTGAAAAGATGGAAAAAATTTTCAGGCAAATGAATATGAAAAGAAGCTGGGTAGCAGCTATACACACATCTGGTAAAATAGATCTCAAAGTGAAGGCCATAACAAGAGATAATGAAGGCCAAATCATAATATTAAAGGCTCAGTACAAGAGAATATAGCTGGTAAACATACATGCACCCAATACAGGAGCATTCAAATACATAAAAAGACTTCTGGGAGATATCAAGGGAGAGATCAATAGCAATACAATCATAGTAGGAGACATTAATACACCATTGACATCACTGGAAAAGTATTTAGCCAAAAAAAAAAAAATCAACAAGGAAACAGCAATCCTAAATGACTCCCTAGATCAGATGGAACTAATTGACATCTTCAGACTTTTATTCCAAAACTATGGAATATAATTCTTCTTAAGTGCACATGGGACATGTCCAAACATAGGCCACAGGCTAAGTCTCTACAAATTCAAGAAGATTTAAATCATATCTATCATCTTCTCTGATCACAATGGCATAAATTTAGCAATCAACTATAATAATACAACTCAAAATCAATCAAATACTTGGAGACTAAATTGCATGCTATTGAATAGGTAACCAAAGAAATCAAGAAATAAAAAAAAAAAAAACATACTGGAAATAAATGAATAGGAACACACAACAATACAAAATGTTTATAGAACACAGTGAAAGTAATCCTGAGAGTGAAGCTCATAGCACTATTGGCCTACCTCAAAAAAAAAAGAAAATCTTATAATAAGTTATTGTAGGGAGCAGCTATAGGGTTAAACCTTGGACTGACCTCTGGCAAAGCCACAAAAAAATCACAACTTAGAGGGCACAGTCCTCTTAGCATAATTAGGCTTGACCTTATGACACTCCCTAGATCTTTTTTTTTTTTTTTTTTTATAAATATATTTTATTGATATTTTACAGAGAGGAAGGGAGAGAGCTAGAGAGTTAGAAACATCGATGAGAGAGAAACATTGACCAGCTGCCTCCTGCACATCTCCTACTGGGGATGAGCCCGCTCCCTAGATCTTATCTGGGTAGCTAATGGGCTGAGGGAGATGCAGCAAGTGCTGCCAAAACAAGTGAAACTCAAAAGAACATTGTAATTATGGTGACCACTACCTTGTTTACCTCTAAAATAAAGGCTATAAAATAAAGGCTCAGCTTGCTGTCTGGATCTATCTCTCTGTGGCCTCAGCCAGGCACAGAAAGATCCACCTAGACCCAGCTTATTCAATTTGTCTGTCTTTTCTACAACCTTCGCCTTACCCCTCGCCCCTTAGACTCACCAAACCCTTGAACCCTTGGCTGTGCTGGCATGGCACAGTTATCTAAACCTATAACTTACAAAATTAGAAAGAGAGCAACATGAAAAATGAGGAGTTAGTAGAAGGAAAAAAAATAATAAAGATAAGAGTGTAAGACATAGAAACCAAACAAAGATAATACAAAACATAAATGAAATTAAGAGCAGGTTCTTTTAAAAATTGATGAACTTCTAGGCAGACTCACTAAGAAATAAAGGGAGGGTACCCAAATAAACAAAATCAGAAATGAAACAGGTGAAATAACAACTGACCCCAAAGAAATACAGTATGTTTTTTTTATTTCTTGATTTCTTTGGTTATCTATTCAATAGCATGCAATTTAGTCTCCATGTATTTGATTGATTTTGAGTTGTATTATTATAGCTGATTGCTATCTAATAATATCCAAAAATGGTAATTAACCATACCTCCAACACGCTTCCCATTGGCCAATCAGGGTGATATGCTAATTAACTGTGAACCAAAATGGCGGTTAACTGCTAACAAATATGGCGGTTAATTTGCATACATAGGCACAATCATGGGAGGTGAAAGAGATCTGAAACCCAGGCACCAGACAAGAGCTGGGGGGCAGGCAAAGGCGTCCAGGTGGGCTGCTTTTGCCCACCCCCCAGCAGGTGAGCACCATTGGAAAGCCTGGTGGCAGGTGAGGCAACAACCCCAGGCCAGGGTGTGGGAAACTGTTTATTGCCTTCACTATCTGATAAGCATAGACAGAAACCCCACGAAGGCTGGGTGCCTTTGAAGCCCTAGCAAAGCTCGGAGCTAGGCGCCACCTCTGTTTGTCCAGACAGTGGTAGCTGAAACTACTCCCCCATTTATTATTATGTAAATCCTTGCTGATGGGCTAGTCTGCCTGTTAATGGGGGGTCGCCTGCCTAAGGGCTACTCCAGATCAATAAAAGATTGGAGCAGCCTGAGCATGGGTGGAAGTCCTTCGGGACTTGGCCACCTGGTCCCCCAATATTGCAAAATTATCTCGTGTCTTTTTCTCTCATTTGCTGTGCGGCTCCTCTTTCAGATACCAAACCCTACTCCACGCAGAACATGGAGGGAATCATACTCAACATCTGGCGCGCGACGGGTAATCTGGAAGTGTAGGCCTCGCTGGAGCGAGAAAAGGAAGTTTTCAACAAAAAGGTGTGGAAAACTCACCGAAAAAAGGTGAGGGGGATTCCACTGCACGCAATGCCCAGGATCAACTACAGAAGCCCGGGTCTGTAAGTAAACTGGGAACGTTTTCTTAACCAGGCTAACAAACGGGGCAGGATTTGGCTTTAAAAAAGTAGATTCGGCTTTAAAAAGGTATATTTGGCTTTTAAAAAACTTAAGAAACTTTATTATAGGCTTTTAATTTGCATGTTTAAAGTATTAAAATTTTAGAAGGTAATCTTTTACAGTTCTTTGTGTGCTATTATAGAACATAACCTTTGTTTTTCTTGAAAAAGGTACTCTTTTAGATCAGGCTTAGAAAAAAAAAAAAATAGTGCCATGGTCATCTTAATGTGTTTTCTTATCTTAATTTGTATTTGGAATCTATCTGTAATAAATGAAACCCCGCTGCCAAATCTCTCTCTGGTTCGGAGAGATTCAAAGGTGGCAGGAGAGTGCAGAGCAGTAAGTTCTCCCGCAATGAGATTACTTGATGTTCTGTTTAAGAATTACCTGAGAACATGTCGGGAAGTGCAAAGTCTAGCCAAGGTCACCTTGGGTGCTAGCTATTAATTTGGAAAGCGAAAAAGGAAAAACATTTTAAAATCTGTTTTTCTATTAAGCATGACTTTGGGGAAAATATGCCATCTGAGTCATTTGCTGAAACTTCCCCCAAAGCAGGATGTGGTGGAAAGGAAAAGGGAGCACATGGCGATCCAATATGGATGCCCCCTCCCCAGTATTCTAATTTAAAGTCTCCTTCTCGTAATTGAAAAGTTTTACAAAATTTAAAATGTGTCTGGGA
Organism: Myotis pilosus; assembly: GCA_036010255.1. Classification (NCBI taxonomy): domain Eukaryota; kingdom Metazoa; phylum Chordata; class Mammalia; order Chiroptera; family Vespertilionidae; genus Myotis; species Myotis pilosus. Next base: position 1,386,141 of record JASKON010000044.1, read on the forward strand.
TTTCTGTTCACGTGTAAAGAGAAAACCTGGCTTGAAACTCATGCGCTCAAGTTCCGATTTTGGACATTTAGATAGAGTTTTGAGCTAGAGTCTCTTTACAAATGTGCAGAATAAAACCCAAGACTGATTATTTCCTAAAGAAAATGGCGGGTTTGACCCAGGGTAGAAATTCTAGCAACAAGATTGGTATTTTTCCATAATAATGTTAATTGAGCCTACTCCAAAGCTAACTTTAAGACCTCTAAAAGGAAAATCAGTAAAATTGTCTCTGTTACAAAAATTTGCTAAAGTAAATGCCTTAAAATAATTGGATTTGAACCCCAAGAATTATTAAAAATATCTTAATTTTAAAAATCTAAGTAGCTCAGTTAAAAACCAGCCCTTTGTTAATTAAAAAGGCTAGCCACGCCTTTCTGATGGAGAAAGGGGCTGCTTCCCGCCTGTAGCAAATTCTTAAAGATTGTGGTCAATTTACATCTGATTGGTCCAGGGTAGGCCAAACCTGTTCTTCCAGGGAAAACAGTTCCTCCCCCGCCCGCCCCCAGGCCAATTTTGAAATTTCCCACAGGCAAGCAAGGGGCGGGAAACAATGTAGCTACAACCTTGTTTCTTGACCTTCCCCAGAGGAAAAAATTATGGTCCTTTTAAAATCAAAGGCTGGGCCAGGCCTGCCTTGCCAGGCTCAAGTGTGGTTTTCCAAAGCTGTTGTGAAATTTAAGACCTTGGAGTTCATACCTAGGTATCTTGAAATGACATAATACTGAAATGTTGATCTGAGTATGCCTAGTATGAAGTCTAGATGATAGAAGTTAATCTATTAATTGAAAATGCCTTATATTTTATTTGAAATGTATCCTTAAATGTAAAAGTATTGATTTAAAAAATGCTAAGTATTTAATTTGCTACCTAAGATTTAAAGCTCTGAAAGTTTAAAGTGCAAATTGAATCGGGAGAAATTAATTAAATAATGTATAACTTGTTTTTGAAAAAATAAAACGTATTTTCTCTTAAATGATCAGGAATTCAAAATATGTTACTTCTTGGTCTGATTTAAAAAGAGAGGATTAATTTTATGATCTCAACTGAAAATTTTTAATAAAAAAAACAGTTTAAATTTGATTGATATTCTTTAAAATAATTATAAAAGGTATAAACAGCTAATGGTATTTCTGCTTGTCTGCAATATAATGTTGGTCATCTATCTTTTAGGGGTTTTGGTTTGCTCTGTCAAAGAACAGTGTAGACAGCCACCACTTTGAGCTGCGTGACTCGGCAGCCGCCATGTTGGCCGCATGGCCTGCTGCGCCCCCTGGGGGCCGCCATCTTGGAACAGTAAAGGCCCCTCCCTCTGACTTAGCCAATCACAAAAGGAGTGTCTGCTCACTGAGGCAGGATGGGATTTCAGGGGTGGAGCTTTAAGGCAAAGTTTTACTTCGGAAATGCGGATGAGGCAGAAAGTGTGCTTGCCTCTCGGATTTATTTAATACTATTTTTAAGAAGATATTTTTAATGCTTAATAAATTAGCAATCATGGTCTTAATATAATTTCAGTAGTATGATAGACCAATGTTTTGAACAGTTGGCTTTACAAGGGCCAACAATAAAGCTCGTATTTCTTAAAAGGCTTGTAGATAGAGACATTTTTAAAAGATATCTAAAATTCTCAGTAGAACCACAGTTATACATATATCATACACAAATTAATAGTAATTGATTCCATGATCAAGACTAGATGCTATTATGTTGAGAACTGTTTTTAAGTGTTGAAAATGTTTTAATTAGATATGTATTTGGAAGTTTTTCCTGAGTGCAATATTTCAAAATATAATATGCTTGGTTGCATAAGGAATTTCTACCAAATAAAAGAAAAAAATGATTTATTAGTAGCAATATCTTTATTTAAACTAACAAAAGCTCCTCGCCACTGCATTTTAAATTAGGCTGGAGGTGGGGCAGCATTTGCACCTCGTGTATCAGAATAAAAAATTACTAAATTTACTAATCTTTGTAAGCAATTGAACCCTAGTAAAGTAAAATTCTTCTAAAAAGGTTACTGAAGGCTTCCCATGATTCCTCTGTATATGCAAATAAGCCAAAGGGTATATTCTTTAAAAATACAATTGCTAACATTTACAGATTGTTGTTAAAATACTAAATCTGACAATAATTAGTCACCATAAATGAAAAATCACTTGAAATATATAGCTTTGCAACAGCATTTGTTAAAATCCCCAAAGGCAACCATGTTCCTTACATTTGTTGCTTGTATGAGAAAGAAAGCTGTCTGGAAGGAAATAAAAAGAGGTTTCCTTCAGATGTCTAACTAAAATTAAAAATCAATATATTGGGCCTCATAAGCTAAATTAAATAATTTGTGTTTTGCCTCCTTAAATAAAGTTTATGTAAATTTACTTAAAGACTAATACCAGAAATTTAATTAATGTCATTTACTGTCCATAACTTAGGACAAGTAAAGTTAAAAGAATAAATGTTATTTCAAACTGACTTAAATTGGCAAATTAAGCTAAGCGGATATTCAGGGGAACTTAGCTGTCACTTATTAAAATATAAACTACTACAATTTTTATATAAGACCTCCATCATTATACCAAAAAATACTAGGCAGGAACCAGTTCCTGGAGCTTTAACTGTTTTTACTGATGGGTCATCTAATGAGAAAGCTGCCTATCATACTATAAATTCTGACCGAGTCATAATGACCAGTCATACTTCTGTGCAAAGAATTGAATTAGAAGCTATTAAGGCTGCATTGCAAGATTTCCAACAGCCTGTTAACATAATTTCTGATTCCTCTTATGCTTCGGGCCTAGTAAGTAGAATTGAAACTGCCCGGCTGAAATGGCTTAGTGACCAAAGTTTATTCTTATCATTTAAGCAGGTTCAGCAGATTGTGCAGCAGAGAAAATAAAAATACCCTTTTTATATCACTCACATCAGGGCTCACAGTGCATTATCTGGCCCATTAACTAAAGGAAATGCACATGTTGATCAATTGGTTGCTTTATTAAAAGAGGCTGCAGAGTCTCATCAGCTTTTACATCAGCTTTTACATCAGCCTGCTAAAATGTTGTCCAAACAATTCTCAATCTCTCGACAGAAAGCAAAACAGATTATCAGAGAATGTCCCACTTGCATGTTACATCTACCTTAAGGGCCTAACACAGGAGTCAACCCTAGAGGTTTGCTAAGGGACCATATCTGGCAAATGGATGTGACACATTATACTCCTTTTGGACGTCTTTGGGCGTTACATGTCTCTGTAGATACTTTTTCAAAGGTCCTATGGGCCACTGTATCTACAGGAGAGATGGCAAAACAGGCTATTAATCATTGCCTAGCTGCTTTTGCCGTCATGGGAATTCCAAAGATTATTAAAACTGATAATGGGCCTGCTTATACAAGCTGTCAATTCCAGGAATTTTGTAAAAAGTGGAAAATTCAGCACATTACGGGAATACCATATAATTCCCAAGGACAGGCCATTATTGAACGTCAACACCAAAGACTGAAATCTCAATTAGAAAAACAAAAAGGGGGGATGATGGAGAAATCACCTGTGGGTAGGCTGCATCAAGCCTTAATTACTCTAAATTTTTTCACTTGTAATGCTGATGGAAAGACACCTATGGAGCTACATTGGTGACAGAATAAAACAAAAGAAAATGGTCTAGTTAAATGGAAGGATCCCGAATCTGGTTTATGGAAGGGACATGACCCATTATTAACCTTTGGCAGAGGGTATGCTTGTATATTCCCAGAGAATTTTTCCAAACCTGTATGGATTCCTGCTAGAAATATTAAACTGCATCAGGAATCTAGCCAGACTAAAGATCTTGTGCCTGGAGCCATAACATGTAGCTGTAAACAATCAACTACCTCAGCCATAGAGAGCAGCGACTCCAAGCAGTCCACTGAAGATGAGGAGTAGGAGGAAGACAAACCAGACAACCAACAGCCCAGAGACCACCTGGGGCATGGTAAAGTGAAGTATGGTGACAATTAATTCAGGTAAAAACTATAAGTTTCATATGTCTTAGAAGGCACATTTTTCCTTTACCTGGGAAGGACAGCACAGTTATCCCAAGGTCAGGGCTCCAGTTAACATGTCAACTCAGTGTTCTGGAGACCCAAAACTGCCTAAGTGCCTAAGTTTAACCTAGGTCACCAAGGACTCTAGATAATGTGTTCACCCAAAAACTGTAATTTAGATAGCATACTGTCTCTGCTTCTGTAAATTTCTTCTCTTTTTTTTTTGAAAACTAGGTTCCTCATTCCAAACCTTGAGTTTAAAATTAAGTTGTCATGACCTAGAGCAAAGAATATTCTTACATGGTATTATTCTACAAAGTTTTATTAATAATTTTTGATGCTTTACAACAGTATATTGTGCATTTATCCCAAACAAATTTACAAATGAATTTGAATGTTTTACATGAAGGGATTTATTCCTTTCCACTGTGTGGAGGGCCTCCTGGGAAGGCACTTAAGCATTCTGTATTGACCTATCTTGATTTTTTTTGCAAAGAGGAATCCAATTGCCTACAGCTGTTATCTGAGTTCTCTGTTCAAGCTGGGATCATGAAAAGCTGGTACCATGGATCTGTCTCTGGCCCAATGGCGTAAGCTGGGCCCTCTCTGGAGAAGAAACCTGGGTTCCCTATGATCAATGTCGGGGCCTCGCCAGCAGGCAAGGGGATCCAAAGGCAGTTGCTGGGCATGGAGGCCAGAGGGACATAGGCTATCAAGGAGACAGAACTAAACCTCACATCACCCTACTTGGCCCAGAGATAGCTGGTAGTCAACGACGGGTAAGATCCCACAGGGTGGGACAACCTAAGACAGGCACAGCTGGGGGCCAGTAGGAGAAAACTTGGGGTGCAACAAAGGTGGGGCACAGATCCTCACCCCCCCCCCCCCAATGGTGCACGGGCTTGAACACTCGGCCTTTCTGAGGAAGGTCTTCTGTCCCCATGGCTGCTTCTTGCTTCCCATGCCCAGCCCAGATCAGGAACCAAATAGAAGAGATTTGGTCCAGCTGAAATCAGTACCCAGAAAAACGGAGGCTTGGCTAACAGACCCTATTTCTAAATCTAGCCTAACAACAGGAATGCTCAGAGCCTTCACAAGGATGTAAAGTGATCCTTTTCATTAATATTTACAGTGTAAATTAAGATTATTGTTAAAATATTAAATTTGACAGCAAAATAGTTTTTCAAATTAATTAAAGTCAAGTTTTCAAATTAATTAAATTTGGCTAATTTGAAATAAATAATTATTCAAGAAGTATTAACAAAAATTTTCATTTCGTGGTAAACATGCTATGAACCTAAAGCATGTTCAGGTTCAATTTTTTTTGTGCAAAAAATTAATATTTAAAGCTATCTAGACTGCATTATAAAGTTTCCAAGAAGTCTCCTATTTAAATAAAAAAAGGGGGGGGGGATAGTAGAAAAATATAGTGGAAGAATACCATGTAAGGAAATAGATCCTGTAACTAAATTACATTTAGAGAAAAAAAATTTTTTTTCGTTTATAATGCTAATAGTGAGACACCCGGGAAAAACACACATTATGCCAGGGTAAGCCAGGGAAAGATCATTTTAAAGAAAAGACCCCAAGTAAGTTTTTTTTTTTTTTTTCCTTTAACCTTTGGTCGAGAATATGTTTGTATACTTTCAGAGAACAGCTACTAGACCATGTGGATTCCTGTAACAACGGATCACAGAAAGCCAGCCACAAAGGCAGAAGAGACAGTTCAGAGATGGAGATGGTGGAAAACGCCTTGCCATGCTAGCAGTCAGCAGCTGTGCGTCGCTGCAGGTTGCCCAGGACCAGACCAGAAAGGACTGGACCTGCATTTTCTACCATCCAGAACCAACATTTCATTGCTGGCATGTACACATGAACTTTTGGACATTGAAACATGGACTCAGAACTTTTGGACACTGAAATTGGGACTTGATTATTTCTTAAAGAAAAAATAAGGGGGAGATGTGGGAAACTGTTTATTGCCTTCACTATCTGATAACCTTAGACAGAGAACTCTCCGAAACCCCCCAAAGGCTGGGTGCCTTTGAAGCCCTAGCAAAGCTCGGAGCTAGGCGCCACCTCTGTTTGTCCAGACAGTGGTAGCTGAAACTACTCCCCCATTTATTATTATGTAAATCCTTGCTGATGGGCTAGTCTGCCTGTTAATGGGGGGTCGCCTGCCTAAGGGCTACTCCAGATCAATAAAAGATTGGAGCAGCCTGAGCATGGGTGGAAGTCCTTCGGGACTTGGCTGCCTGGTCCCCCAATATTGCAAAATTATCTCGTGTCTTTTTCTCTCATTTGCTGTGCGGCTCCTCTTTCAGATACCAAACCCTACTCTACGCAGAACGTGGAGGGAATCATACTCAACACAGGGATGCAGGCTGCTTGCGGCTGGTGATCACATTGTGGATTGGAGGGAGAGAGAGCCCGGGCGTGGGCCAACCCACACCCCCAGACCCCCCGGGGCTAGGGGTGCCCGCTGGCCTGCTTCTCCGTGATCGCCATGGCACCCTCAGCACCTGAGATGCAAAGGTTGGGGATGAAATGACTTTTCCCACCACATCTGCAAATATCCTGGGTAAGGCATCCCTGAAGAGTTCACAACTGTCTTACTTGGCAAGGAAGAAAACAGTTGGCAATGGAAACAATCCCTTACATCAAAGTTAAGGTCTCTCTGAGTAAAAAAGAATATTTCCAATGTAAAGGAGGGAGCAGGCAAAAATAATAGGTTCTCATGACTTCCACTTAAGTTTGAGCATATGACAGAGTCAAAATGAACATACAAATTAAAACAGACAGTGGACATTCAAATGACCTAAATCAACTGCCACTGTTTGTGCCAATAGCAGCAAAGCTTATGTGATAATATAGTTTAACAAACATACAAACAAGTCACATGATAAGAGAAGTTCAGCTTCTAAAGTAAATTGAATATGTTCTTTAAAAATTCTCATGTCCTCTCCTCTGACTATAATTCTTAATTTTCCAATCAGAAAATTACCCCAAGTGATCCAGTAACATGTAGAATTCAGTAACCTAACTTATTTTTAAAAATCAACATCCAATCCATTTTTAAAATATTTAAATTGATATTTTAGGGTTAAAATTATAGAAGATATTTAGATAGAAATATATTTTATGAATAGAAAATATTTCAGTTTTTGATTTAAAAAAATAAACATAAAAAAATATATGTGACACATTTTCCCAAGGAACTCTGAATTAGTACTTTCCCTCTAACTTTCTTCAAATTAAGAGAATCTATGGAGTTCCCTATACTGCACAAGTTTTAATGAAAGAAAATAAGACTTTCTAAGAGGATCAAATACATGTTTTGTTATTTACAAACATATATACTCCTCTCTCTCCTTCTCTCTCTCTCTCTCTCTCTCTCTCTCTCTCTCTCTCTCTCTCTCTCTCTCATATATTCTTACTGATTCAGAGAGGAAGGGAGAGGGAGAGAGATAGAAACATCAATGATGAGCCCTGGACGGTTTGGCTCAGTGGATGGAGCGTCAGCCTGTGGACTAAAGGGTCCCAGGTTCGATTCCAGTCAAGAACATGTACCTGGGTTGCGGGCACATCCCTAGTAGGAGGCGTGCAGGAGGCAGCTGATCAATGTTTCTCTCTCATCGATGTTTCTAACTCTCTATCCCTCTCCCTTCCTCTCTGTAAAAAGACAATAAAATATTTTTTAAAAAAGAAAGAAACATCAACGATGAGAGAGAATCATTGATCGGCTGCCTCCTACATGCCCTGTACTGGGGAACAAGCCCACAATCCAGGAATGTGGCCTGACCTGGAATCAAACTGTGACTTCCTGGTTCATAGGTCGATGCTAAACCACTGAGTCACACTGGCCGGGCTCAATTCTTATTTATAAATTCTTTCCAAGGATGTATACAGCTTGAAAAGCTTTGGAAGTAGTTTCAAAACAACTAGCTTTTAAGTAACAAGAAAACAGTTATAGAAGAAAGTTTAAATTAAAAGAAAAAATTGTTTTGATTTATTCAAGAGTGGGAACATCCTTAATGAAAATGTGTACCTTGACTGTGGATGGCTGGGAGGCCTTATCACACCTTAGGTATTCAAATGCTTTTTACAATGAAAAGAGAGTTTCATCTCATTTCTCTACCAAGGTAGATGTCTGTCAATAGAAGGTGGACATCAATAAAACAATGGGCTTGCACAATCAATCCAGAAAGTCAGCAATATATGAATAATCCAGAACCGAGTATTTATCTCCTCTGCCACACACCCCTTCCAGCCAGTGAGCAAGATAATTACTCTCAAGTCAAGCTAAGTGCCCTCCAGTCACAGTGGCCCAATGCCGACATACAAAGCATACAAATACTTCTCACTCTGGCAAAAGTGACAACTTTCTTGGAAGAAAAGCAGATACTTTAAATTTCTCAAAGTCTCCCTGAAACATTTCTTAAAGTAATTTTTACTTCTTTAGAAAAAATGCCATGGGAAACCATCTGTATTAAAATGCCCATTCTATAAAATAATTCATCTATACTAATAAAAGGGTAATATGCTAATTAGACTGGGAGACCTTCCAGATGTTCTTCTGGACAAAGCCATAGTAGTGGGGCCGAGGTAGAGGTGGTTATAGGCCAAGAGGGGAGGGCAGTTGTGGGTAATCAGCCTGGTGGGGGGAAGGGCCGTTGGGGGTAATAAGACCAGCAGGGGGGCCAGTTGGGGACAAGCAGGTCATCAGTGGGGGTCAGTTGGAGGTGATCAGGACAGCAGGGGGGCAGTTTGGAGTGACCAGACCAGTGGGGAGGGAAGATGGGGCTGAGCAGGCCAGCAGGGGGGGGCAGTTTGGGGTGATCAGGCTGGCAGGCGGGCATTTGGGGGCAAGCAGGCTGGCAGGTAGAGTGGTTAGAGGCAATCAGGCAGGCAGGCAGGCAGGCAGGCTGGTGAGTGGTTAGGAGCCAGCAGCCTGGATTGTGAGAGGGATTTCCGACTGCCAGTTTAGGCCTGATCCCTGTAAACTGGCAGTAGGACATCCTTCGAGGGGTCCCAAATTGGAGAGAGTGCAGGCCAGGCTGAGGAATGAATTTCATGCACGAATTTCGTGCACCAGGCCACTAATATATAAAGTCAGCAATATATGAATAATATAATGAACAATTATTTTCCAACAAACTGAACAACCTAGACAAATGGACACGCCTCTAGAAAAATACAATCTTCCAAAACTCAATCAGGAAGAATCAGAAAACTTAAATAGACTTAATAACTACTGATGAAATTGAAGCAGTAATTTATAACTTAAAAGAAAAAAAAAAAAGCCCTGGTCTGAAAGGCTTCACATAAGAATTTTACAAAGCATTCACAGGGGAACTAAAGCCTATACTCCTCATACTATTCCAAAAAATTCAAGAGGAAGGCATGTTCCCAACTCTTTCTATGAGTCCAGCATTATTCGAATCCCAAAATCAGATAAAGACACTAGAAAGAACAAGAATTACTGGCCAATGCACCAGTAGCATCCCTGATGGACATAGATGCTAAAATGCTCAACAAAATATAAGCAACTTGTCTCCTGCAATACATTAAAAAGTACATACAGCATGGACAAGTAAGAATTATTACAGGGATGCAAGGCTGGTACAATATCTGCATATCAATAAGTGTGACACATCACAAACAAATTAAAAGACAAAAAGCACATGATCACATAAATTGATGCAGAAAAAGCATTTGACAAAATCGAAGATACTTTTTTTGGTAAAAACTCTCAACAAAGTGGGATTGGAGATATCATACATCAACATAATAAAATCCTTATAAGACAAACTTATACCCAACATGTTACTCAATAAGGAAAAACTAAAACCATTTCCCCTAAAAAAAGGAACAAGATAGGGATGCCCAATCTCGCCACTCCTGCTCTAAATAGTACTGGGTATGCTGATGATCAGATAAGAAGAAGAAATAACAGGCATCTAAACTGGAAAAAAAGAAGTAAAAATATCCTTATTCACAAATGACATGATATTGTACATAGAAAACCCTAAGAGTCCATCAGTAAACTACTAGATTTAATAAATGTGGCAATGTAGCAGAATAACAAAATTAATACCCAGAGATCTATTGTTTTCTTATACACCAATAATGAACTCACAGAAAGTTAAACTAAGGAAATAAAATCCCATATAGCATTACAACACAAAAAAATTAAGATACATAGAAATAAACTTATCTAAGGAGGTAAAAGAATCTTACTCAGAAAACTACAGGACACTTAAAAATGAGGTAGAGGAATACATAAACAGATGGAAGAACATACCGTGTTCATGGATTGGTAGAATCAACATCATTAAAATGTCTATACTACCCAAAGCAATCTATAGATTTAATGCACTTCCCATTAAAGTACCAACAACATATTTTACAGATGTAGAAAGAACTCCCCAAAAATTCCTCTAGGGAAAAAAAAGACCCCGAATAGCTGCAGCAACCCTGAGAAAGAAGAACAAAGTAGAAGGAATCTCAATACCAGATATTAAGCTGTATTACAAAGTCACTATTCTCAAAACTGCCTGGTACTGGCACAAAAACAGACATATAGACAGACCAATGGAATAGAATAGAAAACCCAGAAGTCAACCCCAACCATGGGAGTCAAGACAGTCTCTACAATAAATGGTTCTGGGAAATTTGGCCAGACACATGCAAAAATGCAACTAGACCACCAACTTACACCATACACAAAAGTAAACTCAAAATGGATGAAGGGCTTAAATGTATGATGGGAAACCATAAAAGTATTAGGAATCCAAAGGCAGCAAAAACTCAGACATATGCCCAAGCAATATCTTCCCTAATAAAGCTCCTAGGGCAATGGAAACTAAAGAGAAAATAAACAAATGGGACTCCATCAAAATAAAAAGCTTCTTCATAGCAAAAGGACCCATCAACAAAACAACAAGCCCACTGCATGGGAGAACATATCTGCCAATGTTATCACTGATAAGAGTTTAATCTCCAACATTTACAGGGAACTCATACAACTTAACAGAAGGAAGATAAACAACCCAATCAAAAAATGGGGAATGGACTTACATAGATACTTTTCAAAAGAAGACTTAAGGAAGGTCAAGAGACATATGAAAGCATGCTCAAAGTCACTAATCATCTGAGAGATGCAAATCAAAACAACAATGAGGTACCATCTCACAGCTGTCAGAATGGCTATTATCAACAAATCAAATGAAAAGTGCTGGCAAAGATGTGGAGAAAAGGGAACCCTCCTTCACTGCGTGTAGGATTGCAGACTGGTGCAGCCACTGTGGAGAACAGTATGGAGTTTCCTCAAAAAACTAAAAAATTGCCCTGTCCAGTGTTGTTCAGTGGGTAGAGCATTGGCCTGAAGACTGAAGGGTCCTGGGTTCGATTCCCAGTCACGGGCACATGCCTGGGTTGCAGGCTCGATGCCCAGTAGGGGTGTGTAGGAGGTAGCCGGTCCATGATTCTCGCTCATCATGGATATTTTCATCTTTCTCTCCCTTCCTTTCTAAAATCAATAAAAATATATTTAAAATAAATAAAATATGCTCATTGGATTTAGCAGTATTTAAAAAAAAAAAAAAAAAACACCTATAAATGGAACTCCCATTTGACCCAGTGATCCCACTTCTAGGAATATAACCCAAGAAACTAGAAGCACCAATCAGAAAGGATATATGCACCCCTATGTTCATAGCAGCAAAATTTGCAATAGCTAAGACTTGGAAACAGCCTAAGTGCCCATTAGCAGATGAATGGATTAGAAAACTGTGGTACATCTACACAATGGAATACTATGCTGCTGTAAAAAAGAAGAGATTCTTACCAAACAGCATGGATGGAACTAGAGATCGTTAAGCTAACTGAAATAAGCCAGTCAGAGAAAGATAAATATCACATGATTTCTGGAATATAATGAACAACATAAACTGATGAACAAAAATAGATCCTAAGACAAAGAAGCATCAAACCTAAGATCAAACTTCAGAGGAAGGCAGTGAAGTGGGAGAGGGTGAGAGATCAGCCAAAGGACTTGTATGCATGCATATAAACGTAACTAATGGACACAGACACTGGGATAGAGGGGACATATCCTGGGGGGTGGCAGTGCCTGGGAAGGAATCAATGGGGGGAAAGGACACATATGTAATACTATGTTATACTTTAAATAAGAAAGAAAATTTTAAAAATAACCCCTATATGACAAACCTACAGCCAACACCATACCCAATGGGCAAAAACTGAAACTATTTCCCCTAAGAACAGGTCCAAGACAGAGATGCTCACTTTTACCGCTCCTATTTGAAATTGTTCTGGAAATGCTAGCCATAGAGATTTGACAAGAAGAAGAAATAAAAGCCATCCAAATTGGGGAAAAAGGAAGTAAAACTGTCATTATTCACAGGTGACATGATACTGAGTATAGAGAACCCTCAAGACTCCATCAAAAAACTACTAAATTTAATAAATGGATTATGCAATGTAGCAGGATACAAAATTAACACCCATAAATCTATGGCATTTATATATACCAATCATGAACTCACAGAAAAGAAACTAAAAACAATTCCATTTACCATTGCACCAAAAAAATTTAAGATAACTAGGAAAAAACTTAACCAAGTAGATAAATGACCTGTATGCGGAAAACTACCAGACACTGACAAGAGGTAGGGAACAATATAAAGTGGAGGAATATACCATGTTCATGAATTGGTAGAATCAATATCATTAAAATGGCCATACTACACAAAGCAATTTATAGATTCAATGCAAACCCTATTAAAATACCAATGGCATATTTAACAGACCAAGAACAACCTCTCCAAAAATTTATATGGAATCTAAAAGACCCAATAGCCACAGCAATCTTGAGAAACAAAAACATAGTTAGAGGGATCACAATACTACATACCAAATGATACTACAAAGCCATTGTCCTCAAAACTGCCTGGTACTGGCACAAGAATAGGCATATAGACCAATGAAATAGAACAGAGAACCCAGAAATCAATCCAAACAAATATGCTCAATTAATATTTGACAAGAGGCAAGAGCATACAATGGAGTCAAGGCAGTCTCAATGGTTTTGGGAAAATTGAATGATACATGTTTTAAAAAATGAAATTAGATAACCAATTTACACCAAACAAAATAAAGAAAGTCAAAATGGATAAAAGACTTAAATGTAAGACATGAAACCATAAAAATCTTAGAAGAAGCCATAGATAGCAAAATCTCATATATCTGTCATATCAATATGGTTACTGATTCATCTCCTAGGACAATGGAAACTAATGAGACAACAAACAAATGGGACTGAAAGGCTTCTTCACTGCAACAGAAGCCATCAACAAAACAAGAGATCCCAGTGTATGGGAGAATATATTTGCCAATGATGCACCTGATTTGGGATTAATATCCAAAATTTATAGGGAACTCATACAACTTAACCAAAGAAAAATAAACAACCCAATTAAAAAATGGACAAAGGATCTAAATCGATGATGGCAAACCTTTTGAGCTCGGCGTGTCAGCATTTTGAAAAACCCTAACTTAACTCTGGTGTCGTGTCACATATAGATATTTTTTGATATTTGCAACCATAGTAAAACAAAGATGTATATTTTTGATATTTATTTTATATATTTAAATGCCATTTAACAAAGAAAAATCAACCAAAAAATGAGTTTGTGTGTCACCTCTGACACACATGTCATAGGTTTGCCATCACTGACCTAAATAGACACTTTTCCAAAGTGGACATACAGAAGGCCAAGGGGCATATAAAAACTTCTCAATGTCACTAATCATCTGAGAGATGCAAATTAAAACAACGATGAGGTACCACCTCACACCTGTCAGGGTGGCTAATTTCAACATATCAACAAAAGACAAGTGCTGGCAAGGATATGAAGAAAAGGAAACCTTAGTACACTGCTGGTGGGAATGCAGACTGGTGTAGACTCTGTGGATAGCAATATGGAGTTTCCTCAAAAAATTAAAAATGGAACTCCTATTTGACCCTGCAATTCCACTTGATGAAATATATTCTAAGAAATTAGAAACACCAATCCGAAAGAATATATGCACCCCTGTGTTCATAGTAGAATGATTTACAATAGCTAAGATTTGGAAACAGTTCAAGTGTTCATCAGCAGGTGTGTAGATTACAAAAAAAAAACAAAAAACAAAACTGTGGCATATCTACACAATGAAATACTACATAGCTATATAAAGAAATAACTCTTACCATTTGCAACAGCATAGATAGACCTGGAGAACATTATGTTTATTGAAATAGGCCAGTCAGACAAAGATAAGGATCACATGATCTCACTCGTATGTCAATCTAATGAACAACATAAAATTGATGAACTAAAATAGACCCAGGCACAGAGAAGCATCAAACAAACTGTCAAACTTCAGGGGGACATTTAGGGAGGGTGGGTGGGAAGTAATGAACCAAAGCACTTGTATGCATATATGCCTAAGCCATGGACACAAACAATAGGAATATTAAGATCTGGTTGTAGGGTGTGGGGTAGGCTCAGAGACCTCAATGGTAAAAGGGGACCATTTTTAACACTTTTTTAAACAATAAAGATTGTTTAAAATAAATAAATAAAATGATGTTAGCATGTGTGTCCTACTGTAATGAATTCTCCTCAATGTGACAAGAAATTCAGACAAATTGATTCAAAATGTATCATAACCCAACAAAAGGAACAAGTTGTAAATCAAGTAAGTGTTGGGTCAGTTGAAAAAGATAACTCTCTTTTGGGACAAATAACAAGCCTTTCTTACAAAATTACAAAATTCTCACATGTTACTGCTATTTGTATATTGACAAATGGTTCACGAATGGCACCTTTGGTTGGAAAATATCAATAAGGCAATAGAAAATGCCTACCTTGTTTTTTCCCATTTGTTCACTAAGCAATCCTGGGAAACATGTTAGCAGGACTCCAGCACCATTTGAGTTTTGACAAGTGAATTTCATGCTGCTTCTAACAAGCCATGAATATAAAATTTTCAGTCTATCTCTGTGTGTTTTCTCACTACATCAAAGCTATACTGTGTACACAGGCCACGGGTTGTTCTGCAGCAAAATTTCTGTTAAGGAGATTACCCAGACTTGGGGAACTCCTCCACCACCTTTAGGGATATGGAAACACATTTGACCAAGCTGGTGGTTTACCAAGTTTCTGCAGTTTCGTCAGTTTTACCCACAGTTCATTATGCATGCTTTCCTCAACATCAGAATTGGTAGACTGTACTGATGGCATTACTAAAAAACAAAACATTTATTTTCTTTTAGTAACAAAAAAATGAGTAATTTGAGACAGAAAAGTATTAAATTTCTGGCATGCAAGCTATGGTGACACCATTTGCAACTATGGAAAACAAAGGAAACATCTTTGTAGAGAAGAAACTGCTGAGGCTGCTTTTCCAAAAGGTCTGTGGGAGGAAACTGGGAGTGCTATCTAGGACCAGGCTTTATTTCCAAAGTGCAACTGGGAATGGTTATCTAGGTCTTGTGGGAGAAAACTGGAAGTTTAGGCTTTTTCTTGAGAGACTGGGCTGAGCTGCTGCGAAGGTAGGAGGAAATCTATGTATGTCTCCTTGTTAGGATTCTAAACTGCAATTTCCCTCCAACAGGGACATGACACCAGAACAGGTTCTTTCTGGCACTTTGGGACAAAAGGTGACAAATGAAGGACACCTGACTCTTGATTTGCTTTGGGGAAAGATCTGAGTCAAAGGCAATGTGAAAATTAACAAAGGAAATCCTCACAATAATGCAGCCAGAGGCAGAAGGGAAAGATCTCTCATAGTCCCAAAAGAGGTCATTATCAGAAAAATTGTCAATGACATTCTCCAACAGAATTTTCAACAAATATAAATCATCCATTATAGTTCATGCCAGGAATGGAGATACTCAGTCTCCTTACAAGAAATGGAATTCTCTAAGAACACAGCAATAAAAAAGATCATCTCTCTGAACTGCTATCCCACAGCTGCACACTTCAATAGGGCATGCAGGAGGCAGCTCATCATACTCTCTCATCACTGATGTTTTTATCAGAGCACGCAGGAGCTGCACGAATCTGCTTCTCTGAGTGGAAATGAGTCCTCATATTCTTCAAAATTCTCCCATTTGACTATACTAGGACAGGTCCTTTTGAACCCTGCTCACTATACTAACTGTTGGGAACTTAGTCCAACCAGTGTGAATGAAGAAGATCAATTCTTGGTGGCACAGCAGAGAAGCCAGGAGAGGTTGTAGGTGTATAAGAATGACTATTGCAGAAGCCAGTGGCAAGAAAGCCAGTCCTATACATCAAATTCCATATAGGCAGGAAGCCGGACACTGGCTGGTAAATACGTATCTTTCCTATAAAGCAGAATCAGTCTCTGTACCCACAGCTATTATCTGAGCAGCCACATGCTGCTCTTTAGACTCCTAGCTTTACATAGCAGTACCTGAGCTCTCCCTTACAGCTTCAGCGACAGCAGCTTCTCTTAGCTCTCTTGTTCAGCAGCTTCTCCCATCTCCCCTGCTCAGCTCACTGGCTGATTAACAGGATAGCTATATCTAAGTTCTCTGTGAGCTCTTAACCTTACATTGTAGCAGTATCAACTCCATCGGAGCTCTCCTCTCTCCTGCACACATAAGGGTTACATTCTCTGTGCCTACTAACTTTCTTCTCTGAGCTCTCTCTAGCCTCTGCTCATCTGCTCTCTCTAGTAGGCTTCTCATGCTCTTCGTCAGTAACCTGTATACTACTCAAGAGACAAAGAAGGCTTGTTTCCAACAGTGACATAAATCATTTTGGCTACTGAAGGGCACAGTGTACCCTATGTCTTTGCATTGGTTTGGTATCTTTTCCTGATTATGGTTTCCAGGCTCAGAGTCCTTGGACATCCCAATTAGGCCCATGCTCAGAGAGGCCTTTGGCCATTCTATTATATTGATTACAAGGCCTCTGTGCTCCCTTTGGCCTGGCTATCCAAAGACCTGAAATGATTCCCAAAGTATCTATCTCCCTCTCACTTTCTCTTTGAAATAATTACAATATTTTTTTTTAATAAAGAAAGGGTACTACTTATGGTGTTATTTACATGTTGAAGCGTGCAACTGATAGAGGGCCTGAGACAAAGAGCTTAAGCCTATCTAAAATTAATAATACTAAATATAGTGTCAGCAAAGAAACTGTTAATACATGGTGGATGACCTGGATGTTCCTGGTTAAGCAACCCCATCCCAAGATCTACTCACCTTTCCCTGTGCACTTTATATCTAAAAAGAGCCTCATAGATAAACAACAGAATCCACATGAAGACCATATTAATGTCAAGAAAAGTAAACAGGTCAAATTAGGGCAAGGTGTACTGACACCATGGGTCAGAGTGAGGCAAGATAGTAAAAAGCTTAGAAAATACCTGGGCAAGTGGAATGGGAAAATTGAGAAAAGAAAATTAAGCAAGGCAACAAAGTTTGTCAACTTACTAGTACACCCAGCTTGTGAAATACAAGACCTTATCTTGCCTAACCAAGGACACTTGAAAAAAATGGCTCCTCTTCCCTAACCACAGAATACATAGCATAAATCACTCTGGCCTGAGAAAGTGGAGAATAAAAACCCATTTAATGACATTTGTGCCAGCTAAATCCAAGGACTGATGAAGTTGGAGAACAAACAATAAAAAAAAAAAAACACACATAAAAACAAGAGCGACCTAAGACAGAAGCAAAACAGACAAAAGAATAATTTCAAACTGTCCCATACACTCATTTTGATGAATAAGCATGTTAAAAGACACTTAAAAGCTGATAAATATTCTGCTGATATACACCTCTTGTATTCTTGTCTACAGAAAAAAACACAAAACAATAAAAAGCCAATGAGTCTGTGCAGTCTTGCTCTGGAGTACACTCATGCCCCTTATCAAGCATGACTTTTTTTACTTCCTCCTTAATTCTGAAGGTTCCCATGAGATTTGGAACAGGGGAGCAATGGACAATGGCAGCTAGTCAAAGGCTTATCCCATGATCCTATCTTCAAGGACCCAATCTTTGAATTCCCAGGGAGCTGAGAGCAGCCCAACAATGACTCACTCTTTCACTGTGACAATCACTTCCCAGTGACCTAAACAGTGCCATGCTAACTAGTGTCACTGTGACCCTCACATCCCATTAGCTAAATCAGCCCAGCCATGGCTCACTGCCACTGTGATCTTCTCTTCTCAGTGAGCTAATGCAACCCCACCATGGCATGCCCTTTCACTGTCACCTTCACTTCCAAGTGTGCAAAAGTAGCTTCACCTTAGCTTACTTATGTCACTGTTACTTTCACTTCCCAGGAGCTAAGGCAACCCAAAATGACTCACTTAAGCAACAGTGACCATCACTTTCCAATGAGCTAATGCAGCCCACAATGGCTCAGTTCTGCCACTGTGATCTTCACACCCCAGTGGCTAAAACAGCCCCACCATGGCTCACTCTGTCACTGTGACCTTCCCTTCCCAATGAGCTAAATCATCCCCATCATAGCTCACTTCTGTAACTGTGATATTCACTTTCAAGTGAGCTGAAGTAGCCCCACCATTGCTCACTTTTGTCACTGTAACCTGCATTTCCCAGGAGCTACAGCAGCCCACCCATGACTCACTGTGTCACTGTGACCTTCCCTTCCTAGTGAGCTAAAGCAGACCCACCATAGCTCACACTGTCACTAGGACCTTCATTTCACAGTGAGTTGAACAGCCACCCCAAGCATTATTTGTCACAATGACCCACACGCTGTGTGCTAAAGCAGCCCCAGCATGACTCACTTCTATCACAGTGACCTTCAATTCTGAGTGGGCTAAAGCATCCCCACCATGGCTCACACTTTCACAATGACCTTCACATCCCAGTGAACTAAGGCATTCCTGCCTTGGCCAACTCTGCCATGGTAACCTTCAAGTCACAGTGAGCTAAAGCAGCCCCACCATGCTTCACTCTGTTACTTTGACCTTCCCATTGAGCTAAAACAGCCCCACCATATCTCACTCTGTCACTGTGACCTTCACTTCCCAGTGAGCAAAATCAGCCCCGGTAGCTTACTTTTTTCATCTAATATTTCTAGATAGACATAGCAGAGAACTGCTTATGTCCTCCCCTGTTGTTTCTTTTGTACCAAATCCTTTTTTGTTTCATTGCCCTAAACTTTAATATACATAGTCTCAAAGCCAACTGAACTTCTATTGTAAAATAATTCCTACATGTGGTCAGAAACCCACACACTACAGAATGTCCTGAGGCAAAGTGTTCTGGATTGGTGTTTGTATGATATCAAGAGATGGCTCGACACACCTTTGTGTAGAAGCTTATGTCTGTGACTGAAAGTGTGTATATGCCATAGCTCTATGGAAAGCATTGGTTCAACTGTGAAATGTATGTTCAGACTTCCTCCAGGTTGCCTGCTCTGAATGTGCAAGCTGTCTTCCCACAGGGAGGATACTAGGACAACCAGAGCACCGAACCTTGCTCCCAGGGCCCTTTCCTTGAATTTCCTTGTCTCATTGAGTAAAAAGCTCAGCCCACGTTACTGGACCTTCTCTTATTTCGTCTTCCTCCCCAGTCACCACCATACAGAAAGAATTCTGGCTTCCCATGAAATCCCAAAGCATAACATACACACTTCTGCAACTGCAAAGGGGGACCTGCCCTCACAGGAACTGGTGATTTCCAGAGAGCCCATAGAAAAGTTGCAACCTATGCATAAACCACACACAGGCAAGCAGACTTGATGCTATTTTATTTTGCTGTCTATGTTATTGCATTCTCTGGGTGTTTCCTTGTCTGAGTACCTTGCTGCAGGGACCTTCTTCACTTCTTTTTTGTGCCAGAAAACCACATCTACTTGAAAGGACATACTTATCTGAAAAAAGCACCTCATGTGCTCCACTGTCATTGGAAATAAAGCAGATAGTCCCTCATACTCCTCAGCAACTCTGGGAGTTCCCCTAAATACACCAATAGGGTCAGTATCTTCTCTGGGCATTATTAACAAGTATTAAGTAATCATTCTCGGCCCAAACACGGAAAGGTGGTGACTGTGGCAACTGGGATCCTGAAGGATTCCTCCAGCTTTGTGGCTGACAGTTTGCACCCTAACCTACTGATAAGGAGCAGGCCTCTCCCATTGGTCCTGGGAGGAAGAGGAGACATTAGTGAATAGGGGATGGTGGTGAGCAGCAATAGAGCAACCTGGTGTGGTGGCACAGCAGCCTAGGCCTCAAGCATGATGAAGATTCGCAGACACCTGTGGAAAGGAGTATAGGAAGAACATGTCATGCCAGCCCCTGGTGAGGGGCAGGTGGCAAGTCCTGAAGGTGCTGTGGGCGGCCTAGAGGGAGAGTTCAGAGGAGTGGCTCAGGTAATCTGCATTCACTCTGAGTGACAGTGGACAATCACACTCCCTCCTCCTGCCTGAACTGGAATTGCACTGCCCTTGTGCTGGTAATTCCTGTTTCATGCCCATACCCTGAGGACCTGATGTCACAGGCTATATCCCTCCCAGCATCCAGGTGTCCATATGAGAGAAAAGTAATGGCCCAGGAACCTGGCAGCACTCCGGGGGAGAGTCCAGGCAGCCCCTCCTCACCTGTCCTGTCCGCTCACTGGGGGCCATTGTCCTCTCATAGTACTTCAGGGGATTGAGCCACAGGTCCTTGCTGATGATCTGGTAGGGCAAACAGACCTGGGTCAGGAGAGCACAGGGACCCAAATAGAAACCCAAGCAGCAGGCGGACACAGGAAGCTGTATGCTGGCATGGCCAGAGACATCCCACCTCAGCAATCCGGCCAGATCCTGCCACACTGTGGTCAGAGAACCAGTTGAAGAAGTTAAATGTGCTGTCATTGTGCCTGCGGCTGTAGGCCTCCTGTTCATAATGCTGGTGCCATTGAATGGGAGTGGCATGGGATGCTCTGTATCCTGCAGGAGAGGGGTATGTGAAGCTGGGCACATTGCCTTCCAACCCTGCCCACCACCAGCTGCAGCCCATGCAGGGAGCCTCCTCTTACCTGTGAGGGTGATGAGATACTCCTTCACAATCACATCATTGCGGAAGTAGGGGTTGCTGCGGAAGTACAGGCTAATGGTGCAGCAATCCCCGGGATGCCTGACTTCCCTCACCTGCAGAAGGAAAGTGGATCCAGAGAGTGAAGTCCCAGCCCAGGGCTCCCGCCTTTACTGTTTTCAGGGACAGGCCATTTCCCCACCTGCCCTCCATGCTCCTTGGAGCAGACGGACTGACCTTCAAATCGATCATGTGGCCGAGCATGTTTTCATCTTGGACGCTGATCATGGCCGACAACTCCGGGTGATTTGCAAACTGCTTTGGGTCAAGGAGCCTGCACCCTGGAAGCTGGTATTGGACCAGCTAGAAAGTGTAGCCTGGCCTGGCCTCTCCTTTCCCTAAGACCACTCCTTCTCCATAAAAGGCAGAAAGGGGCACAGCACCATTCTGTTTCCTGACAGACCCTGATGCCCACCAGATTGTTTTGTGCTGACCGCTTGACAGGCTAAACATCACACATTCCTGCCTCTGACTGAGGAGTTGGACATACAGACGACCTGTAGAGCAGTGTTAGTTAGTCCCAGAAGAGCCCGTGCAACACAGCCCTGTCTGTGGGCATCAGCCTCTGGTCTATGTATGCCTTTGCGTTGGAGCTCTCCTCCTGGACCCTCAGGTACCGCTTCTATGGTGCATGTATAAGACAGAGGGCGTCTCCAGGATCCTGGGAGACTGGGGCTCACTGTCCCAAGCTTGCCCTCAATGTGTCTTTTCTATCCAAACCATCCCCACTGACACTTTTCTCTTGCACTGCCCCATGCACCTTGTGGTCCCGCTCCTCTACCCTCAAGGATACAGCTGTGGGCCAGAACCCAGGAATGTGCCCGATATTGAGGCTTCTCAGTTCGAAATAGGGCTTGCGCCTCTGCCACGTCCTGCGTCTGAGGCGAGAGAAGGCCCTGCTGGCTTGCTCATTCACAGGCTCCATCTCCAACTGAAGGGCCTGGAGCACCTCCAATGGGGACCAGGTGCACTTGCCCCCAGATCCTGACTGGGCCTGCTCCTGCTGCACTGGCTTCTCTTCTTGTGGCTTTGCTTCAGCCTCTGACTGTGGCTCTGCCTCGCCCACCTCTTCCATTGCCTTCATGGCATTCTCCCCCTCCCCCTTGGGGACAAACTGCTCCCCTGCAATTAATTGCTTCTCCATCCATCCCTCCTCCTGTCCATTGGGCCCTTGCAGGACCTCAGCCTGTTCCTCCACCTTCAGCTCTTCATCCACCACCTCCTCCTGCTCCCCCACTTCCAGATCTGGGAAAACCTCCTCCCCTGCCCACATGCCCTGGCCTGGCACCACCCACAACATGTGCATGAGGCCCTCCCGCCACAGGACAAACTGTTCCTGTGCCCCCAACTCCCCCTCCAGGACCTCCTTGTCTTCCCTGTGCTCCTCACTCTCAGGCCCCTCCTGCACCTCTCCCTCCTCTCCATCCACAAAGTGATCCTTTGCCACCACATCCCCCTCTAGGCCTTCTTCCCCCCTACACTGCTCCTTGCTTTCTTCCTCCTGCTGGACTTCATGTTCCTCCTTCTCCACCAATTCCTTCTCAGCATTCATCTCTTCTTCCCTCCCCACCTCCAGCTCCAAAAAAATCTCCTGTCCTATTGCCACTTCCCCCTCCATCCCCTCGTCCACCCATTCCTGCTCCCCGTATGTCCCCTGCTGGATCTCATGATCCTTTTCCTCTACCACCAATTCTTCTCCAGCCATTTCTTCCACCTCCCTCCACACTTCCAGCTCCCACAAGATTTCTTCCCCTGCCACCAACACTTCATTCCCTGCTACCACTTCCACTACCTGCATGAGGTACTCACCCTCCGCGAAAAACTGCTCCTGTACCACGAACTCCCCCTCCAGCCCTTCCTCCGCAGACCCCTGCTGCATCTCACTCTCCTCTTCCTGCACAAACTGCTCTTCAGCCACCACTTCCTCCTCCCTCCCCACCTCCAGTTCCCCCAAAATCTCATCAGCTGCTGCCGCTTCTCCCTCCATCTACTTCACTTCCCAATGCTCCTCACTCTCAGGCCCCTGGTCTACCCCAAACTCCTTCTCCTCCACCAACTGCTCTTCAGCCACCACCTCCTCCCCACTTCTAGATATGGCACAAATTCCTACCTTTCCACCACCACCTCTGCCTTTGCTGACACTTCCACTACCTGCATAGAGTCCTCCACCTCCAGCACAAACTCTACATCCAGCACCAACTCCTTCCTCACAGCTTCAAGCTCTATCACAACCCCCTCCCAACCACTGGCTCCTCCTCCACTGTTTCCTCCAAATGCACCACCCCTTTTTTTTCCTTGACCTTCTTCTCAGTCCTCCTCCACAACTACCTTCTCCTCCCAACTGCAGCTCAAGAATCTTTCTACTCTCCTCCCACTGTTCTATCCCTTCTGCCTTTAACCATTTGCCTCCTCCACCAACTCCCATTCCAGCCCCTACTCCTCCTCCCACTGCTCCTCTACTTCCTCTGTGGTAACCAGAAAACTCCTCAATGGCCACCACCTCTCCTGCCAGCACTCATCCCTGATCTGACTTCCACAATCTATGCAGGTTCCTACATCTCAAGCAACAACTCTGTTCTCAATATCACCTGTGCCCTCACCTCTGGGGTCTCAGTTTCCTATACTTCCTCCAACATGAAGTCCTTAAAAGCATTCTTGGCAGTCTTGACCTATACCCACTACTGCAACCTGATGACCTCTATTACTTAAAGTTTCCTTGACACAAATAACAGGAGATCCCTGAAGTTTCCTAGACCCAGCCTACTTGCCATCTGGCCCAGGTTCTGAGCCTACCAGCTTCCAAAGAGCAAATGTTGAAAGTAATTGACTGCCTGGATGGCATGACTCTGTGGTTGCGTGTTGACCTATGAACCAGGAGGTCAGGGTTCGATTCCCAGTCAGTGCATATGCCCAAGGGTGTGCAAGAGGTAGCCAATTGATGATTCTCTCCCATCACTGATGTTTCTATCTCTATCTACCTCTCCCTTCCTCTCCGAAATCAATTTTTTAGGAAAGGAAATATCTGGTCTGATACCCTGTGGAGCCCACTGCTCATGTACCTGCCACTATCCTGATCAGGATTCTTGATTTGACACTGTGTTTGGGTACATACTCTCAGGGATTTGGGGTACCAGCAGGTGGTATAAAAGTTGCTATGAGCAAGGGCAGTTTGCTGGCCACACAACCTTGTCTTTGCACATGTCCTCCAATCAGTTAGAAGGCAAGAAACAAACTACACAACCCTACCCCTCATTTTCCCCAACTGGCAATGGATTCCCAACTGCAGCCCAAGAGTCCCCAGAGAGCCCAACACTAATACCTCATAGGCCCTTAGGTGGGTGTCATCTCCTGTTGTTTTCATTGAAGACTAACCAGAATTTTATATTACTGAATTACTTTTCTGATCACTTTCCCATTGACCCAAAAGTCCCCTGCTAAAAGATGTGGGGACATGTGTCCTGGGAAGTTGAGGCTATCTATCCCAGGGTATTACATATCAGATCCAAACTGCAGGTCACAGGAAGGCCTGTGGCTCCATTCGTGCAAAGTTAAATGCTTAAAAGAACAATGGCCAAAAAAGGCCTGTGGCTCATTCTTACTGTGTTTAGGTTGTCATTTTCAATCTGTTCATTACTTTCCTCTGTCTCCCATTTCTCTACTCATCACTGTCTCTCCTTCACTCCTCCCCTCTCCACCTTGGGTTTTAGTGAGCTATAACCAGAAAAATGCCTTAAATAAAGAAAGCTCCTCTTTTGAAAAAGTTACTTAGTAAATAAAAGACCTATTCTCTTTCATAGGCACCCATTCACATGACCAAGTAGATTTTGGAACTTTGTGTTCCCACTCCTTTCTACAATGATTTTCTCATGTGTCACAGAGAAACTTGTGTCTCCTCTAAGGCTGGGAAGGTGCACAAGTCTTTGAGAGTAGCAGTAAGAAATACTCTCTCTTCTGGGGAAACACATTGAAGCTACAGGTTGGTCACCCAGGCAGTATATGTACAAACAGGTCTCAGTCAGCAGCTGATTCCTTTGCAGCATTTGCAACCTGCTACCAAAAGAGGAATGGAATGGTGGCCACATCATGAGTTATATTGAACCAGGATCAAGGGCAAGTCCAGGCTCCAGGTACAGTGCTCACCAGCACCCCCAGTCCCATCATATCCTCTGCATATTCCTCACACACCAAAATCCTCACCAAAAGCTGAGTGTGAAAACTGGGATGGAGAAAGGCACACCAGTCCCCCGCTTTAACAAAAGACAAGTTTTGTTCATGTGCTCGCCTCCTTTGGGAATGGGTTTCACATTTCACCCTTGCTTGACATGAAGATAAACTTTGTTGTGTTGAGGTTTCCCCCCTCTAGAATGTTCTGATTGGCTTATGTGGTTGCTGCTGTACAAGGAAGGCTTTGGTCTACTGACACAGCTTTGACCTTTTCTCTTTCCCAAGTGCAACCCATGCAAGGTGCTGCAGTGCACACCTGCCTCCATACACCCAGGCCTTAGCATCCTCCCTGGTGTGTAACTCCTCTGACCCATGCTCTTGCTCACTTCCTTGCAAGCCTGCCCCACACAGGGAGGGTGGCTCTACCTGTAAACTTTCACATTCACAGGACAGGGCCCATGGCTTCTGTTGAGCAGTGCAGCCATCTTGAAAAGGTTAGCTGTCTTCTGTCTGACCATGGCATGTCTATGTGAGTGGCCGCTCAAGACAAGGGAGTTGAGAGCCTAAGGGTCAGAATGTAAAGTCCGCCCCCTGCACTCCTGTAGTGCACAAGCTCTCTGTACCCTGGCCAAATTATAAGACTTGTCATCAGAAGTCAGTCATTCTTCCCTCCTCCTCCAGACACTCTGAAAGAAGGGAACAACATCAGAAGGCCTTCCGAGGCCTGGTGTCTCCTCTTCTGTAGCCCTGCTTTTTTCTAGGCAGGCTCAAATGCAGGAGATGCTGCTTCCACAGTCCCTTGTGAGGTCTTGTGCCCACTACTATTACATGTCCCTGCTTCCAAGAACGCAGAGACAGCAACACCTTGCAAGATTCTTTATGGTTCTTTCAGTGACACTCATGTTAGGTGGCATATACTCTCTAACTTTTCTGCAGGTGATCCTTTTCTCCTCTTTTCCTCCTGTGTAAAGGGAATGGACAGAATCCCTCAGCCAACCTTGGTGTGTGGGAACTCTGCATAGTTTCTGTCCTTCGTGGCCATATTTAATGTTCTGCCCCATCTCCTCTGAATCTGGAGTGTCCCCTTCTGAAGTATGTATTCACAGTCAGTACACTTTGTTTTTTTCCTGGCTTGTTTAATTTTCCTACCCCAGGTCTTTAATATTCTCATACAGAGAGCCTGCTGCCATTGCCCAGCATTCTGGGCTCAGCTGAGGGGAGCTGAGCAGTGTGTATGAAAGAAATGTGAATTAGAGGCACTGAAAGAGGAACACAGGGCAGAGGGGGACTTGACTGTCTGCTAGTCTGCTTTCCATGCACGTAGGGCTTCCACTATCACCATTTCTGACAGTGGCCAGAGCAATATCACCTCAGCAATCTTGCCTGACCCAGGCAGGGTGTGTTCAGACAGTCAGTTGAAGAAGCTGATGCTGATTGTGTCTTGCCAGCAGTTGGTGGCTCCACATTCATAATCCCAGAAACAGAGGATTGAAGTGGAACTAGAAGCCTTGTACCCTGCAGGAAGGAAGTTGGAAGGCTGGATTCCCAAAGGCCCAATATCCACACCCAACCATCCACCATTTGCTTGCTCTTCCAAAGGCCCATCCTGGGAACTGTCACTCATCTGCAAGGCTGACATCATATTGCTTGATCATTTCGTTCAGGAAGTAGGGATTGCTTCAGAAGAAAAACATCAACCTGCAGCGGTATTAGGGAAGGCTCACTTCCTTCACCTGCCAAGAGATGCAACTAATAAAGTGTCTTGTCTGCCAGCGTCTGGAGCAAGCCTGCTTTCAGGAATCACCCACCTCCCCTCCCCTTCTTTCTGCTTGGACACATCCCCACTGGGTGCCAAAGCCCACATCCCAGGCTCCACTCTGCCTCCCAGTCTGACCTCCACATTGATCAAGTAGTTCAGCAGGTCTTCATCTTTGTCACTGATGATGGCTGATATATATGGGTGGTTTCTGATCTGCTCTTTGGTCAAGGAGCTCTCAGAGACTGTGAACGAAATGGGCAGCTAAAAGCTATGGAGCCATTCTGGGGACAACCAAGAGTTGACCACGGATGGCAGACATTGCCTGTTTCAACCTCCTCACTGCCTACCTTTCTTCACACATGCTCACAGCAAGGGTACCTGTGGGTTCATGTTCACCTGAGCTCCTGCCCTAAGAATGGGAGGGTCCATTTCCTGATATGTTCTGAGCCCTCCCTCTCCTCTGCACCTGTGCAGATGACTCAGTGCTAAGGGTGTCTGCATGTACTCTGGCCTTGTCCCTTGGGATCGCTGACACGGAATATATGGTCTCCAGAAACAATGGCAGCACACATCTTCTAGAGATCCGCGTGGGTCACAAAGGCTGCATTCCGGGTTGGAAATAAGCCTTTTATTGCACACAAGTTGCAATAAAAGGGTGTGTGTGTGTGTGTGTGTGTGTGTGTGTGTGTACCTCTGCTCCTTTGTGTATACCTGTGTGTGTCTCTGTGGAAGGAGGGAGGAAGCCTGCCTGGAATTCCTATGGGCATCTGATGTGTTGAGAGAGGACACTGGAAGCTTTCACCTTAAACCTGGCTAAAACGAGCTGAGTGTTTACACTGAGCTTTTTGGTCAAAAAGGAAGAAACACAAAACACTACCTCCATGGATCTTTCCACTGCCCAGAAAAGGTGTCCTTCCACTACCTGTTTGTGGTGTGGTACGTTGTGCCCATACTTCCTGAGGGGGGAGGGGGCGGGTCCTGCTGGGTCAGTAGACTGCGGATCTCGCCTAGAAGCCGGCCCTCGCTTCTCCCAGTGCTGTGCCACTGGGGAGGGGAGGCCCTTTCCTCTGTCCTCCTCCCCTTCACCTTCTCCTGGCTCCTCCTCCACTTACTCCCTGTGGTCTTTGTCAGCAGAGAAGCCGGAAGGGCTCAGGCAAGGATACAGCTTGGGCCCAGAAGTTGGGGATGTACTGGATGATGCCTCTTCTGTACTCAAGAATGGGCTCTCTACGCCGAGAGGTCTTGCGCTTCACCTGAACATAGGTCCTGCTGGCTCGGGCACTCTCAGTGCTCAGCTGGACCTGAAGGGCCGCCAGCGCCTCCAATGTGGGCCGGGTGCTTGTCCCACTGGGCCCTGGCTCTGCTGGCTGCTCCTCAGGCTTCGCCTCTGCTTCTACCTGGGACTCTGCCTCCTCTGCCGCACTCATTTTGTCCCCAGCCTCAGCTTCCAACGCCTGGGAGAGAAGGTCCAAGTCTAGTAGCTGCTCTGCCCCAGCAGCACCTGGGCCCTCGCCTCCTAGGGCCTTGGTTTCTGCACAGCGTCACGCTTAACGTGGAGGTCACCTCGCCACCCCTCCTGCCCTGGCCTGCGTAGTCCCTCCCACTCCCCGCCCTGCACTAGTACACACAAGCTCCTGTGTTCACCCAAAGGGCCCTTGCGGGTACACTTCCGACCCAAAGTTCTGGCGAGATCCGCAGTCTACTGACCCAGCAGGACCCGCCCCCTCCCCCCTCTACCCCGCCCCCAGGTGGCGCTGGTCCTGAACTGGGCAGCTGCCAATTAGCAGGTGGCAGTGCTTGGAGCTCACTGCATGTCCCCAGGTCCCTTATCTGGATCCTTCAGTCATAGTTTTGGTTTCACAGGGTGTGTCTCCTACACAGGGGGTTTGGGGCCACCTCGTGGAAAGGAGGATGCACCAGCTATGCTGGGTGCGCTGGCCATGCACAAGATGCTCTTTGCACATGAACTTCAATCAGTGAGCGAGACTGCACATGACCCCATTCTGCTCCTCCCCTCCCTTCGCCAGCACCACTACCGGCCACCAACGTCCATGTAAACTCCTCCTTGCCCCCCCGCTTCTGAAGTATATATAATCCTCTGACCTTTTCCTGGCTGTTACCACCTGCTCTTCGCATTGATGCACATGCCAGAGTTTGCACATGGGAAATTTGCTTTCTGTGTCACAGACTGGTACACATTTGCCCCTGGCAGAATGGACAGCGACAGCCTTGCTCGGTGGATCAGTTGGTTAAAGAATCTTCCCTACACCATGCAGAACATACAGGTGGCCAATAAACATCTATAAACATGCTCAATATCACTAATCATCTGACATATGTAAAATAGAACCACAACAAGATATCACCTCACACCTGTCAGAATAGCTATCATCCATAGATCAATAAACACAATTGCTGGTGAGGATGTGGATAAAGGGGAACCCTTGTACACTGTTGGTTGGAATGCAGACCAGTGTAGCCACTGAAAGAAAGTATGGAGTTTTCTCAAACAATTAAAAATGGTAAGTGCCTTATGACCCATCTATTTTGCTTTTGGGTATATGTTCAAAGAAAACCAAAACACTAATACATAAAAATATATGCAACCCCTGTGATTGCTGGAGCATTATTTACAATACCCAGGCTATGGAAGCAACCCATATGACCATCAGTAGACAAGTGGATTAAAAAAACAACAACTGAGGTACATTTACACAATGAAATATCACTTGGTCATGAAAAGAATGAAATCTTACTATTTGTAGCAATATGTTATTCTAAGTGAAATAAAATATGTCAGAGAAAGATTTATCTATATGATATCCATATGGTATTTATACCATATGATATCACTCATATGTGGAATCTAAAGAACAAATAAATGTATAGAAACAGACTCAGATACAGAGAACGAATTCATAGTTGCCAGAGCAGAAAGGATTGGGAGACTTGGTAAAGAAGATGAAAGAATTAAGAATTATGGAGTGGTAGTTACAAAACAGTCACAGGAATGAAAAGTATAGCATAGAGAATAGTCAATAATATTGTAATGGTGTCAGGTGGGCACTGGAAATATCAGAAGAAGCTTTTTGTAGGGAGGAGAAAATGGTGGTCAAATAGGCAGACTTGTCTAGCACCTCATCAAAGGTCTAGACTGGAAATACAACTAAATTGGAGAACATTCACCTGGAAGTACAGACAACACCTGAAGAGGAGCAGATCCACTAGGGGTGGCAGACCACTAGGCTGAGGGGTAGGAAAGCTAGGTAATGAGAAGGTTTGTATGCTCAGAAAATTGAGGCCTTGAAGCCAAGCTCTAACCTTTTGCAATGACTCATATGAGGCTTCAGTACAGAGAGAGAGGGCAGGAATTGAGGTGCCTGAGAGGCTGGGGTGGAACACAAGGCAGGGAGACATGGAAAAGCAATAGCCAGGAATTACTGCTGAGGTCAAGCTGAGGTAACTTATAGCAAACACCTGGAAACTGTTAGGAAGTGCAAGGTCACAAGAGGAGGGGAGCAAAGAGAGAGCAGGGAGTGTTGCACTATGGGGAGGGTCTTTTCCCTCAGGACATAGAAGCCTGAGCCCAGGCTGGGTTCCACAGGCCCAAAACAACAAAGCTGCAACCTACAGCATGACCTGCAGTGCACATAACATCCACCCAGCTGCAAAAGGTGGAAGGGATGCTGCTGGTGGCAAAGTCTAGAGCCAGCAGATCTTAGTTGGTTGGAGAGAGTCACAGTTTTCTTGCTTTTTATTTTCATCTAAACCAAGAACATGGGAGTTTTCATTTACAACTACTCTCCCAAGGTTTTTGGTGTAGGAAGGGAGGCATGAACTCAAGGTGCCTAAGGATACACTAGGCTAGGAGGCAATGCAGGGAGACTCGGAAAAGCAGTTGCTAAGAGTCCTGCATGGGGGTGTCCATATGCATTTAAAACAGAATGGTCATTTTTCCTGGGAAGAGCTAGCTGCTCTACACCCAAAGTACAGGTAAAGAAGAAAAAAAAAACCACCTGTCCTCGCTAGTACAGCCTGCCACAATATGCATTTTGGCTTCACAGGCAGTCCCAATCACGATGAACCCAAAAAGACCTACACCAAGGCATCATAATTAAAATAGCAATATTAAAGACAAAGGAAGAATTCTAAATGCTGCAAGAGAGAGAGAAAGTTACCTACAAGGGATCTCCCATTAGACTATCAGCTGACTTCTCAATAGAAACACTTCTGGTCAGAAGGGAGTGGCATGAAGTGTACAAAGTGATGAAAAGTAAGGGACTGAATCCAAGAATATTCTATTCAGAAAGGCTATTATTCAAAATTCAAAGTGAATCAGGAGCTTCATACACACACACACACACACACACACACACACACACACACACACACACAAGAAAAGGCTAATGAGTTTATTACCACCAAACCAGCAATGCAAGAAATGGTGAAGAAACTGTTGTAAAAAGAAGAAATGGAAAGAAAAGAAGAAACACAGCATTAAGAATAAAAAAAACAACAAACAAGTACCTATAAATAATAACCTTAAATGTATATGGATTAAATGCTCCAATCAAAAGACATAGAGTAGTGAATAGTTAATAAAACATGAGTGATTAATATGCTGGATACAAGAGACCCACCTCAGAACAAAGGACTCAGACTGAAACTGAAAGAATGAGAAAATTTTTTCAGGGAAATAGAAATGAGAAAGAAAAAAAAAAAGCTGTGGAAGCAATACTTATATCTGACAAAATGGACTTCAAAGTGAAGGCCATAACAAGAGATAAGGAAGGCTACTTCATAATACTAAAGGGATCAATTTAACAAAAGGATATAATTCTCGTAAACAAAAATGCACCTAATATAGGAGAATCCAAATATATTTTTAAAAGGTCTGGAGAACCCAATACAATCATAGTGGGTATGATTCAAAACCCCATTGACATCACTGTATAAATCATCTAGAAACAAATATCAACAAGGAAACAGAAATTCTAAGTGACACTCTAGATTAGGTGGAACTAATTGACATCTTCAGAACATTTCACCCCAAACCTATGGAATATATAATCTTCTCAAGTGCACATGGGACATTTTCAAAGATAGACCACACATTGTGTCACAGGAAACGTTTCTCCAAATTCAAGGAAATTGAAATCGTATCAAACATCTTAGATCACAATGGCATTAAATTAGAAATCAAGTACAATAAAAATACTCAAAACAGCCGAAACCGGTTTGGCTCAGTGGATAGAGCGTTGGCCTGCGGACTGAAAGGTCCCGGGTTCGATTCCAGTCAAAGGCATGTACCTGGGTTGCGGGCACATCCCCAGTAGGAGATGTGCAGGAGGGAGCTGATCGATGTTTCTCTCTCATTGATGTTTCTAGCTCTCTATCTCTCTCCCTTCCTCTCTGTAATAAATCAGTAAGATATATTAAAAAAAATACTCAAAATAATTAAACACCTGGAGGCTAAATAGCATGCTATTAAACAATGAATGGGTTACCAAATAGATCAAAGAAGAAATTAAAAACTGGAAACTAATGAAAATGAACACACCCTAATCCAAAATCAATGAGACACAGTGAAAGCAGTACTGAGAGAGAAGTTCCTATCACTGTAAGCCTACTTAAAAAAAATCTGGTAATAATTTCTCTAACTACAACTTGAAGAGTTAGAAAGAGAGCAAAAAGAAAAACCCAGAGTAAATAGAAGGAAGAAAATAATAAAGATCAGAATGGAAATAAATGACATAAAACCAAAAAAATACAAAAGATCAATAAAACCAGGAGCTGGTTATTTGAAAGGATAAACAAGATTGATGAACCTCTAGCCAGACTCACCAGGAAACAGAGAAAGAGGATCAAAATAAACAAATTCAGAAATGAAAGAGGTGAAATAATTGACTCCATAGAAATACAAAAGAACTGTGAAAAAATATTATAAATGATTTTATTATAATAAAATGGACAACCTGGATGAAATGGACATATTCCTAGAAAAATAAAATTTTCCAAAACTCAATCAGGAAGAATCAGAAAACCTAAATAGGTCAATAATTACCAATGAAATTGAAGCAGTAATTTAAAAACACCCAGAAAAAAAAGCCTTGGTCTGCATGGTTTCACAGGGGAGTTTTAACAAATATACAAAGAAACACTTATACTCCTCAAACTACTTGAAAAAAATTCTATAGAAAGGTACACTTTCAAGCCCTTTCTATGAGGTCAGCATTATACTCAATGGGAAAAAAGTAAAACCATTTCCCCTAAGAACAGGAACAAGACAGGGATGCCCACTTTCACCGCTCCTGTTCAACATAGTATTAGAAGTTCTAGCCATAGCAATCTGACAAGATGAAAAATAAAAGGCATTAAAATTGGAAAAGAGGAAGTAAAATTGTCATTATTTGCAGATGACATGATATTGTACTTAGAAAACCCTAAAGACTCCATCAAAAAACTACTAGGTTTAATAAATGAATTTGGTAATGTAGCAGGATACAAAATTAACACCCAGAAATCTGTAGCATTTTTATACACCAATCATGAATTCACAGAAAGGAAAATAAAAAAAAATTAAAAAAACCCATTTACCTTTTGCAACAACAAAAAATAGATTCATAGAATAAACTTAACCAAGGAAGTAAAAAACCTATACTCTGAAAACCACAGGACATTGAAATAAGAGTTAGAAGTCGTTAGCCAGTTTGGCTAAGTGAATAGATTGTCAGCCTGCAGACTGCACTGTCTTGGATTTGATTCTGGTCAAGGGCACATGCCCAAGTTGCAGGCTCCAGTAAGGGCATGCAGGAGGTAGCCGATTAATGATTCTTCTCATCACTGATGTTACTATCTCTTTCTCCCTCTCCCTCCCTCTCTGATATAAATAAAATACATACTTTTTAAAAAAGAAAGAAAAATGAGTTAGAGGAAGATATAAACAAGTAGAAGAATATACCAGATTCATGGATTGGTAGAATCAACATCATTAAAATATCCATACTACCTAAAGCAATCTATAGATTCAAAGTAATCCCTATTAAAACACCGACATATTTCACAGATCTAGAACAAAATCCTCAAACATTTATAAGGAATAAAAAACGACTCCAAATAACCACAGCAATCCTGAGAAAGAAGAACAAAGTTGGAAGGATCACAATACCAGATATCAAGTTATACTACCAAGTCACTATACTCAAAACAGCCCAGGACTTGCATAGAACAGGCAAATAGATCAATGGAACAAAATAGAGAACCCAGAAGTCAACCCAAGCCATTTTGCTCAATCAGTATTTGACAAAAAAAGGTGCCATGACCTTTGCTGCAGGGTTCAAGACCTGAAGGAGGAGCCAACACACAAATGAAAATGCTATACAAGGAATATGAATTTAAAAGCACTGGGGGCCAGGTGGAGACCTCTTTCCTGAAGAGGCACACCAACATGTCTGGCCTGGTCTGCTTTTTATTTACTCCAATACACATATGCTTTGTAGCAATGCATATAGGCATATCAAAGGTAAAGTATGGTAAACAAATGTAAAAGATTATCAGGTCAGGAAATCGCTTCAAGCCATTGCAATAATGGCAGGATTCAGCCCTGCTGAATATCAAAGTCCATTAATCTTCCAATGTTAACTGTTGTTTGCTTTACCCCCCAGAATTTTCTCCTTTTTGTTTTAATAAATTTTGAAAAGCATATGCCCTCTTTATGGCTTGAGGCTTTTTAAAGACTTTTCATTCTTCTTCTGCAGACTAGAAATAAATAAGACTAAGAATGAGATGGACAATAGTGGTTATACCTTAATGTAGAGAGATCCAATGAAAAGGATTGAGTTCCTTCATGTCCTTTTAAAATTGTTGTCAGGCATTTAAGGAATTAGTCTCTAAGTTTGCCTGGGGCTTCTGCTATTTG
Organism: Myotis pilosus; assembly: GCA_036010255.1. Lineage (NCBI taxonomy): Eukaryota > Metazoa > Chordata > Mammalia > Chiroptera > Vespertilionidae > Myotis > Myotis pilosus. The sequence continues at coordinate 1,421,189 of JASKON010000044.1, forward strand.
GGGCTGGAATAGTCATCTGTCTGTGGCCATAGGTACAGGTTGAGTATTCAGGTACAAGGTCCTCATTAGTTTGGTCAGTTCCTTCCATGGCTCTCTGTTGGAGTTTGATGTTCCTTGCAGGAATCCACATGGGCTTGGAGGAGTTTTCTGGAAATACATAAGCATATTCTCGACCAAGGTTAATAAAAGCAAAAAAAAAAAACAAAAACCTTTGGGAACTTTCAAAACACCAGACTTAGACTTTTTCATTTAATCGAGCCTTTTTTCTTTTGGCTTATTATGACACCAGTATATTTCATTGGTGTCTTTCCATCAGTGTTACAAGAGAAAAAAAATTGAGATAATTAAGGCTTGGTATAGTCTACCTACAGAAGATTCCTTCAGCATCACTATCCCCTCTTTTTGTTTTTCAAGTTTGGATTTTAGCCACTTATGTTGGCATTCTATAATTGCCTGTCCTTGGAAACTGTATGTTATTCCTGAAATGTGTTGAATTTTTACAAAATTGCTGGAAATGAATTTGTGTATCTAGGTTTACTGTCAGTTTTAATAATTTTTGTAATTCCCATGACGGCAAAAGCAGCTAATGATTAATGACCTGTTTACCATTTCTCCTATAGATGCAGTGGCCCATAGGACCTTTGTAAAGTTATTTACAGAGATGTGCAATGCCCCAAGACATCTAAAAGGAGTATAATGTGTTACATTTATTTGCTATAGATGGTCCCTTATCAATCCTCAAGGGCCTCCTATATTAGGCCCTTGAGGCAGATGTACCATATAAGTGGGACATTCCTTGACAATCTGTTTTGCCTGCTGTCGAGTGATTGAGAATTATTTAGACAACATTTTGGCAGGCTAATGTAAAATCTGATGGGATTCTGTGGCTTGCTGTAATAAGGCAATCAACTGATCAGCACATGCATTTCCTTTTGTTAAAGGCAAGGCAGGTTGGTATGAGCTTTGATATGAATAATATAAAAGAGATATTGTCTTTGCTGTACAATTTGCTGTACCTGTTTAAATAATACAAATAGACTTTGGTCATTGAGACATTTTATTTGATCAGTCTCAGTTATGTTTATCAGATCAGCAGTATAGACAGAATCAGAAGTAATAATAAGAGGTTCTTGGAAATCCTGCAGTGCAACCTTGATAGTTTTAATTCAATTCTTTGTACAGAAGTATGACTGGATGACTCAGTTTGAATCCATTGCATGATAAGAAGCTTTACCAGTAGATAAACCATCAGTAAAAACAGTTAATGCTCCAGGAGCATAATAGGTTCCTGTCTAGTATTCTTTGGTATAGTAATAAGGGTATAATAAAAACTGTAGTAACTTGTTTGTTTGGTTGTTTGTTATTTGTCGGTGACAACTAAGTTCCCCTGAATATTCACCTATTTCAATTTACTAAAATAAATTAGTCTGAAATAAGGTTTATTTTCTAATTTCATTTGTTCTGGGTGTGGGCAGCAAATGACACTAATTGGATTTTCTGCTATCAGTCTTCTTGAGTACATTGACATAAGCTATTTACCCTTTGTTCAGGGAAACTAAATGCAAATTTTTAAGTGCCCTTTAGGGAAGATAGGATTTACATTTGGCCCCCAAACTGCTTGGCATTTATATTTTCTAGAATTTAGATGGTTGCAAACTGTAGTTTATGCTATGTTTGCCATCTTATTGTTTGAGTGAGGCAAGCTACAAAATCAGAAAATGATTCCATAGGTCTCTGCACACACTTAATAAAAGCTCCCATAGGATTTCCTAAATATATTGAATAAATTCATTTCTCCTGTAGAGATTTTTAGATAAAGTCTTTTTTTAAATTTTTTATTACAAAGGGTTTTACATATGTGTCCATTCCCCCCCCACACACTGCCCTAGACAGTCCCCTAGCCTCCCCTATCCCCCAGTGTCTTATGTCCATTGGTTATGCTTATATGCATGCATACAAGTCCTTTGGTTGATCTCTTACCCCCCTACCTCCCGCCCCCCAACCCTCCCCGGCTTTCCCGCTGCAGTTTGACAATCTGTTTGAGGCAGCTCTGCCTCTGTATCTATTATTGTTCAAAGTTTATAATGGTCTCAATTATCCATGAATAAGTGAGATCATGTGGTATTTTTCCTTCATTGACTGGCTTAACTAATTAATGTTCCCTAATAATTTCTAAAAGTCAGTTAATGTCTTAAGACACTTTTCATATTTTTACCTTTTGAGGCCTAATACATTATTTTCAATTACAGTTTTTAGATATTTAAAGGGCATTTCTTTCTGTATCTTTTTTGGAGAAATTTTTAAGCCCCATTTAGGAAATTTCTTTTTTAATTGGGTAAACATTGCTAAAGCTTGCTTATTCTGTGAGCTTGTCATAAATTGCTACATTAAAGACTTTCACTTTCTTTTAAACACAACAACCAACTTGGTTGCCTTTCAGAAAAGCAAATAGGAGAGAAATATGCTGGCCAATACTGCAATGCATACATCTCAAGTAAAAGTAACTTTCTTTATATTTATGGTGTCTCATTAATGGTGAGATTTAATGCTTGAATAATAATTTTTAGTTTACTTTGTAAATAGCAGTGGAGGAGATTTTAAAATTTCTCCTTTTTAAGCTTAAATTTACTTCTAAACAGCATATTTTGGCTAGTGCTTATTTGCATATATGTGAAAATTTCACTTTGGACTTACTAGAACCAGTTGCTCATAAAATATTAGCTTCTCATATAAATGAGGTTATATGAGATCTTTATTATATTGTGAAAAGCTAACTTATTAAGTAATAAAATATGCACTTTTATTGAAAAAGCAAAGTAAGCAAACCTATATATTTGACCTATGAGGTACAGATGCCATCCCAACTCCAGCTAATATGAAGAGCAGGTTGGGTGGGGGTCTGAGGCATTATGTATGCTTCTGTTTTGAAATTCTGCTCCTGAATATTATGGTTTTGTTTAAGTATTCAGCAACCTTGTCCTGCCAAGCTTAGAAGCTGAAACTTCACTTTTTTTTTTTTTTTCAATTTGGAAGAGAAATTTATTGACCTTAGAGTTGACTTGGAAAAAATTGAAAAAAACCAATTAGAGACAGGAGTACCAGAGAGAAAAGTGAAAAACGAACTATTGAGGACTTGAAATGACATTACTGAAAATTTTTTCTGTTTAAAAAACTTTGCAACAGTGTTACGCTTCATGTTTGCATCCACATACACTTGTGAATCTCTGTTCTCAGTGATGAATTTTGTTAAGTCTCATAATAGGAGTAGTCTGATGGATGAAAGTAGTAGCTTGTGCATATCTCTGAAGATCACGAAATATAAACCTGATGTAAAATCTCTGTTATCAGTGATGCAGCAGCAAAAGTCCCACTGATAATATCAAACAGAGTCATAAAGTTTTCTGTCGGACTATCAGTGTTTATGTATACATTAAAAAATAAATGTATTTTTCATCATCATATACTATGTTTTTGTCACTCAAATGAATTTTATTATTTCTTCAGGGTTCTTCACATACGTACACCTTAAGCGATATCAAGTAGGCATAACACGTTTTCAAAAAATTAGGGTTGGCATACAGAAGAATCTTGAGTCAGAGATTTTGCTGGTTTTGGCACGCACTCACAAAAAGGTTGCCCTCTCCTGACCTAGGACAATTTCCTTGTGGCCTGGAGAATCGGGGTTTCCATCAGAATGAGAAAAGGGATGATCTTCCTGCTCATAGAAAAAGACATTTTATATGAAAAACTCCCTGTCATTGTAAACTGGCCAATGCTGGGCTAGAGAGAAAAGGGGTGGGAGAGGAAGGTGGGTGGTGAGGGTTCTGTAGGAAGTCCGCTTTCTGGTCTCTCACTGTTGGATACAGCTGGCAAGGAGGGATATTTAAAATATTTAAGGGGCGGCGGTGGTGCACAATGACCAGTCATAGCTTTCACCTGAGCCAGCTCCCAGAAGCCCCCTGCTGGGCCCTATGTTCCACTTTGGTTGCAGGCTGGTAAGAGGCTGGGAATCCAGGGGAGGGCCCCGGGCTGTGGCTGTTTACCCACAAGGGAAAAGTTTCCACATGAACACATGGTGTGACTGTAGCATTTCACAGCAGCCAGAGGTCCCAGTAGGGATAAGATCACATCTGACTTCCTGGATCTTCCTAAGCACTTATTGCAAATGCCACCACCTCATAGGCTCAGGGACAGACATGCAGATGTTGGTCGTGGGGCACTGCTGGGTGCCTCTGTGTTGCAGAAACTCCTGCCTAGTCTGACATCTGAGAAGCCAGTGTTGTGCCCAGACTCCAAGGTTCCCAAGACCCCCAGGGAGCCAGTCAGTCCGATGCAAAAGCAAAGAGTCCTTTTAATGCAAGCCGGCTTGCGCTCCCTGTTCACCAGACCCACCGACACAGCGGAAAGTCCAGCGGCTGAGAGAAAGAGGCCTGATGGGACAAAAGGATTTATAGGGGGGTGGCCTGTGGGCCCCGCCGATTGGCCAGGCGCGAGTCGGTACAGGATGTGGTCATAGTGATGGCGTTCACTTCCCTTAATTATTATTGGTTAGTCCAGAGAAATCCTGGGTGTGGCCTGCAGCAGCTTCTTCCAGGAAGAAGCACATGGCTCTGTCCCAAAATGGAGAACCCAAGCACATGGCTCTGTCCCAAGATGGAGGGCGCAGTCCTCGCCCGGCTCCCACTGCTGCCGCTCGAACACGCCACAAGGCAGGATGGCCCTCCCGCACGGCACCTGCAGCTGGCCTGCGGGTGGACCGGGACTCCCGCAGTGGCACGTCTGGGCGGCACAGGCCCAACACACGGGGTGCGGCCAGTGGAGCAGCCCAGATCCAGAAGAGCAGCATCCGCTTGGAGCAGGCCCGGCCCATGAGGCCGGCGCACTGCAACAGGGTGGCCTCCCGGGCTACGGCACGCGCCCCACTCCACTGCTGCACTGGAGCCGGGGGTCCACGTGGCCCGCGTGGGCCTGGGCCATGGGGCAGTGGGCGGGTGGCAGCCTGCGCTGGGCTCCCGCTGTGGGCCCGGGAGCCGATGCCCAAGGCCACCAGCAGCACGGCCAGGCAGTGCTTCATGGGGCCTGGCAGCCGGCCCACGCAGGCCCCAGCCCCCCTGACTGGGCCCCGAGGGCCACATGGACCCCCGGCCACAGCGCAGGCAAGCGGGGAGCCGACCACGGGGAAAGGGAGGAAAGAGCCAGGTGGTGAGGCCTTCCGCTCCCATGACCTCCCTCCGTGGTCGGTCGCTGCCTGGCCCCACCTCTCGGCCCCCCGCCGGCCACACAGCTGGTCCGGACACTCGGACCCGCTCCAGGGAAGCCAGGCCCTACGGCGGGCCGGAGGGATTCCAGAGCCCAGTGGCCAGACTCCTCCTCCCGCACCGCCCGGAGAGGCGGGCGGCGCGCCTTTCAACCAGCAGCTTTCGCAGAAGGATCCTTTCTCATCTCTCCCAGAATCCAGGCTCTCCTGCTGAAAAGAGGAGGGGCTAGGCTCCCACCACTAACAGATTTCTCCTGGAAGGTCTTCCACACCTGCCATTCCACCAGCTTCCTTTCTCATCCTCCAGGGCCTGAGTAACACCAGCATCTGAAAAAGGTGCAGTGTGCACTGTGGTTTCCACTTTCCTGGAAGATCAGCCATCTCATTCCTGTAAGTGAACAATCAGGCAGTGAGTTTCCTAAGATGAGAGGCAAGAGGTGGCATTCGAGGCAATATTCCAGAATGACAAGGGGACAGTCATCTGCCTTATCCTGAAACAGGAGTCCATGTAGACAGATCCCTTTCTATCTTCACAGTCTGAAAACCTCTGGCTCTTTTTTACTCTTTAAATCCTTGATTTTGGAGGGAAGGAAGATGGCAACTGGCAGGCAGGGAGGGAAAGAGTGTGAGAGCACGAGAGAGTGATAGAGGAGTGTGTGTACGTGAGTGGAGTGTGTGTGTATGAGCTAGGGACAGTTAGATTCTGTAGGTCTTCTAAGGGGCTACTAAACTGGGCAGTTTTAGACTGTGGAATCCCGCTCCCTGCGAGGACACTCCTGGGCGGCCAGCACAAGCACAGAGACCACACCATCTTGAGAAACAGAGCTGCTTGAGACTGGGATCCTGGTCTCAGCACCACTCAGTCTGGACTCACTCAAAAACCAGGACCCTGCAGCCAATGGGGACAGAGACCTGCAACCACAACTACAGACCTGCGGACAGTAAGAGTCCAGAAATCCCCGCGGCAAATCCATGAGTAACAGAGCCCATCTTCCTCCACCCAGGCTTGCGGGTAGTGCCGTAGTAACGGATAGACCCACCCCTTCCAAGGCCTTAGTGCTACTTCAGGAACTTTAGCCTGGAAGTGCCTGAACACTGGAAACTGGTCCTGCAAAGCGCCAGCTATAGGTGCCCTGGCCTGGGAGCTACCATGTGAACACTGGGAACTGGTCCAGCATGGTGCTGGCTACAGGTGCCCTGGCCTGGAAGCTAACATGTGAACAACAGGAACTTGTCCCGCATAACGTGGTCCCTGGGACCCCAATTCTCCGGGCAGGAGGCAGCACCAAGAACCAGTAACTTGACTGTGTTTCTTATCACCTGCACCTGGGATTCCCGATTCTCTGTGCATTCATACTAAGAGCCAGTGACTCCAATTCTTGATGCATGGGCACACAGGGACCCTGATTCTCAATGTGAGGCTGCGTGAAGCAACAGAGAATCTGATACTGGATTCTTGGGGAAGTCTGACTCTTGGCACATGCCAGGGGCTCTGATTTTCTACATATTCCAGGGGGGTCTCAGTTTCAGCATGGTGCAGGCAGGGTCCCTGATTCTAAGGGCACACACGGGGCCACATTGATCCCTGGTAACACTGCCTCTGAGTGAACCTGGTTCCCACCAACCCACCACAAGCACACACCTTAGTGTCAGAGCTCTTCAGTGACACTAGGGTGGGCTGAGGCTACCACTGCACATGGCCCAGACCCATACAACTCAATGTTTGAACCATCTGGAGATAATCAGAATGGGGAGATGACACAACACCTAGAGGAAAGAAAATGAGGAGTTGTCAAGAATGGAAATTAATGAAATTGAAGCACACAACATTACAGAAAAAGAATTCAGAGTAATGTTGTACAATTCATTCACCAGATGGATGAGAACATCAACAACGTATGCAAGAATCAGGAAGAAATGAAAAGTGATATAGCTACAATCAAAAACATCATGGAAGCTTTCAACAGTAGACTAGAAAAAGCAGAGGACCGAATTAGTGAGTTAGAAGATAAGGTAGAGAAACAAGCTCAATCTGAACAGCAACTGGAGAGAAAAATTAAAAAGCAGGAGGGGAGCCTAAGGGAACTCTGGGACAACATGAAACGAAGTAACATACGCATAATAGGGCTGACAGAAGGACAAGAAGAGCAGCAAGGATTAGAAAATCTATTTGAAGAAATAATGACAGAAAACTTCCCAGATATGGGGAAGAAAAAAGTTACACAAGTACAGAGAGTACCAAGCAATATGAACCCCTAAAAACCCACACTAAGACTTGTCATAATAACGATGGCAAATGTACAAGACAAAGAGAGAATTGTAAAGGCTCCAAGAGAGATACAGAGAGTTACCTACAAAGGATCCCCCATCAGATTATCAAATGATTTCTCAACAGAAACACATCAAGCTAGAAGGGAATGAAAGGAGGTATACAAAGTGTTGCAAAACAATGGACTGACTCAAGAATACTCTATCCAGCAAGACTATCAATCAAAATTGAAGGGGAAATCAGGAGCTTTGCAGACAAAAAGAAAAAAAAAAAAAGGCTAAGGGAGTTTATCACTACCAAGCAAGCAATGCAAGAAATGCTAAAGGGAATGCTGTAAAAAAAAGATATATAAAGGTAAGAAAGAACACAGGCACAAAAATAGAAATGACTTCAAGCAAGTACCTTTCAATAATAACTTTAAATGTAAATGGACTAAATGCTCCAATCAAAACACATTGAGTGGCTTAATGGATAAAAAGACATGACTCATATATATTCAGTTTACAAGAGACCCACCTCAGAACAAGGGACTCACACAGACTGAAAGTGAAGGGATGGAAAAATATCTTTCAGGAAAATGGAAATGAAAAAAAAAAAAAGCTGGGGTAGTAATACATATATTGGACAAAATAGACCTCAAAGTGAAGGCCATAACAAGAGATAAGGAAGGCCAGTTCAAATACTAACGGGATCGATACAACAAGAGGATATAACCCTGCTAAACAAATATGCACCCAATGCAGGAGCACCCAAATACATAAAAAACCTTCTGGAAAATAACAAGGGAGAGATGAACAACAACCCCATCATAGTAGGGGACTTAAACACAGCACTGACATCAGTCGATAAATCCTCTAGAAAAGAAATCAGCAAAGTAACAGCAATCCTAAATCACTCACTATGATCAGATTGACTTAATTGACATCTTCAGAACATTTCACCCCAAAGACACAGAATATATATTCTTCTCAAGTGCTCGTGGGACATTTTCAAAAATAGACCACATATTGGGTCACAAGCAGGGTCTCCACAAATTCAAGAAGATTGAAATAATACCAAGATCTTCTCAGGTTGCAATGGCATAATATTAGAAATAAACAAAAATCCAAAAAACTCAAACACTTGGAAGCTGAATAGCATGTTAATAAATAATGATTGGATTATCAGTGAGCCCAAAGAAGAAATTAAAAACACCTTGAAAACTAATGACAATAACAGCACAACAACCCAAAACCTATGGGACACAATGAAAGCAGTCCTGAGAGGGAAGTTTATAGCACTACAGGCCTACCTCATAAAACAAGAAAAAAATGATAGTAAATCATCTAACTCTACAACTCAAAGAATTAGAAAGAGAACAACAAGAAAAGCCCAGAGTGAGCAGAAGGAAGGAGATAATAAAGATCAGAACAGAAATAAATGACATAGAGACCAAGAAAGAAAAAACAATACAAAAGATCAATGAAACCAAGAGCTTGTTCTTTGAAAGGATAAACAATATTGATGAGCCTCTAGCCAGGCTCAGTAAGAAGCAAAGAGAGGGGATTCAAATAAAGAAAATCAGAAATGAAAGAGGCGAAATAACAGACCCCTCAGAAATTCAAAGAATTGTTAAAAAATACTATGAACAACTCTACTCTAACAAACTAGACAACCTGGAAGAAATGGACATATTACTAGAAAAATACAACATTCCAAAACTCAATCAGGAAGAATCTAAAAATCTCAATAGGCCAATAACTATGGAAGAAATTGAAGCAGTCATTAAAAAGCTACCAGCAATCAAAAGCCTGGGGTCAGATGGCTTCACAGGGGAGTTTTACCAAACATTCAAGGAAGAACTAAAACCTATCCTCCTCAGACTATTCCAAAAAATTCAAGAGGAAAGAACACTTCCAAGTCAGTCTATGAAGCCAGCATCACCCTAATACCTAAACCAGATAGAGACAACACAATGAAAGAGAATTACAGGCCAATATCCCTCATGAACAGAGATGCCAAAATTCTCAAAAAAATCCTAGCAAATTGGATCCAGCAATACATCAGAAAGATCATATACCATGACCAAGTAGGATTTATCCCAGGGATGCAAGGATAGTACAATATCCGCAAACCAATAAATGTGATACATCACATAAACAATTTGAAAGAAAAAAAACCACATGGTCATATCAATTGATGCATAAAAAGCATTTGACAAAATCCAACACCCCATCTTGATAAAAATTCTCAATAAGGTAGGAATAGAAGGATCATACCACAACCTGATAAAAGCCATATATGAAAAAACCCACAGCAAACATCATAATCAATGAGCAAAAACTAAAACCATTTCCCCTAAGAATAGGAATAGGACAGGGATGACCCCTCTCACCACTCGTGTTCAACCTAGTGCTGAAAGTACTAGCCATTGCAATCAGACAAGAAGAAGAAATAAATGGCATCCAAATTGGAAAAGAAAAAGTAATACTGTCCTTATTTTCAGATGACATGATACTGTACATAGAAAAACCTAAATACTCCATCCCAAAATTAGTAGACTTAATAAATGAATTTGGCAATGTAGCAGGATACAAAATGAATGCCAAGAAATCTAAGGCATTTCTTTACACCAATAGTGAACTTACAGAAAGGGAGACTAAAAAAATCAATCATATTCACCATCACACCAAAAAAATTAAGATACATAGGAATAAGCTGAACTAAGGAGGTAAAAGACTTACATGCGAAAAACCACAGGACACTGAAAAAATGGATAGAGGAAGACATAATCAGATGGAAGAATATACCGTGTTCATTGATTGGTAGAATCAACATCATTAAAATATCCATACTACCAAAAGTAATCCATAGATTCAATGAAATTCCCATTAAATTACCAACATCATACTTCACAGATCTAGAACGAACATTTCAAAAATTCATCTGGAATTTAAAAAGACCTCGAGTAGCTGCAGCAATCCTGAGAAAGAAGAACAAAGTAGGTGGGATCCCAATACCAGATATCAAGCTGTATTACAAAGCCACTGTTCTTAAAACACCTTGGTACTCACACAAGAACAGATATATAGATCAATGGAATAGAATAGAGAACCCAGAAATAGACCCAAACCACTATGCCAAACCAATTAATATTCGACAAAGGAGGCAAGAGCATACACTGGAGTCAAGACAGCCTCTTCTATAAATGGTGTTGGAAAAATTAGAGAGATACATGGAAAAAGATGAAACTAGACCACCAACTCACACCATACACAAAACTTAACTCAAAATGGATAAAGGACTTAAACATAAGATGAGAAACCATAAAAATACTAGAGAAATCCAAAGGCAGCGACATCACAAACATATGCAGAAGGAATTCTCCGATACTGCTCCTAGGGCAATGGAAACTAAAGAGAAAATAAACAAATGGGACTACATCAAAATATGAAGCTTTGCACAGCAAATGAAACCATCAACAGAACAAAAAAAAAGCCCACTGCATGGGAGAACATATTTGCCAATGATATCACCGGTAAGGGTTTAATCTCCAACATTTACAAGGAACTCATGCAACTCAACAAAAGGAAGATAAAGGATCCAATCAAAAAAATGGGCAAAGGACCTAGATAGACACCTCTCAAAAGAGGACATTCAGAAAGCCAAGGGACATATGAAAACATGCTCAAAGTCACTAATTATACAAAAGATGCAAATCAAAACAACAATGAGGTACCATCTCACACCTGTCAGAATGGCTATCATCAACAAATCAACAAACAACAAGTGTTGGAGAGGATGTGGAGAAAAAGGAACACTCTTGCACTGCTGGTGGGAATGCAGACTGGTGCAGCCACTATGGAAGAGAGTATGGAGTTTCCTCAAAAAACTAAAAATGGAACTTCCACTTGACCCAGTGATCCCACTTCTAGAAATATATTCCAAGGAGCCAGAAACACCAATCAGAAAGGATATATGCACCCCTATGTTCATAGCAGCACCATTCACCATAGCTAAGATTTGGAAACGCCCTAAGTGCCCATCAGCAGATGAGTGGATTAAAAAACTGTGGTACATCTACACAATAGAATACTATGCTGCGGTAAAAAGAAGGAAATCTTGCCATTTACAACTGCATGGATGGAACTGGAGAGCATTATGCTAAGTGAAATAAGCCAGTCAGAGAAAGATAAATACCACATGAACTCACTCATTTTTGGAATATAGAGATCAACATATACTGATGAACAGGGACAGACCCAAAGACAGAGAAACAGCGATCAGATTATCAATCCCCAGAGGGAAAGTAGGGGAGGGTGGGGGTGAGTTGAAGAGATCAACCAAAGGACTTGTATGCATGCATATAAGCCAAACCAATGGACATGGACAACAGGGGGATGAGAACATGAGAGGGGGGTGCAATAAAGGGATGAGAACATGAATGGGAGTTTATGGGAGGATGAGGACACATTAGTAATACCTTAAGCAAAAAAGAAATTAAAAAAATCCTTGCTTTTTATTTTTTTAAATTTTATTTTTTTTTTGCTTAAAGTATTACAAAGGGTATTACATATGTGTCCATTTTTCCCCCAACCCTAGACAGTACCCTAGCCTTCTCTATCCCCCAGTGTCTTATGTCCATTGGTTATGCTTATATGCATGCATACAAGTCCTTTGGTTGATCTCTTACCCTCCTACCTCCTGCCCCCCAACCCTCCCCGGCCTTCCCCCTGCAGTTTGACAATCTGTTTGAGGCAGCTATGCCTCTGTATCTATTTTTGTTCATAAGTTTATAATGGTCTTTATTAACCAGAAATGAGTGAGATCATGTGGTATTTTTCCTTCATTGACTGGCTTATTTCACTTAGCATAATGCTCTCCAGTTCCATCCATGCCGTTGTAAATGCTAAGAGTTCCTTCCTTTTTAGAGCAGCATAGTATTCCATCGTGTAGATGTACCACAGTTTTCTAATCCATTCATCTACTGATGGGCACTTAGGCTGTTTCCGGATCCCAGCTATGGTGAATTGTGCTGCTATGAACATAGGGGTGCATATATCCTTTCTGATTGATGTTTCTGGTTTCTTGGGATATATTCCTAGGAGTGGAATCACAGGGTCAAATGGGAGTTCCATTTTCAGTTTTTTGAGGAAACTCCATACTGTCTGCCATAGTGGCTGCACCAGCCTACATTCCCACCAGCAGTGCACAAGTGTTCCTTTTTTCTCCATATCCTCTCCAGCACTTGTCGTTTGTTGATTTGTTGACGATAGCCAGTCTGACAGGTGTGAGATGGTACCTCATTGTTGTTTTGATTTGCATCTCTCGGGTGATTAGTGACTTTGAGCATGTTTTCATGTTTGTTGGCTTTCTGAATGTCCTCTTTTGAAAGGTGTCTATTTAGGTCCTTTGCCCATTTTTTGATTGGATTGTTTATCTTCCTTTTGTTAAGTTGTATGAGTTCCCTATAAATTTTGGAGATTAGGCCCTTATCAGATATGACATTGGCAAATATGTTTTCCCACACAGTGGGTTTTCTTGTTGTTTTGTTGATGGTTTCTTTTGCTGTTCAGAAGCTTTTTATTTTGATGTAGTCCCATTTCTTCAATTTCTCTTTAGTTTCAAGTGTCCTAGGAGCTGTATCAGTGAAGAAATTGCTTCGGCATATGTCTCAGATTTTGTTGCCTTTGGATTCTTCTAGAATTTTTATGGTTTCCTGTCATACATTTAGTCCTTTATCCATTTTGAGTTTATTTTTGTGTATGGTGTAAGTTGGTGGTATAGATTCATTTTCTTGCATGTATCTGTCCAATTTTCCCAATACCATTTATTGAAGAGAATATCCTGGCTCCATTGTATGTTCTTGCCTCCTTTGTCAAATATTAATTGAGCATATTTGTTCGGGCCGATTTCTGGGCTCTCTATTCTATTCCATTGATCTATATGCCTATTCTTGTGCCACTCCCAGGCAGTTTTGGGAACAGCGGCTTTGTAATACATCTTGATATCTGGTATTGAGATCCCACCTACTTTGTTCTTTTTCAGGATTGCTGCAGCTTTTCGGGGTCTTTTTTTATTCCAGATGAATTTTTGGAGAGTTCGTTCTACATCTATGAAGTATGCCATTGGTATTTTAATGGGAAGTGCATTGAATTTATAGATTGCTTTGGGCAGTATGGACATTTTAATTATGTTGAGTCTACCAATCCATGAACACGGTATGTTCTTTCATCTGTTTATGTCTTCCTCTATATCTTTTTTCAATGTCCTGTAGTTTTCTGAGTAGAGGTCTTCTACCACTTTAGTTAAGTTTATACCTAGGTAGCTTAATTTTTTTGGTGCAATGGTACACGGGATTGTTTTTATAATCTCTCCTTCTGAAGTTCACTATTGGTGTTTAGAAATGCCTCAGATTTCTTGGGGTTAATTTTTTATCCTGATACATTGCTAAATTCAAGTTTTAAGTCTAGTAGCTTTTTGATGGAGTCTCTAGGGTTTTGTATGTATAATATCATGTTGTCTGCAAATAAGGACAGTTTTACTTTTTCTTTTCCAATTTGGATGCCATTTATTTCTTCTTCTTGCCTAATTGCGATGGCTAATACTTCCAGTACTATGTTGTACAGGAGTGGTGAGAGGGGTCATCCCTGTCTTGTTCTGTTCTTAGGGGAAATGGTGTTAGTTTTTGTCCATTGAGTATGATGTTGGCTGTGGGCCTGTCATATATGGCTTTTATTATGTTGAGGTATGATACTTCTACTCCCTCCTTACTGAGAGTTTTTATCAAAAATGGGTGTTGAATTTTGTCAAATGCTTCTTCTGCATCAATTGATATGACCATGTGTTTTTTTTTTCTTTCAATATTTTTTTGTGATGTATCACGTTTATTGATTTGTGGATATTGTACCATCCTTGCATCCCTGGGATAAATCCTACTTGATCATGGTGTATGATCTTACTGATGTACTGCTGGATCTGATTTGCTAAGATTTTGTTGAGGATTTTGGCATCTATGTTCATGAGGGATATTGGCCTGTAATTCTCTTTCATTGTGTTGTCTTTACCTGGTTTTGATATTAGGGTGATGCTGGCTTCATAGAATGAGCTTGGAAGTGTTCCTTCCTCTTGAATTTTTTGTAGTAGTCTGAGGAGGATAGGCTTTAGTTCTTCCTTGAATGTTTTGTATAACACCCCCTGTGAAGCCGTCTGGTCCTGGGCTTTTGTTTGATGGAAGCTTTTTGATGACTGCTTCAATTTCTTCCATAGTTATTGGCCTGTTGAGATTTTTAGATTCTTCCTGATTGAGTTTTGGAATGTTATAGTTTTCTAGGAATTTGTCCATTTCCTCCAGGTTGTCTATTTTGTTGGAGTAGAGCTGTCCATAGTATTTTTTAACAATCATTTGCATTTCTGTGGGGTCTGTTGTTATTTTGCCTCTAACGTTTCTGATTTTGTTTATTTGGGTCCTCTCTCTTTGCTTCTTGGTGAGTCTGGCTAGAGGTTTGTCAATCTTGTTTATCCTTTCAAAGAACTAGCTCTTGGTTTCATTGATTTTCTGTATTTTTTTTTTTGTTTGTTTGTTTGTTTTGGTCACTATGTCATTTATTTCTGCTCTAATCTTTATTATCTCCTTCCTTCTGCTCACTCTGGGGTCTTCTTGTTGCTCTCTTTCTAATTCTTTGAGTTGTAGAGTTAGATGATTTACTACCATTTTTTCTTATTTTTTTTGAGATAGGCCTGTAGAGCTATACATTTCCCTCTCAGGACTGCTTTCATTGTGTCCCATAGGTTTTGGATTGTTGTGCTTTCATTGTCATTATTTTCCAGGATGTTTTTAATTTCTTCTTTGATCTCATTGGTAACCCATTAAATATTCAATAGCACGCTATTCAGCTTCCAGGTGTTTGAGTATTTTGGTTTGTTTTTATTGTAGTTTATTTCTAATATTATGTCATTGTGGTCTGAGAAGGTGCTTTTTATGATTTCAATTTCTTGAATTTGGGGAGACTTTGCTTGTGACCCAATATATGGTCTATTTTGAATATGTGTTATGAGCACTTGAGTAGAATGTATATTCCATGGCTTTGGGGTGAAGTGTTCTGAAGGTGTCAATTAAGTCCATCTGATCTAGTGAGTCATTTAGGGTTGCCGTGTCTTTGCTGATTGTTTGTGTAGGGGACTTATCCTGTGCTGTCAGTAGTGTATTAAAGTCCCCTACTATGATCCTATTGTTGTCGATCTCTCCTTTGATATCTTCCAGGAGTTTTTTTTATGAATTTGGTTGCTCCTGCATTGGGGGCATATATGTTTACCAGAGTTATATCTTCTTGTTGTATTTATCCCTTTAGTGTTATGAAGTGGCTTTCCTTATCTCTTATGATGGCCTTCACTTTGAGGTCTATTTTGTCCGATATAAGCATTGCTACCCCACCTTTTTTTTCCTTTCCATTTGCCTGAAAGATATTCTTCCATGCCTTCACTTTCAGTCTGTGTGAGTCCCTTCTAATGAGGTGGGTTTCTTGTAGACTGCAGATGTATGGGTCCTGTTTTTTTTATCCATTCAACCACTTGATGTCTTTTGGTTGGAGCATTTAGTCGGTTTACGTTTAAAGTTATTATTGAAAGGTAGTTGTTTGTAGCCATTTCTTTTTTTGTGTGGCTGTTTTCTTTCTGAGCTTTTTATTTCTTCTTTTTATACCAGACCCTTTAGCATTCCTTGCATTGCTGGCTTGGTGGTGATAAACTCCCTTAGCCTTTTTTTTGTCTGTGAAGCTTCTTATTTCCCCTTCAATTTTGAATGATAGCCTTGCTGGATAGAGTATTCTTGGATTCAGTCCATTGCTTTGCATCACTTTGTAAATTTCTGTCCATTCTTTTCTGGCCTGATGTGTTTCTGTTGAAAAATCATTTGATAATCTAATGGGAGACCCCTTGTATGTAACTTTCTATCTCTCTCTTGAAGCCTGTAAGATTCTCTCTTTGTCCTGAACATTTACCATGGTAATTATGTTGTGTCTTGGTGTGGGTCTTTTTGGGTTCACCTTGTTTGGGACTCTCTGGGCTTGTGTGACTTTTTTCTTCCCCACCTCAGGGAAGTTTTCTGATATTATTTCTTCGAATAGGCTTTCTAATCCTTGTTCATCTTTCTGTTATTCTGGCACCCCTATTATTCATATGTTGTTTCATTTCATGTTGACCCAAATCTCCCTTTAGGCTCTCCTCCTGTCTTTTAATTTATTTCTCCAATTGCAGTACATTTTGGGTGTGTTTTGCTTCCTTGTCTTCTAATTCACTAATTCGGTCCTCCGCTTCTCCTAGTCTACTGTTGATACTTTCAATGGTGTTTTTTATTGCAGCTATATCACTCTTCATTTCTTCTTGGGTCTTACTTAAGTTGTTGATTTTTTCATCTGTTTCCTCCTGATTCTTGCATAGGTAGTTGACTTTTTCATCTGTTTCTTCTTGCTTCTTGCAGTAGTGTTTGATTTTTTCCTCCATCTGGTTTATGAACTCTAGGACCCTTATTCTGAATTCTTTTTCTGTCATGATGCATGCCTCTGTATTACTTAGCTGCTTTTCTGGAGAGTCCTCCTCCTCTTTCCTTTAGGGGTTTCTTTGTCTACCCATGTTTGATCTCCTTGTCATATCTTTATTTGAGTCATTCAGTGGCTGCTCCCTGAGTGGCAGTGACTCCTTGGTCTTTGGTTGCTCTTCAGGCGGTTGTGGTAGCAGCTGCTCCTCAGTTGGCAGCATCTCCTCTGTTGGGTGCTGTTCACAGCTGTGGTGGCTCTTCTGGCTGGTGGGGGGGAGGTTTCATGTATAGCTGCTGTTCCTCAGCAGAGGTTGTGGTGTTCAGGAGGCTGCTGTTGCTTGGATCTGCTGCATTGATTTAAAGGTACAAAATACAACACAACAAGGCACCACGTACCAGGCACTAAACACAAATATATTCATGATATTAATAACCCCAAATAAAGGTGACCACCCGAATTAAGAGAATTAGGGGATTAGGAAGAAGGAAGAGAAAAAGATAAAAGAGAAAAAAGAAAAGAAAAGTATGGACCAAGAAAAGGAGTGCAAAAATGAAATTGGGAAAAAGGAGGGGGGGAAATAAAAGTGAGAAAAGAAAGAAAAAAAAGAGCGAAAAGAGAGAATGAAGTGGAAGATGGAAAGAGACTTTTTATATAAGGAGAATACTCTTATAGAACCGCCAGTAATCCCAAAATATTCCAGCAACAGCTCCCTGGAGATGAATGCAAACTAGAAACAACCAATAATATAATGATGAAAATAGAATGAAGAACACTAATCCCAAAATAAAATAAGGAGAAAATAAAATGGCACTTTAAAAAATGGTAAAATGGTAGCAGTAATAATACTGGTTAAAAATAAGAAGGTAGTAATTAAAAGGGTAAAATCAGGTGATGGAAAAAGAAGAAAAAAGAAAAGAAAAAAAATTGGTTTCTTAGTTAAAAGGTGAAAAAAGAAAAAAAAATTGTAGTAATGAAGGTCCTTCGGTTCTTCTATTCTTCAGTCTGGCTCGCCTTAGTCCTGCCAGGTATTCAGGAGAGTGTTGAATTTCCCTGCGATACACTGTTCCTCTGTGTTGTAAACCACAGTCCTTATTTTAAAGCAGGCTGTATTTGTTTCCTAGACTGCCTTATTTTGTATTTAGCAAAGAGTCAGTTTGTGGCTCAGCCTCTGGGTGGCAGTGTTCTGGGGTTGGCCTCTGAGGCTAGATGGCTTCTCTATCACACTTAAAACTGATTTGGGGAGGTCAACTATCCAGAGCTGGTTCCTTAATAGTTACCCGCTCTGTGTTGTTGCTGTGATTGAAAATCCCTCTATAGGCCAAACCCTGTTAACTCCCAGGGGCTGATCAGATTATTTTAATCCTTGATCTCGTTCAGGGTGGAATCTGGGTGTGGCTATGCTCCTTGCCTGGGGTTGGGGGGAGGAATCTCACCCTCCGGATAGAATGGCTGCCCCAGTCCTGGGCCCCAGCACTCAATTCGCTGCCACCTCTCCTGGCCTCCCCTCTCTCCTCAGTCTCTCCCCGGATTCCACTCCTCCGCACCCTCTCCCTCTCTTCAACACAGGTGAGTGTCTGTATCCACAATGTCCCATGAACAGGATTCGGCGAGAACAAACAAACAAACACGGAAACTGGGAAGGCTTGGTTTCTGTAAGCTCTTCTTTTATGGGTACTGCATGGTCAGGTCAGCTCTTCAGGCTTCCCCCTTTAGGCTCAGTCCTCCGTGATCACAGAACCCAGCTCTCAAATCCCCCAGCAGCGCCAGGAATCCCAAGGATCTCCTTTCCCCAGTCAGGGGTTGTACCTGTCCCAAGGGATGCGGCTGTCTGCCACGCGGTCTCCCTCCAACCTTCTGGGCTCAGAGGTCTGGCATACTTTCCTGCCCAAATCCCTGTTTGTTTGTTTGTTTTTTTACCTTTGCAGGGGAGTTCTGCTCTTCCCGGCTGCAAACGATCTCACCAGCTGAGCAATTTCGCCAATTCGGGGTGGGTGTTATTAGTTTCAGCTCCTCACTCCATTTGCTCCGGGACACGACCTGGGATGTGTCTGCCTATATCGCCGCCATCTTCCCGGTCTACCAAAAATCCTTGCTTTTGATTGCTAAGCCCAGTACATAGAATCACCCAATTAAAAACACTCTCAGAGACTGCAGGGGAAAGTTGTTTTTGTGGAACCTGGGGATAAGAGCAGGGAGATATGATCAGAAAACCAGCTCTGGGGCAGTACATACCCTCAAACTAGTATTAAGTGCAGGAGGGAAACTTCTATAACATTTAAAATATATGTATATAATAGGACACATTTATTAATTTTTATTTGACAAAGCTTCCCATGTGATTTCAAGTATACTAGATTGGCCTAATTTAGTTCAAAAATATTTTTTTAAAAAAAAAGAGAGAATAAACCCTTGAATCATTCCAATACCCTTGAAATGTCCCAAAGCTATCTCTTGGTTAAGGTCTTAAAATTTAACTTGGAAAAACTATCAAATATACATAACCCAAAGATTATATGACATACTTTTTGTAATTATTCTAAAATACATCAATTAAAGTCAGTTTTAATATTAAAAAATTGGTTCAGACCATAGAATTAATCTTTTTTTTTAAATATGGCCAATGGAATATTATATCCTAGGTTGAAATTTTACCCCATGTAGTACACAGACACACATACACATAAAGACTACAATATATTTTGAACTACTAATTTTTCCAGAGAAAACACAAGTTATTTTTCTAAAAAATGAATTGCTATATTTATGTAATTTGTTATCACAACTATGTAATTTCTTCCAACTTAATTTTAACTTTTACCTCTTTGAGCTCAAATTTTAGGTGGCAAGTTAAATATTAGCATTTCTTATTAATATATTCATATTTTAAGGGATATTGAAAATAAAATACAAAACTTATTCCAATTAATAGATTCAAATCTATCCTCTAGATTTTTCATACAAGGCAAACTTAGATTAATATTTCAGTACTAGTGGCCTGGTGCACAAAATTCATGCACAGGAGAGAGGGTGTTCATCAGCTCAGCCAGCACTCTCTGCAATCTGGGACCCCTCAGGGGATGTCCAACTGCCAGTTTAGTCCAGATCAGGCCAGCAGTCAAACATCCCTCTCACAATCCAGGACTGCTGGCCCCTAACCACTCGCCTGTCTGCCTGCCTGATTGCCCCAAACCACTCTGCCTGCTGGACTGATCACTCCCAACTGCCCCCTCCTGCTGGCCTTCTTGCCTCCAAATGCTCTTCCTGCCAGCCCACTCTCCCCCTAATGCCCGCTCTGCCAGCCTGATCTTCCCCAACTGCCCCCCATCAGCCTTTTCACTCCCAACTGCCCCCACTGTTGGCCTGCTCACCTTCAACTGCCCCCCTGCTAGCAAGTTTGCCCCAAACTGTCCCCCTTGCCAGCCTGATCTTCCCCAACTGCCCCCCACACCCCTCCCCCGGCAGCCTTTTCACTCCCAATTGCCCCCCACTGCTGGCCTGCTCACCTCCAACTGCCCCCCCGCCAGCCAGCAAGCCTTCCCAAAACTGTCCCCCCTGCCAGCCTGATCACCCCTAACTGCCTCTGCCTCAGCCCCACCACCTTGGTTTTGCCCAGAAGGTCTCCCAGAAGGTCAGCCAGTCTAATTAGCACATTACTCTTTTATTAGTATAGTCTGTTATTTCAGATACCTAGATATTTAATAATTTTTATTATTTAATTTATCAAACTTCAAAGTTTTAAGCTACCAAAGATTTTGTTAAGCTTTGTTTAGTCATATATAATTATAACTGAAAAAGATTTTTTACCATCTAATTGTTCATTTTAATTTCCTATATTTTGCCTTAGCAACTTTGAGATCTTAAAGCCAATTATTATTACCCAAGGTATTTTCCTTGGCAAATTATGTAACAGAGATAACTCACTGGTTTTCAGTAGCTTTAATGTTAACTTATTATTTTATTTTATTTTTCTTTATAAAAACAGGAGTGCCCCCTGGGACCTGGGAGGCAACCTTGGAATGCAGTTCATTATTATTCAAGAACTGCCCATTATCATGGAAACATTAATCTTGTTTTCCAAACCCAGCCTCTATATTTTCCTTGTGCCATTTTTACCATCTTTTGAAGAAAACCAGTGTTGGGCTTACTTCATAGCATCCATGAAGAGATGGGGTTTAGGCCAAGAGACCACCCAAAATCAAGTGGAGCATCTTTCTCTTAAACTAGTTTTTTCTCTTCGTGGGTATAGAAGTCCCAGATGGAATTCCTAAATTGTGAGAAATGGCTCATCCAAATTTCAAATGACAGACTGGGAAATAAAAACATGGCAAAATGAGACTTTTAATAACACTCCTGAGAGCGGGTGTCCATTTTACAAGATCACAATAAAGGCCATGGGCAAGAGACCTACTAATTAATGGGCTGGGGCCTTTTTAGTCACCTCTACCTCCCTATGTCTAGGGGAATTTCCTAGGACCTGTGTTATTGGCCACATATACCACTTATATTCTCTCTCCCTACCCCCTCATCCTGTTTGCTCTGGGAAATTCAGTAATGGCCTGGCAATCTACTGTTTCTTTTCTATGAAGATAAGTTAAAGGCAGGCTTAATAGACTAACAATAAACAAATTAAACCAAACAAAAGAGACAGATAAAACAACAATCAACAGACAGGCATGCATAACACATAGACAAGACTTAATAAATCAGAGTTCTTTTCATGGATCTTTCAGGTGTTCTACATTGCCTAGGACTTAGAGCCATATGTGGCCCAGGTCTTAGCCTGTTGTTCACAGATCTTATCATATTCTGCTCTTCATGGCATTGACTGGCATCTAAAGTTGCTTTAGCTAAAATCTTTCTGTCCCAAAGCATCATATGGTAATTTTCAGATGAACATTAAGGAGTTTTTGTAAAAGGACTGTTAGCCCCATTTTCTTTAGTTCATGAGCCTTCCCACACCAGATGTGGAGGATCAGGGGCCTTAGTTGTTACAGACTTTTGATCCACAATATGAAGTGGGCATAATGCAGTTTGAAAAAGAGCCCACATAGTTAAAGATGACAAGGGCACTCATTTTCCTTGAGTCTTATTTAAGAGAGTACATTTTGACACCTTAATTTCTTTATCTTTGAGCATGCAAGCTAAAAATGTACAATGATGTTTTTGCCTTTACTTGAATTCTTCCCCATTAAAAACTGGCTGATTAAAAACATCCCCATTCACTTACAGTTGCAACTTCAAAGCAGGCAGGGGCTTTGTGCTTGATGAACTTCCATCTTTCTGGTGAATTTCTACTTTTCTGTTTTCACTTGTTTTTTGTTTTTTTTTTCTCAGGCGAATCTTCTCCTCCAGTCCCTGTTTGGATGCCACATGCTGCAAACTTCCCAGTGGGGTTCAGGACCTGAAGGAGGGGCCAACGCACAAATGAAAATGCTATATAAGAAATATGAATTTAAAAAGCATTGGGGGCCAGGTGGAGACCTCTTTCCTGAAAAGGCACACCGAGACCTCTGGCCTTGTCTGCTTTTTATTTATTCAAATACACATATGCCCTCTAGTAATGCATATAGGCAGATCAAAGGTAAAATTTGGTAAACAAATGTAAAGATTACCACGTCAGGAAATCACCTTGAGCCATTACAATCCACTCATAGGCAGCAAAATTTCAGATATTTCTCCTAGCAATTTGTTTACAGATACATCTCCTAGGACAATGGAAACTAAGCAGAAATGGGACTACATCAAAATAAAAAGCTTCCACACTGCAAAAAACACACACAAAAAACCATCAACAAAATAACAAGAGAGCCCACTACAAGGGAGAATATATTTTCCAGTGGTAGATCTGATAAGGGATTAATCTCCAAAATGTATAAGGAATTCATACAACTTAACAAGAGGAAGATAAAAAACCCCATTAAAAAATAAGCAAATGACCTAAATAGACACTTCTCAAAAGTGGACATAGGAAAGCCAACAGGCATATGAAAAAAAATTGTTCAATGTAACTAATCATCCAAGAGATGCAAATCAAAAAAAAAAAACAAAAAAAAACAATGAGGTATAACCTACCAGATGTCAAAATGGCTGTTGTCAACAAATCAACAAATGACATGTGCTGGTCCAGATGTGAAGAAAAGGGAACTCTCATATACTGCTGGTGGGAATGCAGACTGGTTCAGCCTCTGTGGAAAACAGTATGGAGTTTCCTCAAAAAGTTGAAATGGAATTCCCATTTGAACTCCCTAATGACTCCAGTTCTAGGAATATATCCCAAGAAGTCAGAAACACCAATCAGAAAAGATATATACACCTCTATGTTCATAGCAGCACAATTTACAATAGCTAAGATTTGGAAACAGCCCAACTGCCCACTGGATAAAGAAACACTGGTACATGTACACAATGGAATACTATGGGACAGTAAAAATTCTTTCTTACCCTTTGCAACAGCATGAATGAACCTGGAGAGCATTATGCTGAGTGAAATAAGCCAGCCAAAGATAAGTGTCTCATTATCTCACTTATATGTGGAATCTGATGAACAAAATAAGCTGAGGAACAAAAACAGATGCAGAGACATGGAAGCTTTGAACAGACTGTCAAACTTCAGAGGGAAGGCAGGGAACAGTGGGCAGGTGGGACAAGATCAACCAATGAAATTGTGTGCATATACACTTAATCCACGGACACCTACAATAGCATAGGTGTTGCTATAGGGTGGGGTGGGGTGAGGGAGGACTGTAAGACATCAAAGGATGACAAGTAATACTTTTAACAAAGTTTTTCTTTTTTTAAAGGAAAGAAACACTTTATAAAGTATATGGTTGTCAATACACTATATATATGAAAGTAAAACCAAATAACATTGAATATAAAGTATAATTGAAAAAATTTTTTTAATACAAACCATGTTCTGATAGAACAGTCTTTTCTTTTATTCCAGGGAGATGAAGACCTTTAACATCACACTTCAAACCTGAAGATTTTGTCTATTAAAAAAGACCTTTCATGCCCTAACTGGTGTGGCTAAGTGGATAGAGCATTGGCCTGGGGACTAAAGGGTCCCAGGTTCGATTCCAGTCAAGGGCATGTACCTTGGTTGCAGGCACATACCCAGTAGGGAGTGTGCAGGAGGTAGCTGATCGATGTTTCTAACTCTCTATCCCTCTCTGTTACTCTCTGTAAAAAATCAATAAAATACATTTTTTAAAAAAAGACCTTTCAGAGGTTGAAGATGACTGAGATGGTGACTAGAAAAGACATTGGAGGGTGTTCAGAGGCTGGAAGAAGGGGTTCTCCTGTGTCTTTGCCATACAAACACCCTTGAAGCAAGAGACAGTTCTCAGCCACTCTTAGCCTCTAAGACTAGCCAACATCATTTTTTTAAATCTTAACTTTTTATTGCCAAACTACCATGACCTCCCATATTTGTCAGAATTATTCCACTGAGGTTAAACACCTGGCCAACCTGCATCTGTGGCCCTCATACACCTAGCTTTCTCTGGGCTTCTGATAAGGGTTAGCTAGCTAGATTAATTAGGCATACAGGAAGGGGGATGGTCCTGAGAGGATGAAGTTATTCCTGACCTGAGCAATGAAAACATCCATAAGCCAAGAACAGAGGTATCTCTGGCCTGAGAATTAAAGCAGCCATAATGAAGATCAAAAGCAGCCCTGACCTGAGAAGCTGGGAGAGACATAGGGGTAATAAAACATCTCCAGCCAGGAGGACAACTGAGAGAGAGCTATAAGGGAAATCAAAAGCAAATCCAACCTGAACAGATAAGATAACCAAAAGGATGAGAAGTGTGGATGTGGTGGTCATAGGAACTGATTACTAGGCTAGGGTTTCAGGGTTGGAAAGACTCAATAAGGGAAAGAGTGGTCTCTTGGATATAGAATATCTTAAAGAGAGCATTAGCCACCCTCCTTAGGGACCCCTCTGATTCCCCACGTTAGGAGAGACAGTCTTAGGATTAGAAACTTGGAATTAGAAGTTTCAGAAGTAGTACCTGCTTGCAATAAAGTTTCTGTACCTCTCACCTACCATCTTTTGTTCATGGCTTCATTCTTTGAATTCATCTGACAAGAACTCAGGAAATTACCCTTGTACCCGGCCCATCAAAAACCCAAATCAGTTATATTTGAAAGAAAAGGTGTGGTTCTGGAGGGCATGGACCATTTTCTTCCTGCAATTGATATAAAATAAGCTCCAGGGTGCTCAGCATCTGTTAAAGATGCAAAACCACCAATGTTGCCACATTCTCTTCCAGGACACACAAGCCTAAATAATGCTAAAGGGAGCAATTCAACAAGAGGATATAACTCTGGCAAACATATATGAACCCAATGCAAGAGCACCCAAATATATATATTATAAAAAAAAAAAAAACTTCTGGAAGATATCAAGACAGCAATGCAATCATAGTAGGGGACTTTAATACCCCATTGACACCACTGGGTAAATCTTCTAAACAAAAAATTAGCAAAGAAACAGCAATCCTAAATGACTCACTAGATCAATGGATTTAATTGAAATAATCAGAACATTTCATCCCAAAGCTACAGAATATACATTCTTCTCAAGTACACAGGGGACCTTTCAAAGATGGACCACATATTAGGACATAGGCAAAGTCTCTTTAAATTCAAGAAGATAGAAATCATAACAAGCATCTTCTCAGATCACAGTGGCATAAAATTACAAATCAACTACATAAAAAACAATGAAAAAAATCAAACACTTGGAGGCTAAATAGCATGCTATTAAACAAAGTTTGTGTTACCAAAGAGATCAAAATAGAAATAAAAAGCATCCTGGTAACAAATGAAAATGAAAATATAACAATCCAAAATCTATGGGACACAGTGAAAGTCCTGAGAGGGAAGTTCATAGCTCTATGGGCCTGCCTCAAAAAAAAAAAAAAATTATATATATTCTAGCCCTATGACTTAAAGAAGTAGAAATAGAGCAACAAGAAAAGCCCAGCGTGAGTAGAAGGAGAAAAACCCTATATAATAAAAGCCTAATATGCAAATCAACTGAACAACCAAATGACCCTATGAAAGACCAGCCGCTGTAAAATGCAGTGACCACCAAGGGGCAGATACTCAATGCAGGAGCTGGTCCTAGCCCACATGCTCCAGGCCAGCCAAGGCAGTTGCTAGCAGAGACCCCCCAATCACCCTGCAGATCATCCTACAGAGGGTGGCAACGGTGGGGGAAGGGCAGGACTGGCAAGTGCGTGGTGCCACGCAAACCAAGGCAGGTGCCAGCAGGCATGCCCTGATCACCCCATCAGTTGCCCCACAGATTAGCCATGATCACCAGCCAGGCCTAAGGACCCTACCCATGTACAAATTTCATGTACTGGGCCTCTAGTAATAAATATCAGAAGAGAAATAAATGACATAAAGACCAAAAAAATACAAAAGAGCAATAAAACCAAGAGCTACTTCTTTGAAAGGATACACAAGATTGATGAACCTCTAGCCAGGCTCACAGAGAAAGAAAGAGGACCCAAATAAACAAAAATCAGAAATGAAAGAGGTGAAGTAGCAATTGACCCACAAAAATGCTAAGGATTGTAAAATATATATATATATATATATATATATATATATATATATATATATATATATATATATATATACACTAGAGGCCCGGTGCACACAAAAATTTGTGCATTCAGGGGAAGGGGGGGTCCCTCAGACCGGCCTGTGCCCTCTCGAAGTCTGGGACCCCTCGGGAGATAATGATCTGATGGCTTAGGCCTGCTCCCAGGTGGCAGAGGGCAGGCCCAATTCCTAGGTGCAGCCCCTGGTCGGGCTCAGAGCAGGGCCGATTGGGGAGTTGGGGCGCTGCCCCCTGTCATGCACAGAGCAGGGCAGATCGGGAGGTTGCAATGCCACCCTCAGTCATGCTCAGGGTAGGGCCGATTGGGGGGTTGGGGCACCGCCCTCTGTCACACTCAAGGCAGGGTCGATGGGGAGGTTGCGGCACCAAACCCTGTCATGCACAGAGCAGGGCCCATCAGGGGGGTTGGGGCTCCATACCCTGTCATGCACAGAGCAGGGCCCATCATGGGGTTGGGGAGCTCCCCCCTGTCACGCACAGAGCAGGGCCTATTAGGGGGTTGGGGAGCTCCCCCCTGTCACTCACAGAGTAGGGCCGATAGGGGAGTTGGGGCACCGCCCCCTGTCACACTCAGGGCAGGGCAGATAGGGAGGTTATGACTCTACCCCATCACACACAGAGCAGGGCCCGTGGGGGGGGGGTTGGGGCGCTGCCCTCTATCACCCACAAAGCAGGGCTGATCAGGTGGGTGGGGCGCCGCCACTCTCATACTCAGGGCAGGGCCAATGGGGAGGTTATGGCTCTGCTCCATCACACACAGAGCAGGGCCCGTGGGGGGCGGGGGGGGCGGGGGGGTTGGGGCCCCGCCCCCTGTCACACACAGAGCTGCAGGGCAATCAGGGCATTTGGGCGCTGCCCCCTGTCATGCTGATCCCGGTGCTGGGAGGCATATTACCCTTTTACTATATAGGGTAGAGGCCTGGTGCATGGTGGGGCTGGCTGGTTTGCCCTGAAGGGTATCCTGGATCAGGGTGGTGGTCCCCACTGGGGTGCCTGGCCAGTCTGGGTGAGGGGATGATGGCTGTTGGTAGCTGGTCACACACCCTTCAGGGTGGGGGTCCCCACTGGGTGCCTGGTCAGTCTGGCTGAGGGGCTGAGGGCTGTTTTCAGGCTGGGGCTGAAGCTCCCAACCTTTTTTTCTTTTCTTTTCTTTTTAATTCTGGGCCAGCTTTAGCTCTGAGGCCTCGGCTGCTGAAAACAGGTTCCTGGCCTGTTTACCTTCTGTATTTGATACAATGTTGCGGTCCAGCTGGCTGAAGCTCTGCTGAGTAAAACAGGTTTCTGGGGTTTTTCTTAGCTTCTTTATTCACAACATAGTTGCTTAGCGTTGCAGCTGAGAGGCCAGCAAGTCAGGTGGGGAACATTGGAGTTCTCTATCACTGAAGCAAGCAAGCCTCCCTGTTCGCATCAGCTGCCTGGCTGCCGGCTGCCATCTTGGCTGCCAGTTAATTTGCATATCTTGGCCCTACTCTGTGAGTGACAAGGGGATTAGCCAATAGGAAGGGTAGTGGTCGTACGCCAATTACCATGTTTCTCTTTTATTAGTGTAGATATGTTATAAACAACTCTACTCCAACAAACTGGACAACCTAGACAAAATAGACATATTCTTATAAAATACAAGCTTCCAAAACTCAATCAGGAAGAATAAAAAAACCTGAATAGGCCAATAACTACCAACGAAATTGAAGCAGTAATCAAGGAACTTCCAGCAAAGCCTACTCTGATGGCTTCACAAGGGAGTTTTCTCAAACATTCACAGAAGAACTAAAACCTATCCTTCTTATTTCAAAAAATTTAAGAGGAAGAAACACTTACAAGTTCTTTCTATGAAGCCAGCATTACCATGACCCCAAAATCAGGTAAATATACCACAAAGAAAGAGAATTACAGGCCAATAACCCTGATGAACATATATGCTAAAATCCTGAACAAAATTCCTGCAAATCAGATCCAGCATTACATTATAAAGATCATATAACATGACCAAGTGGGATTTATTCCAGGGATGCAAGGCTGGTACAATATCAATAAAAGTGATACATCACTTATAAATAAATTATAATGAACAACATAAACCAATGAACAAAACAGAGACAGAGAAGCATCAATCAGATGTTCAAACCTCAGAAGGAAGATAGGGGAGGGTGGGGATTAGAGAAGAGCAACCACAGGACTTGTATGCATGCATATAAGCATAACTAATTGACACAGGCACCAGGGGAGTGAGGACATAAGCAGGGAGGAGGTGGCAATAGGGGATAAGGACACATATGTAATACCTTAATCAATAAAGAAAGGGAAAATCAAAAAAACAAAAAAAAAAAACAAAATGAGAAACAAAAATCACATAATTATACCAATTGATGCAGAAAAAAACATTTGACAAAATCCAACATCATTTCTTAATCAAGACTCTCAGCAAAGTGTCAATAGTGGAATCATAGCTCAACATAATAAAAGCTTTATATGACAAATGGACAACCAACATCATACTCAATGGGCAAAAGCTAAAATAATTTCCCCTAAGAAGAGGAACAAGACAAAGATGCCCACATTCACCACTCCTGTTCGACATAGTAGTAGAAGTGTAAGTCATAGTGATCAGACAAAAAGAAGAAATAAAAGGTGTCCAAATGGGAAAAAAAAAAAAAAGAGGTAAAGCTGTCATTATTCACAGATGACATGATATTGTACATAGAAAACCCTAAATACTCCATCAAAAATCTACTACACTTAATAAAAGAATTTGGCAATGTATCAGAATACAAAATTAACTCCCAGAAATCTATGTATTTTTTTATATATACACCAATAATGAACTCACAGAAAAAGAAACTAAAAAAATAAATAAATAAATAAATCCTATTTACAAAAAAAGAAAAAAAAAAAAGATACCTAGGACTAAACTAAGGAGGTAAAAGACCTGTACTTGGAAAAACTACAGGACATTGAAAAAAAGAATAGAGAAAGATATAAACAAATGGAAGAATATATTGTATTCATGCACTGGTAGAACCAACATCATTAAAATGTCCATACTACCCAAAGCAATCTATAGATTTAATGCAATCCCCATTAAAATAACCATGAAATATTTCACAGACCTGGAACAAACTCTCCAAAAATTCATCTGGGATAAACAAACAAACAAACAAACAAACAAAAAGCAAGAATAGCTTCAGCAATCCTGAGAAAGAAGAACAAAGTTAGAGGGATTAAGATATCAGATATCAAGCTATATTACAAAGCCACTGGTCTCAAAACTGCCAGGTACTGGCACAAGAACAGACATTTAGACCAGTGGAACAGAACAGAGAACCCAGAAATCGACCAAGTCATTATGCTCAATTAATATTTTACAAAGGAGGCAAGAACATACAATGGAGTCAAGACAGTCTCTTCAATAAATGGTGTTGGGAAAATTGGACAGATACATGCAAAAAAATGAAACTATCCCCCAACGTATAATGTACACAAAAATAAACTCCAAATGGATAAAGGACTTAAATATAAGCCAGGAAACCAAAAAAAGACTTAGAAGAATCCATAGGCAGCAAAATATCAGATGTATGTTTTAGCAATATCTTTACTAATAATAGCACCCAGGGCAATGAAATCTAAAGAGAAAATAAACAATTGGGACTACAGCAAAATAAAAAGCTTCTGCACACACACAAAAAAAGAAACCATCAACAATACAAAAAGAAAGCCCACTACATGCGAGAACATATTTGCCAATGTTATCTCTGATAAAGGTTTAATCTCCAACATTTACAGGGAACTCATGAAACTCAACAAAAGATTAGAAATTTAATCAAAACATGGGCAAAGGACTTAAATAAACACTTTTTGAAAGAGGACATACAGAAGGCCAAGAGACATATGAAAACATTCTCATAGTCACTAATCATCTGAGAGATGCAAATCAAAAGGACAATGAGGTACCACCTCACATCTGCACCTGTCAGAATGGTTATCATCAACAAATCAAAAAACAGCAAAGCTGGGGAGGATGTGGAGAAAAAGGAACCTTCCTTCACTGCTGGTGGGAATGCAGACTGGTGCAGCCACTGTGGAAAACAGTATGAAGTTTCCTAAAAAATTAAAAATGGAACTTCCATTTGACCCAGTAACCCCACTTCTAGGAATATATCCCAAGAAATCAGAAAGACCAATCAAAAAAAATATAGGTCCCCTATGTTCATAGTAGCACTATTTACAAGAGCTAAGATTTAGAAACAGCTTAAGTGCTCATCAGAAGATGAGTGGATTAGAAAACTGTGGAACATCTACACAATGGAATGCTGCTATAAAAAGGAAGGAACTTCTACCATTTGCAACAGCATGGATGGACCTGGAGAGCATTATGCTACCCAAAATAAGCCAGTTGGAGAAAGATAAATATCTCATGATCTTACTCATTTGTAGAATACAATGAACAAGTAAACTGGTGAACAAAAATAAGTCCAGAGACAGAGAAGCATCAAAAAGACTGTCCAACCTTAGAGGAAAGGTGTGTGTGTAGTAGGAGGGGTGGGAGGAGGAGGGGAAAGGAGGGAGTAAGAGACCAACCAAAAGACTTGTATGCATGTATATTAGCATAACCAATGGATATTCACACTGGGGCAGTGGGGTCTTGTCCTGGGGAGTGGGAGTGGCTAGGAGGTGTCAATGGGGGGAAAGGAGAACAATGTAATACTTTAAACAATAAAAAAAAGTATTAGATATGTCCACCCATTTTTTAAAACATTTTTTTATTTCCACTTACCTTCCCAAACTCTAGCTTATGGTAACCACTACTTTCTGTCTCTATAAATTTGACTATTCTATGAGCCTCCTTATAAGTAAAATCATATAATAAATATTTTTTGTGTCTGGCTTATTTCACCTAGTATACAGTTAACTCTTGGACAACATGGTTTGACTTGCATAGATCTGCTTATATACAAATACCGTTTAATATGTATAATACTATAAATGTATTTTTCTTCTTTCTGGTTTTATTTACATGCTCTTTTCTCTATTTTACTTTATTATAAAAAATACTAGAGGCCCAGTGCACAAAATTCATGCATGGGAGGGGGTTTCCCCTCAGCCCAGCCTGCAGTCTCTCACAATCTGGGACCGCTGGCTCCTAACTGCTCACCTGCCTGTTGGCCTGATCACTCCTAACTGTGCCCCTGCCGGTCTGGTCACCCCCAACTGGCCCCCCTTTGCTGGCCTGGTCAACCCTAACTGTCACCCCCCCACCCACCCCTGGCCTGTAGCACAAGTTTTCAAGGTGTCAGCAGCCAGCATCATCCCCACAAAATGTGATGCTTCTTTTACAGACTCTTCATCATTTTCCATTGTTGAAGCAATCTTATATTCCAGTAATTTTTGCTTAATCCTGTCATAAATAACAAAATGGATAACTCTCTGATATTCCAGCATATGAAGCAGACATACCCCTATAAAATCTTCTAAGTCTGTCTGATACACATTAGAAACACATTGAAAGGCGCCCATTTTCTTTTCCCCATGGTTTCTTGCATCAAGTTGTAATCAAGTCTTTATAAGCCAAATAGGGTTGGTTGCAGTAATTGAGGTAAAACGAGGTTTGTTAGTCCATATTTCTACAGGAAGTGACCTGCAGATGGGAAGCATGAGATGATATGATCTTAGACTTTTCGCAGGAGAAATGTACAGTAAATGCCTGCCATTGCAGCCGAAATCATGTGTACCTGGGTAGAATCAAGATCAAATACATCATTCAATTTTTTCTTGCAGTTTGAATAAGCACAAAATATATTGCTCTGGAGGAGCCACTTCCACTAAATTAGGGCCTAATCCTCTAAACATAGAACAAGACCCTTCTTTCTCCAAGATCACCTTCAGGCAATGAAGCAGTCCAGGAGACATTACTCGGTGAACACTGGCTCCAGCCATGGTGTTCAGCTGAACTTCAGAGATATAAGGCATCAGAGAATGTGACTGTAGCCATGTTTTTACAACTTCCAGTGGGCATGTCAGAGTAGCTCCCAGGGTCCACCATATCTCCCGACAAACAGATGTGCCAGCATATCCCTCTGGCTCATTCTCTCTCCCGCATGTCCTCCTGGTGCTGAGGTGGAAAGCAGACCCAGACTACTGCAAAGGCTGGGCTGGCACTGAAACTGCACAATGACTCAAGGTGACCACGAAAAGCTGGCAGAGGCTTTGCAGAAAGTTGCCAGTGGCTCTCTCCCAGCAGCCAGGAGTGGTGCCATCTCCCGCTCTAGCCATGTGCTTATGACAGGGCTGGAGAGCAAGTGAGAGGGCTGGGGGCTCAATTTGTACTTCTTAATCCCTCACCTCTTCACCCAAACCCCTAACCCAGCCCACTCTTTATGCTTGAGTCTGCTTCAGCAACATGTATATTTTGATTTATGGATGATAGCCATTCTGACAGATCTGATGCAACATCTCATGATGGTTCTAATTTGCTTCACTTTATGATAATTAGTATAATTTTATACTCAAAGTATAAAAGACACTTTGAGTATCTTTTCATATGTCTACTAGAGGCCCGGAGCATGAATTTGTGTATAGGTGGGGTTCCTCGGCCTGGCCAGCCATCAGGCAGATTGAGGCTGTCTCACCCAGTCCTGATTGGGGTCCACTGGGGCCCAGCCAGCCAGAAGGGAGAGACTATAGGAGGATGGCTGGCCCAGGGAGGTTGGCTGTGGGAGCACAATAACCAACAGGAAGCAGCTCCTGCATTGAGATTAACTTAACTTTTTATCAGTGAGCATCAGTCATTCAGTCAACCAGCCCTAATGGTGGCTTAGGCTTTTATATATATAGACTAGAGGCTGGTGTACAAAATTTGTGCACAAGGAAAGGTGTCCCTCACCCTGGCCTGCACCCTCTTCAATCAGGGACGCCTTGAGGGATATCCGACTGCCAGTTTAGGCCCAATCCTTCAGGGCAGTTGGAAATCCCTCTCACAATCCAGGACGATTGTCCCTAACTGCTTCTGCCTGCCAGCTTGATCACCCTCACCACTCCCCAGCTGGACTGATTGATGCCTAACTGCTCCCCTACCAGCCTGATTGCCTTCAACTGCCCTCTCCTACTGACCTGATCATCCACAACTGCTCTCCCCTGCTGGCCTGATTGTCCACAACTGCCCTCCCTTGAAGGCCTGGTCACCCCCAACTGCCCTCCCTGCCAGCCTGATAACCCCAATTGCCCTCCCCTGCAGGCATAGTCCCCCCCAAACTGCCCTCCTCTGCAGGCCTGGTCACCCCCAACTACCCTCCTCTGCCAGCCTGATAACCCCAACTGCCCTCCCCTGCAGGCCTGGTCAGCCCCAACTGCCCTCCCTGCCAGCCTGATAACCCCAACTGCCCTCCCCTGCAGGCCTAGTCCCCCCAAACTGCCCTCCTCTGCAGGCCTGGTCACCCCCAACTACCCTCCTCTGCCAGCCTGATCACCCTCAACAGTCCTCCCCTGTTGGCTATCTTGTGGCAGCTATCTTGTGATGTCATCATGCCACTTAGGCTTTTATTATATAATAGAGGCCCGGTGCACAAAAATTTGTGCACTCGGGGGTTGGGGGGAGGTCCCTCAGCCCGGCCTGTGCCCTCTCGCAGTCTGGGACCCCTCAGGGGTGGCCACTTGCTGGCTTAGGCCTGGGGGATTGGGCCTAAGCTGGCAATCAGACATCCCTCTGTCAGCCCAGCAACCCTCGGGGGATGTCCACTTGCCAGTTGGGAGCAGGCCTAAACTGCAGTCAGACATCCTTGGTGTGCTGAGGAGGCAGGAGAGGCTCCCACCACCACCGCTGCACTGGAAGCCATCAGCCTGGCTTGTGGCTGAACAGAGCCCCCCTCCCCCCCCCCCCCCCCCGTGAGAGCTCAGTGACCACCAGAGGGCAGTTCCTGCATTGAGTTTCTGCCCCCTGGTGGTCAGTGTGTGTCATAGTGACCAGTCATTCCCAGTTGTTCTGCTATTAGGATCAGTTTGCATATTACCCTTTTACTATATAGGATAGAGGCTTGGTGCATGATGGGAGCTGGCTGGTTTGCCCTGAAGGGTGATCCGGATCAGGGTGGGGGTCCCGCTTGGGTGCCTGGCCAGCCTGGATGAGGGCTGATGGCTGTGTTAAGCTGGTCACACCCCCTTCAGGGTGTGGGTCCCCACTGGGGTGCCTGGCCAGTCTGGGTGAGGGGCTGAGGGCTGTTTTCAGGCTGGCAGGCAACTGAAGCTCCCCGCCTCTCTTTTTTTTTCTTCTGGGATTTATTTACCTTCTATAGCTGTCACTGGAGCTGAGAGCTGGCTGCAGCTCTGAGGCTGTGGCTGGCTGAAAGCAGGTATCTGGGTTTGTTTAGCTTCTATAATTGCAACATTGTTGCATCTGGAGCTCATAGCTGGGCTGTGGCAGGTAGGGAACCTTGGCTTCCTCTGTCACTGGTGCAAACAAGCCTCATGTTCACTTCAGCTGCGTGGCTGCCCTTCCCCACCCCCCTGCCATCTTGGTTGACAGTTAATTTGCATATCTCGCTGATTAGCCAATGGGAAGGGTAGCGAAGTTACAGTTACTTACATGTTTCTCTATTATTAGATAGGATTATAGAATAAACTTGCTTCATTAGACCTGCTTTCTGATGTAGCTAAACTTTTTCCAACCCAGTGAAGCACCCCAACTTCTCTTTCAGGTAATTGTCAGCAGCTCAGCAGTAAATATAAACACAAAGCAGATTATTATTATAGATCACATAGAGAAAACAAAGGGTAAATTACGTCACTGCAGCAATTTTTGACTATATTCTGCAGTCATAAACTTGAAGTCATTTTCAAGGCCCACCATTTCTTACTTCTTTTCAGTCGGGTCAAGTTTCTAAGCTTTTTAAATCCCTATTTTCTGGCTAATGAAAAGGAAATAGGATTCCACTGAGTCTCCTATCTACCTGCTCCAGGACTTCTGAGAGGATCAAATGAGATGAGGCACAGGAAAATACTTCACGGACATTTGTTAAAGTGTGAAATGTTTGTACTTGGCTATAAAGCAAGTCATGTTCCTGGGCTGATGAAACTGCAAAGAGGCTAATCGCTAGCCTGAGGAAGCTGAGTGCTGCTATGTGACCTCATTACTCGGCACTCACAGTCACCGTTTCTGAGTTGGCTGGGCTGTGGGCCGCATTTTGTGCCATGAGGTCTCAGCAGTGTCAGCTGAAATCTGGTGGGATGTCACTTCAGGGTGATGGTGGGGCCTGTGTCTCACTTGGGTAAAGTGAGTGTTGCTTTGTGGGCCTAGGTCTGTGGTGCTGTTTATTGTTAAACGTGTGGCCTGGTGCATGAAATTCATGTACCGGGGGGTGTCTCTCAGTCCAGCATGCCCTCTCTCACATACTGGGGGCCCTTAGAGCATGCCCTACTGACAACATAGGACCACTGCCTGCTTCCCTTGGGGAGGGGGCTTAAGCCGCAGTCTGGCCTCCCTTTGTGCGAGGCAACTGGGCTGATCAGGAGAAGGCACCAGCGCTATCACCCCACTGCTGCAGCCACTGCCAGTCACCACATCCACCAAGGTGTTTTCATCAACACAGACTCCAGTCCCTTCACCATGAAAAAATGACAACTTTCTTTAGGCATTTTCAAGATGTGTCTTTCATAGGATATGACCTTTCTTCCTTCCTTCCTTTCTTTCTTCCTTCCTTCCTTCCTTCCTTCCTTCCTTCCTTCCTTCCTTTCTTCCTTTCTTTCTTTCTTTCTTTCTTCCTTTCATTCTTCCTTTTTTATCCTCACCTGAGGATATGTTTCCATTGATTTTTAGAGAATGTGGAAGAGAAAGGGAAAGACAGAGAGAAACATCAAAATGAGAGGAACACTTTGATTGGTTGCCTCCTGCATGAGCCCTGACCTGGCCCCTGCCAGAGAGGAGCCTGCAACCTAGGTACATGCTCTTGGTTAGAATTAAACCTGCCCTGCAATCCTCAGGCTGAGGCATTATCCACTGAGCCAAATGTACTAGAGCAGGATATGACATTTTTTAGCCCTCCAGCAGTGGACCTTCATTTTTTTTGACAGGAGTGTGGTAAAAAATCCTAGGTCACCTTTTTGGATTCTTACTAACCAAATTACTAAGAATATTACCAGTGGCATACAGTGAGTTTAGCCAATGAGCAGTCAGAAAAGGTGTTTTCTCTGTAGTTCACACCGATCACAGGCTCGGCTCCCTGCCCAGGCCTGACGCCTCAGCCAGAGGTGTCAACCCCCATCACCCTTCAATCACCGATTGCCTGATTGGCCCCTAACCCAAGCCAGATGCAGGGGACCCCCCAGACCCCTCTGATCGCTGGCTCTGTCCCCTGCCCAGGTCTGACGCCTCTGGCCCAGGCTTCAGGTCTGGGCAGGGGACCTCCATCTCCCCTGATCACCGGCTCCAGCCCCTGCTGAGTTATGACACCTCTGGCTGAAGTTTTAGGCTTGGGCAGGGGTCCCCACGCAACTCCGATGGCCAGCTCTGCCCCTATCCAGGAGTTCCCTAGCTCAGGCCCTTCCTAGGCTGCTCAGGGCCCACCTCAGAGTGACCTGGACACCAATGATGTTCCCAGGACCCATACCGCTGGGCACCTATGTATGCAAATTAACTGCCATTTTTGTTGGGCTAATTTGCATACTCATCCGATAAGCTGGTGAGTGTAGCAGAGTGACGCCAATTTACATGTTTCTCTTTTATTAGTGTAGATGGCCTGTTGCTAGGGAAAGGAAACTAGGCGTTGCTACTTGATGTCATTACCGAGTGCCACAGGCGCTATTTCCAGGCTGGGCTGGGCTGGGCTGGGCTGCATTTTGCATCATGGGGTCTCAGCAGCTTTGGCTGTGATTTGGTGGGCTAGTGCTCCAGTGTGGTGGTGGGGCCTGTGTCCCACTTGGGAGAAGCTGAGTGTTGCTTTATCAGTGCCAGGTCTTTGCTGCCATTTCTCTTTAAGTGGCCAGTGCGTGTCACGGCAGCTCCTGTGTTGAGTGTCTGCTCCCTGGTGGTCAATGTGCATCATTGCAACTGGTCAGTCAGATACTTAGCATATTAGCCTTTTATATATATAGACTACAGACCTGGTGCACAAATTTGTGCATGGGTGGGGTGTGGTCGGCCTGCCCCGATGGGGGCCAATTGGTGGGGAGTAGAGGGGACATGGGAGGTTGCAGGGTATTTGAATCAGGGCCCTGATCAGGCCGGTTGGCCACCATAGAGCCTGTCATAGTGACCAGTTGCAGTTGTTCTGGTCATTCTGGTCAATCTGTTGTTCTGGTCACTTGTTCTGGTCATATATATATGAGAGAGAGAGAGAGAAAGAGAGATTATTTGTGTCCTCTCTGGAGAGGTGTCTGTTTAGGTCCTCTGCCTAATTTTAAATTAGATTGTTTGGGCCTTTTTAAGCGTTGAATTGTATGAGTTATTTGTCAATTTTGGAATTAAGTTCTTAAATAGAGGTAATATGCAAATTAACCCTCATGCCTTCACAAGATGGCTGCCTAAGACCAGGACAGCAGCGGGATTAGTGAGGGATGACCAAATGACTGAGCAGTAGGATGTGTGCTATTTTGATGCCAGGATCATGCTGTTTTGATTATTATATCCTTATAGGGTAGTTTCATATTTGAGACTATTTTAGTCTTTTGTGACTCCATTTTTAAAAAGTATTTGTTGTAGTTTTGTGAAATATGCCATTGGTATTTTCATAGGGACATCACTGAATCATAGTTTGTTTTTGAGTTAGGAGCAGAAATAGAATATTTTGAACTAGCTATTAGTCATAAGAAATAATTTATGAGAAGTATTAATCATGTTCTGTTAACTGCGATTGTTTGGTTCTGATTAAAGAAGGCACATTCTAATCTGGGTGGAGTCATACAGGAGCTCACCTGAAAATGTTTCCACCCTCAGGAGCTGAATATTATCATGGAAAAATTAACAACCTTGTTGAGGAAAGGAAACAATGGAGTCCCTGATGCCCCCTGTCTTTTGAAAACCCCCAGGCCACATTACCCACATTGCTTGTAATTTGTTACCATTTTACCTATTCTTATCCCTTTGCCCACATTCCCATGTAATCTTTGTCCTTGTACCCAATATAAACAATGGACTTATGGAGGGCTGAAGGAAGGATTCAGAGCAGATTTTTGTGGATAACCTGCTGGTCTCCTATACTGTCAACATTATTGGAATAATCACTCATATATGATTCAATGCTATTTCTGCTTATTTGGCTCAAATAGTAACAGCCAGCCTGGACCCATTGGTTGTCTGGTTTCATTTGGATTGTGTGGCTATTTAATGATGTTAATTCTTTGTATCTATGTGCATGGTAATGCTTCCATTTATTTGTATCTTCTTCCATTTCTTTCTTCTTCAAGTATGTTGTTTTACATCCTTGGTTAAATTTTATCCTATGTACTTTTTATACAATTATAAATGGAATTATTTTCTTAATTTCTAGTTCTGATAGTTCATTATTGGTATATAAAAATTCAATCAATTTTTGAATATTTATTATGTATCCTTCTACTTTTCTAAATATATTTATTAGTTCTAGTAGTTTTGGTGTTCTTTGAGTTTCTTTATATCTAGTGTTTGTCATCTAAAAATAATGGCAGTTTTAACTACCTTCTTTCCAATCTGGATGCCTTTTATTTTTATTTGTCTAATTGCTGTTGCTAAAACAGGCTATATTATTGATAACATGTTTGATTCTGTGAACAAAAATTGCCAAGATAAAATAATTTATGTCAAGGGAAATAAAATAGAGCCAGAGGTGACAAACAGGTCTGCCATATGCATATCCCTTCCATCAACCTTTGAACTTTTAAGTTAACTGTGAGGTTATCTCCTATGTTCTTTCTTACTATGGTTACTGGCATTGTGCCAAAGTGTTAAAAGATTATACAGTTACTGAAGGCCCAGTACAGAAATTCACTCATGGGTAGTGTCCTTAGGCCTGGCCGGCAATCAGGGCTGATCTGTGGGGTGACTAGCAGGGCAATGAGGGGTCCCTGCTGGCACCCACCTTGCTGGCCTGGTGCTGCTCGCTTGCTAGCCCCAACCTTCATCACTACATCTGGTTGCCTCCCTCTGCACTGCAACCGGTGGGACAATGCAGGGGGTGGGAGGGAGCTGCTGGCACCTGCCTTGGCTGGCCTGGGGCCTGTGGGCTAGGAGCAGCTCCTGCATTAAGTGTCTGCCCCTAGTGGGCATTGTGAATCATAGCGTCCGTCATTCCTCCATGTGGTTGACTTGTATATTTGGCTTTTATCATATAGGATTAGGTCATATGGATACCAGATGGGCTGAGTGTCAAAATGGTGCCCAGCACCCAGGGACAGGGTGTCAGAGGTTTTTAAAGGACTCTAGTTGGGATTTTTCTGGGAGGAGAATTCTCGGTGCAGGTCCAGATTCTGGGAAACTCTGGAGGGGAGAGATAATGGACTTAGCAGTGGAATGTTTTCTCAGGGTATGAAGTGGCCTATAGTTCATTTCCCAGGGGAGAGGATATTGATTCATTTATATAATCAAACCTAACAGTATTAGTATTCTGCCCTTGAAATTAGCATTTTTTTTAATGGACCAGAATTCCTTGTTTGCATAATGGACCCAGCATCATACTTCATTTACATGAAGGACCTAAATGAAGAAGCCCTTGTGGCTTTCACTTTTAAATATTTCACTTTCCTTGTTCTATTTTGAAGCACAATTTGGTTTGCTACCTGAATCTGTGCTTCCTGAATTACTATTCTGTGCTCATATAGATTCTTTTTATTTTTCTTACACAGCATGACTTTTTTCATTGTTCTTTTGAAATCACAATGCTGTTTTGAAATATCTTTGAAATTTTCTGAAAATTCATCAAATACTTCATATTTATTTCTGCACTGTGCTTTTTATTCACTCAATTGATTTTTTTCAGTTTGTTGTAGCAGTATTCACTGCTACATAGCTGTTTTCGTCACTGCTGTGAGAGGGGATTTTTCAGGAGACATACAAGACTACAGGTTTCCTTCTTTAGAGAGGACATTCTTCCCTAAACAGTAATAAGTGTCAATATATATTTCACCCAATTAGTTACCTTCAGGTGTATATTTCTGATTTAGAACCATCATACAACTTGGAATTGTTAGATTATGTTTGATTTCATGATTTCCCCTGCAAAATCTT
Organism: Myotis pilosus; assembly: GCA_036010255.1. Classification (NCBI taxonomy): domain Eukaryota; kingdom Metazoa; phylum Chordata; class Mammalia; order Chiroptera; family Vespertilionidae; genus Myotis; species Myotis pilosus. The sequence continues at coordinate 1,462,052 of JASKON010000044.1, forward strand.
TATTTAAAAATGTCCCAAATAAGGAGTTTATCTCTAGTGTTCATCATTCTAATACTATGGATGTATAGCACCTTCTATTCTTCCTTGTTATTCAAATATTACTACATTTGGTTTCCAATCTGTGCAATTTCCCTCCAACAGGGACATGACACCAGAACAGGTTCTTTCTGGCACTTTGGGACAAAAGGTGACAAATGAAGGACACCTGACTCTTGATTTGCTTTGGGGAAAGATCTGAGTCAAAGGCAATGTGAAAATTAACAAAGGAAATCCTCACAATAATGCAGCCAGAGGCAGAAGGGAAAGATCTCTCATAGTCCCAAAAGAGGTCATTATCAGAAAAATTGTCAATGACATTCTCCAACAGAATTTTCAACAAATATAAATCATCCATTATAGTTCATGCCAGGAATGGAGATACTCAGTCTCCTTACAAGAAATGGAATTCTCTAAGAACACAGCAATAAAAAATATCATCTCTCTGAACTGTTATCCAAAGCCTTTCATTCTAAGCAGCCCCTATAAACCTTCCTTTCTCTTCATAAAATACCATTCCTCTCCTTTGGTTGCTAGAGTTGCCCTTGACTCTGCAACAGCTGTCTAGTCCACAGATGTAATTCTGTGCTGTTCTCAAAAAAGCCCAATTAGGCTGAAATGACAGGTATTTGTGTGTGTGTGTGTGTGTGTGTGTGTGTGTGTGTGTGCACTTTAATAAGCAAAGAACAGGTGATGATGCCAAAATTTCTGTTTGGGTCTGAGTTCATTGTCTCACAAAATTGAAGAATGAATTCACAGACAAAAATGGTTAAAAGAAACAAAGTTTACTGGGAGACAGATGCCTCCCTGCTAAAAGTGGGTTACCAGTGAAGCTCTTTGTTTTGGGTCCCCAAGATCCATGCCTCTTAAGCCACTCCTGGAAAGGTGCAGCTGGAGTTCTAGGAAAGCTAAAAGCAGGTCAGTATCCAGAACTTCTGTTCCATATTATGGCTAGGTGTAGTTTAGCATCCAAGCTAATTAAAGTCCATTAGTGCATGTGTAGAGTCCCATCTGGCCATAAGCCACGTGGACACAGGGGAGCATGTCCCCTGCCACAAGAGAACCAGCAACCCAGTATGTCAGAGAGAAAGGGGAAAATGGGAGTGTGCTTCTTTGTGTAGGAGTAAATAAATGCTTTCCTGGGTTCTGATAGATTATTTTTAAAAATTTGCCTTAGTAACCTTCTTGGGATTGGCTCTACACATCACTGCTTTGAGATTACCAATCTGCAAGCTGCCTGTTTTAGTGCTGGGGTCCAGTGCCAGAAGGTCCAGGTGTCCCCAAAGGTGTGGACGGAGTCGGCGAAGACTATCTACCCTCTTCCTACGGTGGAGTCCGATCCGTCCCGAGTGTGGGGTGCTTACCTAAGGGTCCCTGTTCGGGCGCCATATGCCCGGGTCCAGCCCCAGCGGGTCCAGGGGTTCCCAAAGGTGTGGACGGAGTCGGCGAAGACTATCCACCCTCTTCCTACGGTGGAGTCCTATCCACCCCCAGTGTGGGGGGGCTTACCTAAGGGGTTCTATGCTGGGGTCCAACCCCAGCAGGTTCAGGGGTCCCCAAAGGTGTGGACGGAGTCAGCGAAGAAGGAATGACACGGAAACAGCGTTCAGGTGATCAGCAGCCTTGCCAGGATCTCTAGCCACAATCTCCAGCCAAGTTCTGTGTCCATGTTCTCTTGCTAGGTTCTCCAGCCAGGTTCTCCAGGTTCTCCAGCCAGGCTCTGCAGCCATGTTCTCCCGCTAGGTTCTCCAGCCAGGTTCGGTCGCCAGGCCCTGTAGCCGGGCTCCTCAGCCAGGCCCTGTCTAGGCCCTCCAACCAACTTCTGCAGCAAGGCTCTGTCCAGGATCCTCTGCCATGCTCTCTGCAGCGAAGTTCCTCTGTCTCTCAGCTCTGTGTAGGTTCTGTCCTCTAAGTTCTGAGTTCTAAGTTCTGTGTTCTAAGTTCTGTCTTCTAAGGTCCGTCTTCTGAGGTCTGCCTTCTGAGGTCTGCCTTCTGAGGTCTGCCTTCTGAGGTCTGCCGCTAAGTTCTGTCTCCTGTTGTCTTGTTGCATCTGTATTTATACCAGGTGATTCTAATCCTAACAATCTCTATTCCAAAGGTTAGGGCGTTTTTTAATCTCCATTCCAGGGAGTAAAGATTATGTAGCTTAAGCATGATTGTTCATAGTTAAAGTGATTAATTACCCGCCTGGCACTTAGTTAAGAGGTTTTATTCCCTCCCTAACTTCAGGGGAAAATCTCTACCTGGGGAAACAACCTTTCTCGGAGAGGTGACCTTGGTTAAAACACAGCGCCAAGACGGTGAGCAAACATATTAAGAACAGTATGCCATATATGCCAGGTCCCTTGAAACAGCAAGGATGGACCGGCTCCCGGCATTTTAGCAACATCTATATATTTTAGAGCTCAGTCTTCTACATGTGCCCTTCTTTTCCTGCCTAGATGGGTTGCCTTAGTAACTCCTGCCAGCTGGTTTGCCCAGTTTTACTTCCTCCCCCCATGGTCCTGACACTAACTATCTAGCTTCCTTCTGCCTCCTCAGTAATATGGTACAACATTGAAGAAGATGAAAAAAGTAGTTGAAGTGAATTATAATTGTGGTTGCTGTTTAACAGATATACACAGTTCTTAAAACTCATACAAATGTACACTTTGAATATGTACAGTTTATCATATATCAGTTATGTGTAGTTTATGGTCTGTCACTTAAATGTCAAAGATGAAAAGCTGAGGAGGATTAAATCACTGTGCACTAGTAAATTAAATCTTGGTACACTAGTAAGATTTAGTAGTATTCCTCTTTTTGGCCTAGAGCTCCAGCCTTCTGCTTCTACCTGCTATCAGGGAAAAGTTAGGTAGAGCCCACCCTACACAGTTGCACACTTGGGAATTATGGGAACTCATTGAGGTGAGTTGTAGCAAACCACCTAGCCTATTCTGGCTATTGCTCCCACCCTTCTCCCATACCTAGCCACACCTAGTGTCCCTCTATGCTAGCAGACATCTCAGGCCCCCAGCATTGTTGATGCAACTTCTCACAGATGTGGACATGTAAATCTGGTGTGCATTCCAGCACTGCAGGCAAAGTCCATTGAATGGAAAACTGGTGCCCGGAGCTGCAGCTAGATTCCATAGCAGATGAGGGAAGAACTACAGCACTAGAAACCTTTGGAATCTCATCCTTACAGACCACTGCCAGTGGAGAAAGACTCTGAAGGGTAAAGAGATATGGGGGAGAAGTTGGAAGGATGCTGCTGATAAGCTAGGAAATCTGGCATAGAGATAGAGACAACATGCTCCTCCCAAACCAAGAATCTGCCATGGTACACTAGTAAGGCACTCATTTTGGATGAGGTAAATAATAATAGACAATATGAAAAATTATAATTATCCTTCTAGGTTCACAGTCTTATTTATTAATTCTTATTAATATTGATCTATTTGTTGGCAATTTTGTGAATCTGATTTTCCTTTAGTTCTATAAATCCTCATCCAGTTTAATGTTCTGATCTAAAAATTTGCCAGCACCAGTTTGGCTCAGTGGATAGAGCGTCAGCCTGTGGACTGAAAGGTCCCAGGTTCGATTCTGGTCAAGGGCATGTGCCTACTGGGCATGTGCCGGAGGCAGCTGATCGATGTTTCTAACTGTCTATCCCTCTCCCTTCCTCTCTGTAAAAATCAATAAAATATAAAAAAGAAAAAATCTCTTTAAAAAAAATAAAAATTTATCAGTAACCTGTATTTGGTAGATGAAGTGTCAGAGTCCTCTCCATGAATCTCTCTGAAGTGAAAAATACTTGTCTAAGACAACAGAATAAGACAATGACTCTCTGTGAATAATAAAGACTTTAAGTGATATGGTTAAATATCTCATTATAACACAGTTAACAAATACATTTGCTTTTCTCTGCAACACACAGCATTTTAAGATAACAAGTAGAGTTACAAATGAAAAAATTATTTCAGTTCTTTAGAAATTGTGTGAAATTTTAGGACATTTTATTTTACTAACAATAATATATGTATATAAATAAAACTATTATTATACTTCTGTTATAGATTCCAGGGCAGGAAGAATAGGGAAACTGAGACAGGAAAGTTAAAACAAGGATAACAGTGAGAGCAATTGCAGCCAGCTTGTAACTAAGAAGCCATTATCTTCCCCAGTAAAGGACACTCCAGAGCAAATGGTTAAGACCCTCCCTAATGAGAGAATGGAGAAAGGGGGCAGGGAGAAGGGAAAAGGAAAAAAAAAGCAGTTTTGCTCCCTAAACAGAGAAGCTAGCAGTCTCAAGGCTTGGCAAGATAAAGTTGCCAGGTGCTTCTCATAATTTTGGGGAAGGCCACAACAAATTCAAAAGGGACCTTAAGAATTAACCTGTACCAAATGGTCAGCAGAGGAATTTTGAAGCCTATAGACAGAAGACTATATAATGCCTTAGACCCCCACCCAACTGGCTCTTCAGATTAGCTGAGAGCCCATCTGTACTTCCTAAGCCAGATATATGCTTATTTGCTTTGCTTTTTTCAATATAGGTGCTTGATTTAGTTTAATAAATTGTTTTTCACAATAGAGTCAAGGTCTCTCATATAAATTCAAGGAGAAAACAAAGATGGAGATTGAGGACAACCCTTTCCCACTGACTCAGAGGGCTGTCCAGTAAGACCTCTCTGGTGTCAGTAGAGGTGCCATCACACTTACTTGACCATGTAATATTAGCATGTCTAATAGGCCTAATCTACTAATATAAAAACCCTGGGTATAACATCACAGCCAAAACCATGGCCAAGTGGAAGGAAGTCAGTCCTGCAGGGGTTGTCTTGGCAATGGCTGCGCCCTCTCCCAAGCTGTTTCCTGGATCTGTTTCTGGTGAGGGCGGGGTTTGAAGCAGGAACTCGCCCTTGGAGCATGGAGGCATATCTTTATAAAGTGTGCTGCGCCAGCATGGCCAAGGGTGAACCTGAGTGGGGGCGGCTGAAAGGCTTAGAAAAGACAGACAAGAGAATGAAATCTGGGTCTCAGTGGGACACTGCTCCTCTGAGAGACAGTGACCACACCCACAGCCATGTCTTTATTTTATAGTAGATGCCATGAGGCAAAATAAGGGTGTGACCAAGATGTTTACAACATTCGCCTGGGTTTCAATCCTACTCAACTACATGCACCTGAACTCTATCAAGCCCATATCACACAGGCACATGGGGCCACATGTTTGGACAATAGGTTCAAGCTTACAACTATAGCTGTTAGCTATAATTGTGCTGGTAGGGCCCTGCCCTCCAAGCTGGGGCTTGCACATGGTAATGAGAGGACTGTGCCTTCTCATCAGTCCAAGGCTTGAACCTGTTTAAACACTGTAGCAGCTCCACACAATAAAGTTTTAATACATTATATTAGAGGTTGTGGTGGTACTGTTTTACCCACAGCAACTATAGGAATTGCTGCAAATTTACTTCTTGGTGGAAGAACAATTCATTCCCAATATAAATGACCAATTCCATTAAATGAAACTTCAATTTCTAGACTCGATATAATCAGTGAAGTTGCTAAAACTATGAAAAAGGCCCAGCTTCTCATTATTGATGAATGCATCAAGGCATCCAGTCATGCTATAAACGCCATAGACAGATTACTAAGAGAAATTATGAGTATGAATGTTGTATTTGGTGGGAAAGTTCTTCTTCCTGGAGGGGATTTTCAACAATGTCTCAGTACTGTACCGCAGGTTATGGGATCGGCCATAGTACAAACGAGTTCAAAGTACTGTACTGGTTGGGGATGATTCAATAAATTGTCTCTTAAAACAAATATGAGATCAGAGGATTCTGCTTATAGTGAATAGTTAGTAAAACTTGGAGATGGCAAACTTGATAGCAGTTTTCATTTAGGAATGGATATTATTGAAATCCCCTGTGAAATGATTTATAATGGATCTCTTATTGAAGCTGCCTTTGGAAACAGTATATCTGTAGATAATATTAAAAATATATCCAAACATGAAATTCTTTGTCCAAAAAAATGAGCATATTGAAAAATTAAATGAAGAAATTTTGGATATACTCGATGGAGATTTTCACACATATTTGAGTAATGATTCCATTCATTCAACAGATGATGCTGAAAAGGAAAATTTCCCCATCGAATTTCTGAATAGTATTACTCCTTTGGGAATGCTGTGTCATAAATTAAAATTGAAAGTGGTGCAGTCATCATGCTATTGAGAAATCTTAATAGTAAATGGTACCAGATTTGTAATGGTACCAGATTTATTATCAAAAGATTATGACCTAACATTATCGAAGCTGATGTATTAACAGGATTTTCAGAGGGAGACGTTCTGATTCCAAGAATTGATTTGTCCCCATCTGACACCGGCCTCCCACTTAAATTAATTCAAGGACAGTTTCCCATGATGCCAGCATTTGCAATGATTATTAAGAAATCACAAGGACAAACTCTAGACAGAGAAGGAATATTCCAACCTGAACCCATTTTTACACATGGTCAATTATATGTTGCTTTTTCTCGAGTTTGAAGAGCATGTGACATTACAGTTAAAGTTCTAAATACTTCATTGCAAGGGAAATTAGTCAAGCACTCTGAAAAGTGTTTTCACTCTTAATGTGATGTACAGAGAGACATTAGAATAAGTTTAATCACTTTATCAGTCATTGTTTGCATCAATTTTGTTTTTATATCATGTTTTTATTGTTTTTATATCATGTTTTTGTCATTTTTATATCATGCCTCTGTTGTTATAACCTTTTGTTACTGTTTATTTATTAATAAATTTATATATTATTTTCATATACATTTTACTAATTTTCTTTCATCTCTCACACTTCTATTATTGAGAAAGGGCAAATAGCAATATTAATATATCTCCGCTAATTAATTTCTTTTTAATGTGCACAAATTTCATGCACCAGGCTACTAGTATTAGTATATTTAACTTCTCCTTTTTAGAGAGAGAAAGAATGAGAGAGAGAGAGAGAGAGAGAGAGAGAGAGGTATTGAGAGAGACACTTTGAAATGATCCTTCTGAAAACTCTCAAAGGCACATTCAGGTTAGAGAAAGAATATTTTTGCATATTGGTCAAACACATTGAGAGCTTTAAAAAACTTGATCAAATAGCGTCATTGGTTACTGTGAAACATTTGCTATCCATTTAGTCATAGTTACAAAACACTTTGTAGGTAAATACAGAAAGTTAAATTATTGTGAGCAAAATCTAGCTGCTTTAACATTAAGAACTAATGAAATACAGCACAGAAAGTAATTTCAAAAAAACATAAAATATTTCCTTTATAATCTTTTTTAAAAGCATTATAATAGTAAATGAAAACCTTATTTAAACCTAAACAAAAACAGAGAAAGCTAAGCTCAAGTTTTGCATCAGGATAGTTTTCATATAAAAAGAAACTTAATCCATCCCAACCTTAGTGAAAGGTTCAGAGTGGGATAGGGTTATGCACCTATAACATGAGGCCATAATGTATAAAAAAAAAAAAAAATTATTTCAAACACCTAGGTGCAGATAGGCTGAGTCCCAAAAGGGGGTCAGCCCCAACTGAAGAGGGAGGCAAGGCTTTATCAGCTTCTGCTGGCTGCAGGCAGTTTCTGCTGACCCACAGCTTCACTAATGAGTTTGGTCCATGGTTCCTCCCATCACCAGATGTCCCCTGGTTATCTAGGCTACACAGAGGTCAAGGCTGCAAGCTTTCTTCAAGATATCTGCTAAACACAGTAAGTTTCCTCTGCCCATTTTATCGTCTTTAACCCTCTCATTCCTGTCTTAAAGGTTATATATAAAGGAAAAGAAAGGAGATGAGGCCATCATTTCTTTGTCTGCTTCTTGCGTGGGAGGGTCTGTCATGGACACCTAAGGAGTAAATTTGAATTATTTCCTGGGGTATAAGCCTGTAGGGTCCCTTGATCTGGGCAAAAGCAAACTATCCTACTGTCTGGTTAACTAGGGCTTATAATCTTGTTTGTACAAATTTGGTAACTATCCTGAAAATGCAGGGCCTGAAGAGCAGGAGTAGGAGAAGTAGTGTGAGGGGGGCACAAATGGGGTAAAAGCCAGGTTAATTTGGGCAGAACTGCTTGTAGGCTGGACTATATGGACTTCTCTGTGCTATCCTGACTGATCTCCTTGAGGCTGGCTTTGGTGTGAAGGCACTTGGTAGTATGTTAGACAAGTCTGTTGAAATTCCCCATAGTAGGGGAGTGTTGCCAGGGGAAGGTTACGTATGACACATCCACTGCATGGTATTGGAGTATTGATGAATTTGATAGTCCACAGCCCTGACGGTCAGGACTAGAGATATTGTGCCAGATCGTGCTGGTGAGGGATAGGTGAGGGTAGGAGTGAGAAGTAAGAGGACTAGTGGTGGGGGGGGCATTTTAAGGATAGAAGATGTCTTCTAGATTTAGAATCATTATGAAGTATGAAGGTACACAAATAGATGTGATCTAGAGAGAAATCCTGTTAATTGCCCTGGAGCAAGAGGCCTGTAATGAGTTAGAAAATATCTTGCATTGTTGGATGGGATGGTCTGCCCCAGGTGGAGAAATGTTGTCACAATCTGCAGGAATGTGGAAGCCTGGGTATATAATCTATTAATCATTTTGGCCAGAGGGGCTATTTTTTCAGGAAGGTGTTAGGTTAGGTGGCTCAGGAGGCGGCGCAAGAAATAGAGACTCCAGTGAATCAGAAAAGAAAGGAAAGGAAAAGGTTTATTTCTGCGTCCCCGGGAGACCCACGTACCCCAAAAGATAGGGCACGTGGATTCACGCCAACAGGGAGGGGGGCGCTTTTTTTATACTGCGGTTGGGTGAGGGGCGGGGACATGAGCTGAGGAATTCTCTGCTGCAGGGGATGGGCAGGGGTATGTGGATTAAGGGAGAAGAAACCGGTATCTGTGTCTGGCACCTTGATCTGAGAAATTCCAGGGGAAGTCCATTATCTTGTCACATGTCTGCATGTATCCGATCTTGGGCTCTCTCCGAGCTAACATCCCAGCCTTTTGGTGATAAGGGACGGCGACTCGTTCTGACTGCTTCCAGCTGGCTAAGTGCGACGAGGGGGGTGTTTAAAGGCCAGGGTTAGGCAGAGGCAGATCGGAGGGCAGCCGAGCGTATGGATGGAGCAGGAGCTGATTCACAGTCACCCGTGACATCTCCGCAATCCGGGAGCGGATGAACTTGAGGAAGCAGGGGGCTAGGAGAAAAAAGACACAGATGAGAATCAGGGGCCCTACCATGGGTAGGACCCAGGTAGCTAAGGGGCTTTGGAACCAGCCGGAAGGAGAGTTGTCCTGGAAGTGTCCTGCATGTAGTTCTTCACTCAGCTTATTCAGGGTCTGTACGTTTTGCTCCACTACTCCGGACTCATTGATGTAATAACAGCATTCTTCCTGAAGGAATATACAGGTTCCTCCTCTTTCTGCAGTCAGAAGGTCTAAGGCGCGCTGGTTCTGCAGGGCTACTTGGGCTATTGATGTCACTTGCCGCTGTAGGGAGGCTAAAAGAGGCGGTAGTAGACTCCAGGGCTAACTGGAGCTTGTCATTAAAGTACTGAGCAGTGACCAGACTGCTCCCGAGGGCCCCCCAGTGAGGCCTACTGAGGCAGCGATACTCACCCCTAACATGACAGGGAGGGAGGCAGCCGGCAGGTCCGGAGATGGGATGGAGGGAGCACCCAGGTGAGCTCCGACTCTCCATACAAGGTTAGTTGGGGAACTACCGTGACCACGAAGCAAGGCCCGGGGTCAGAGGAGTTCATGCAGTTACGTAAGGTGCCATTGCACCAAAAGAAGGTACCTGGACTGGCCTTGGTGAGGCTGAATGCAGTGTAGTGCTGGGTGCAGTTCCACGTGCCTCGCCCTCCGGTTACCGGATTACTGGTCTGGTAGCATATCTGTGGGGGCAGGGCGGTCTCTGGAGTTTCGGGTTCCCAAAGGGGAATGCCAGCCACGGGAGGCTGACATTCACCTTTCCCTTGGGTTCTTGAAGAAGTCGTGAGTGGGACGGCAGCCAGCAAAGACATTTATAGAAGTCATGCTGCTCCGGGGTCCTCTTGAGTCTGGAGAGGTGGTGCCAGGACAGGTCGTCAAGCTGGGGTCGCCAAGCCGCTTGGTTGCAGTGAGGGCTGTGAGGATTTCAGTGTGAAGTCCCGTCCACCTAGGCTCCAAGGCTTGTGGTTGTAGGTTCTTAAGGACCGAGTCACCAGGGTGAAGGGCTGGTCTTGGGAGTCCTGGTCGGTCGGCTCTGGCTTGGGCAGAAACCTGTTCTTGTGTTCTCGGAGCAATTGCCTGGTTAAAGACAGATATGGGAGACACGTACCCAGGGGAGGGGGATCAGTAAGACGGTGGTTGAGCAAGAAGAGTCAAAATGGCTCAAGAAAATGGGGCTCCTTGGTGTAGCCAGAGTTTGGTCAGGGCCATGGGCAGGAGGTCCGGCCAGGAGCTGTGAATTTCTAGAGAGAGTTTAGTTAGATGTTTCAATAGGTTGGAATTGAGTGCCTATGATGAGGGTTTGAGCCAGTGACAGAGATCCAGCAGGATGTAGAGGAGGGATTGATGTTTGAGAGTAGATGGAAAGTTGTGTTGATGAGGGTGGGCATAGGAGTAGGTCCAGGGTTTGTAAATAGAGAGTGACAGTAGGGGATTTCCCATCCAGACAGTAGAATTGATGACTCCCTCATCATTCCGTGTCCGTTTCACCAGAAAATATGAAAAACCTGAGCAGAATTGGAGGGTCCCTTGCCAGGTAAGAGCCTGTGAGGAATGATGGGTTATCAGGTCCTGGATAGTGTCACCGAATCTTCTTCGGGGATGGTGGGAGGCACTTGGTGAGCCTGAGAGAGGTAGGTATTGCAGCAAAAGTGGGAGGAATGTTAGAATGCGCCGTTATTCAAGGGAAAATGGAAGGAACAGTGGAAGCCAGGGACCTGGAGGCTGGAGAAAAGGCGGGGAGGGAGGGAGCAGGTCGCGCAGCCTGTTCCCAGGCCTCTAGCCGCTTGGATTTTAAAGTTGCTGCATTTTTCCTTTGGGAAGGGTGGAGGGGGATGGGGCGAGGTCAGAGCAGTTTTCAGTTCAGAGGAGGGGACAGTTGTGAGGAGATAAGGAGAAAAGGCATTTACAGCAAAGACTGAGGTAGGCGACGACTGAGCTAGGCAAAGACTGAGCTGGCGACTGTGGTCTGGGACAACTGGGCCCCATGACAGGATGCATGGCAGTGGAGGATTGGTGTCCCTGTAAAGGGAGGGGGCCAGGAGTGGGAGGAGCAGGGAAGCTGAAGGGCTCAGAGTGAGCTGCAGAGTGGCCACTAGGATGGTGAGGATGTCTTGTCCTAACAGGGGCATGGGGCATGCTATCATCAAGGAGGCAGGGAAGGGGTCCAGTGGCCAGAGGGCAGGTGGATTTGCCGTCAATACCCATGTCCGAGATCTTGGAAGGATAAAGGGGCCTTAAAAATGAGGGCAGGACAGAGAAGGCAGCCCCCGTGTCAACCGGGAAGGTGACCTACTACCTTCATTGTGACCTGAGGCTCAGCGAGGGTGATTGGAGTCATTGAGGCTGGGCTTCTTCAGTCTTCAGCCAGTTCCAACATGGCCAGCGGGTGGGTCCTGGCCTGGAAGGGCGGCCCCCCCACGCTGAGGCGTAGGAGGCCCGCCACTTTTCCAGGGCAGTCACTCTTCCAGTGACCATTTTGACCGCATGCCGGGCAGGGCTTGGTCAGAGCTTGGGGCCAGGGGCACTGCATTGCCCAGTGGCCTTCATTTCCGCATTTGAAGCATTCTTCAGTGGCTTTTCTTTCGTTGCACCGCTCACAGCCCCCTTAGGCCATGGCGGCTGCCGTCGGCCTCAGGGCCACAACTAAGGCATGTCTGTGGGTCCACCTCCTGTGGAAGGCAGGCCTCCCATTCTGACTGTGCCTGCTCCTCCGGGGCATTAAGAAGCTTCAAGGCCATTTTTCACTCGATCTCAGACCTGGGTTTGAGGACCAATAAAGACCTTAAAGGTCGGGTTAGAGAGTGGGGGGCATAGATTCAGACTATGCCCTCAGTTTTTGGACGGGACTATGACAGGGGTAGAATGGGCGCAGGAATGGAAGAGGCTGTTTTGGAGCTGATGTTCTTAGGATTTGGGCTCTAGGGGAGAAGAAAGCTTCTGGTTGAGAGGGTCTGAAGAGAGCACAGGTGCAATCTCTCGCAAAGGGAACTGGCCGGCCACCTATGAATTAAAGTGCTGGCAGTCATGGGAGCGGAGTTTCAGTGGAGCGCACAGAGGAAGGCGGGCGGTTAGACTGAAAGGGCGAGGGCTATGCCCTCCGTCTTACCCCAGATCCTCCATGTTGGGGCAGTCGCCATGTGCTCAGGAAAGTACCTTCTTCCCGGAAGCCGGGATTTCTTTAAACTAACCAATGACAATCAAGGAACATGCGCGCCATAGAGATGACCACATCATGTGTAACAAGACCCGACTTGCGCCTGGCCAATCGGCAGGGCCCACAGTCAGCTCCCCTCCCCTCACTCCACCCCCTATTAAAACCCTGATTTTCTCACGGGTGAGACTCTGCTTCCGATCGCTGAGCCGACCGGAGGGCGGGGTCGAGTTAGCTAGCTCAATAAAGGACCTTCTGCTTTTGCATCGGACTGGCTCCCTGGTGTGGTTTTCTTGGGGATCTTGAAATCTGGGCATAACATTTTGGGGGCTCGCCGGGATCCCCAACACCATAGAGGGACCACCCAGTCCGGAGGGCCTGACTGACCGCGGTAGGGGTTTGTGTGGGGTTTGTGTGTCATTGTATGTTTTGTATCTGTTCATCTGTCTGTGAGTTCACTTCTGAAATCTGTAATCGCCCGCATTATCTAACGTGGATACACGAGGAGGATCAAGGGCGGGAGGAGTCGGGGATGCCCCGATCCTCCATCTGAAGGGGTGCAATTTTGCTTCCGCGGAGTCGGAAGGTCTGTAGAAGCCCCCTTAATCTGAGACAGGCGGGAGGAGTCGGGGATGCCCCGATCCTCCATCTGAAGGGGGGCATTTTTGCTTCCGCGGAGTCGGAAGGTCTGTAGGAACCCCTCAATCTGAGAAAAGGCGGGTCGCTCCCGCTTCGGTGTTTGCTTCCATGGAGTTGGAAGGCTGTGCTTTCTTGGGCCCTTTAGTTGTTTGTGTTTCCGTTTTATTTCGTGGACTTGCTGGCCGGACGTTATGAGGACTGAGACTGCTCCCTTGGGTATTGTGATTGATCATTTCAAGGGGATTGGGGGAGGCTTTAGAGCTCCCTCAGGAGTTGGGAAGTTGTTAGAAATTGAATGGATTGTTTAAACTCTGAATGAATGTCTGGTGAAAGTGTATGAATGTGGAGGGAGGGGGCCTGCCTTCTCCCCTCCTTTGTGTGGCTATCTGAGTATGCCTAGTATGAAGTCTAGATGATAGAAGTTAATCTATTAATTGAAAATGCCTTATGTTTTATTTGAAATGTATCCTTAAATGTAAAAGTATCAATTTTAAAAATGCTAAGTATTTAATTTGCTACCTAAGATTTAAAGCTCTGAAAGCTTAAGGTCATTTTTCTTGCCGTTTAAAAGTTTAAAGCTGCATTTTTATTTTTTTTTTTAGTGAAGGGCGGGGGTAGACACGCCCTTCCCCTAGTATTCAGGTAATCCAATTCCCCCCAGCAGTCATCTTTTGGAATGTTAGTTTGCATTTAAATGGCTACACCTTTTGTTGCTGACCTTCCCAGAAAAGGTCAAGCGGCCAAAAATGTGGCTCCTTTGAAATCAGCTTTCCACCAGTAGTCCCTAGGCAAAAAAACATGGTTTAAAGTTCTGCAATATAAAGTTGGCCATCTATCTTTTAGGGGTTTTGGTTTGCTCTTCCCTTGTTTATTGTGAGAATGAGGAAATCATCTTTTCTGTCAGAGAACAGTTTAGACAGCCACCACTTTGAGCTGCCTGACTCGGCAGCCGCCATGTTGGCCGCATGGCATGCCGTGCCCCTGGGGGCCGCCATCTTGGAACAGTAAAGCCCCCGCCCTCTGACTTTGCCAGTCACAAAAGGAGTGTCTGCTCACTGAGGAAGGATGGGATTTCAGGGGTGGAGTTTTAAGGCAAAATTTTACTGTGGAAATGCGGATGGGGCAGAAAGTGTTCTTGCCTCTCGGATTTATTTAATACTATTTTTAAGAAGATATTTTTTAATGCTTAATAAATTAGCAATCATGGTCTTAATATGATAGACCAATGTTTTAAGCAGTTGGCTTTATAAGGGCTGACTATAGAGCTCGTATTTCTTAAAAGGCTTGTAGATAGAGAATTGAAAAGCTTTAACAAATTCATAAATGCATCCAGGATTTCTGTGCACATGTAAAGGGAAAAGGCCAGTTTAAAAATGAGTGCGCATAGTTTTGAGCTGAACTTAACCTTTTGCTGTACACAGAATAAAAACCCGAGACTGTTTTGGCCTTAAAAATGGAGGAGATGAACCTGAGAAAGAAATACAGGCTGGTTTCCCAAGGCGATTTAAAATAGCTCTTTTGAAATTTAGCAGCTATGCCAGGATAGCAGTAATCCAATTTCTAAAGTAAAGTACAATTATTTCAGGTAGTAACTGGTTTCATACTGATCTTAGAGGGCTCCAGTTCAGTGTTCTGGAGACCCAGGACATGCCTAAGTATGTATCTTTGTTGTTTAAAATTGTTTAGTAAAATTTCTATGTCTCTTAAAAATTTTTGAATGTATTGCTAATCACCTAAAAATTAAGGCTAAGAGTTCTAGCTACCTGGAAAGCATAGCCTTGGTGTAATGGGAGGGAAGTCGAAACTTGGACTGGCTAAGGGTTCGAATCTGGCCTATCTTTTAGAAAGGTAAAAAAAGAAGCATTCCTAGGCAGTTTTCTACCGCCTCTGTTCAGGGACTTGTTCTGTATCTCAACACAACTGAAACTGATTTCTTGGTATTTTGTGGTATAAATGTGGCATGCACCTCAAAGTTCTTAATGGGGAATATACTGTTTCTATCTGGATGAGACATAGGTCAAGAATCCTGTCCTGGGATGTGGGAAAGGGAGGCCCCCACATCTGTTCCTGTCAGGCACCCATCAGGGGACTTGGGCGGTGTTCCTGTTATCTGCTCAAGATCCCAAGACTGTAAAAGTACTTGTTCACTGAAAGGGTGTAAGTGTAAATGTTTATTTGATGTCTGTATGTCTACTTAGGTATAATTATTTGTTCATGTAAGTGTGGAAGTCTGCGGGGGGGAAAAAAAGCCCATGCTTGATTTCTTTAAGGCTGAGTGCCCTGGCCGATAGCAAAGCGCCCTGAGCAGCCGCCCAAGGGCGCTTGCTCTTTGTTAGAGGTGGAATCAGCCCGCCTAACTAGTAAACATCTCTGTTTGTTTGCTGGGAACTTTGATGTGATATTCTGTGCTGGGTTGGGATTTGGGAATTCTGGGGTAAATTTAAAAGGTATTTGTGGCTTTTCTAGTCTGATTGGGACATTTAAGGGTGGGGCTTCCCCCTGCCTGTGCTGAATTAAATAATACAGGCCAGTGTCATTTAGCTTGCTGGTTAAAGAAAAACAATGGGCCTTAATCTGTAAAGGTGTGCAGAAATGAAGCTGGTCAAATGTACTGAAAGGGTTTGGTACTGGTACCTGTTGCTGCTAGCTAAGGAGGGGCTGATGCCCACTTCTAGCTCACTCCCTTGAAAGAGGCCTGGTTGCTGCTCTGCCACAGAGGAAACTGGTAGAAAGCCAAAAAAGCAGAGCTCTGTAACTGATAAACAGGCTTACCTATAAGCCATCAGGATTTTGAAGTTCTCCAAGAGGGGAGGAATCTGACTCAGAGGGACTGGGTGGTTTTTCTTTAACAATCTCTTTCCTTGAGAGGGCACACGAGGACATTTGGCCGCGCCTCCGCGCCATCTATGAGACCAGCCCAACCCCAACCCCTCATCAGCACAGACTAGGAGATTGGGTCTACGTCAGAAAGCACCACCGGGAGACCCTAGAGCCACGCTGGAAGGGTCCCTACACTGTGGTGCTGACAACCCCCACTGCTCTCAAGGTAGAGAGTGTCGCGACCTGGGTATCAACACAACCTGCTCTGCGGCGTGCTCGACCTGCCTGTTGCTGGTAACATGACTCATGATCGCTCCTGTCACCAGGAGCCCCCACAATACTGTGTAATACACTTAGATGATGCCTGCATCTTCATGGACATGGCTCCAAAGAGACAAGGACCATTTATAGAATCACATGTTTGGTAGAAAATTTGGCTGCCTGAAGCGGCCATGATGCCAATATTATGTTTCATTGTATTGATATGTTATATTAACCTTTGATTCTTTTGCAGGTTTGAATGTATGTTGGCTGTCCTGGAAGGGAGCTGTGCAGGGTGACCCCCAAAAGTAAAGGATGTCTAGCTGCCAAGAGGGCAGGTGCCCAACTGGGCAGGGAGGGGTGCCCATCAGGTTTTGGCCTCTGTTGAAAGACAGGTAACAGTTGACAGCCTGTAATACTGTCTTGCAGGCCTGAATCACCATGCCCATGTCAGGGGTAGTTAGAATAGAAAGTCTGAGGCATGGTTATGCATAGAAAGAAGGTTTTATGCCAACAGTTGCTGTTTTGTTTTAAATCCATGAAAAGGAATTAGCAAGGAAAGTCAGGAAATCTTAGAGTAGATCAGTATGTTTTTCTCCTTATGTAATTCCTCCAAAATCTGGCAATGCTAAATAAGTACATATCTTTGCATAGATCCAATAGGACTGATTATTAATGGAAAACTTTGACTGGAGTATCATGTTTTAAAGAGCCCTGTCTGAGCTCTAAAGACTTGAAGCCACTAAGAATGCCACAAAGAAAGCCTGGTATTCTGCTTGGGAGCCCTGAAGATGGCTGGCGCTGGAGCGTCAGGCCCATGCCCTACCATCACTGGCGGTTGGTAAGAGTAGAAGGGGAGCAGTAAAGATGCCTCTGCATCCCTGCGGAACCCCCACACACTCTGGGCCGCAACGAGTAGGAGGGCTACTGAGATGAGCCTTAAAGCCTGGAGCGTGGGCTCAGGTGGAGTTGCTACAGGTGAGGGATTCACCTAACTCAGCAGATACTGCAGGCAGGCCTGATGGCAGCTGGATGGCTTGGCTTCCTGGCCCTACGGGGCACATTAAGGTTCAACCATGAAATTCCAGCAAAGGTAGTCAGTTACCATTCTTGTTGTGTTTATGCAAACATCAGGACAGTAGATAAATTAATCTTGATTTGGCTTTTTGATAGCCATGGAGGAATTTTAAGAAGAAAAATCCTGTTTCAATAGAAGTTGTTAAAGCTAAAGTGGTTTCTTTCCCTTCCACCGGACCATTTGTTAAGTGTATAGGAATAGTTCTGTTAATAGTTCTGTTTGCCCACTATGGGCCTCTAGCGACGGTGAAATAAAAATGCAGTCCGTCTCATGATTGAGCCGGAAGTTCCAAGACAAGGGGGGAATGAAAGGGCGAGGGCTATGCCCTCCGTCTTACCCCAGATCCTCCATGTTGGGGCAGTCGCCATGTGCTCAGGAAAGTACCTTCTTCCCGGAAGCCGGGATTTCTTTAAACTAACCAATGACAATCAAGGAACATGCGCGCCATAGAGATGACCACATCATGTGTAACAAGACCCGACTTGCGCCTGGCCAATCGGCAGGGCCCACAGTCAGCTCCCCTCCCCTCACTCCACCCCCTATTAAAACCCTGATTTTCTCACGGGTGAGACTCTGCTTCCGATCGCTGAGCCGACCGGAGGGTGGGGTCGAGTTAGCTAGCTCAATAAAGGACCTTCTGCTTTTGCATCGGACTGGCTCCCTGGTGTGGTTTTCTTGGGGATCTTGAAATCTGGGCATAACAAGACCTTACAGAGGGCACTGCATGGGGTACAGGTTACTGAGGCAGGCCTGTAAGGGAAGGGGAGAGAGCGGGAGAGGTGGCCTGGGTGGGCCTGGGAGAGGTATCGGCAGTTGAGTTTAAAAGCCGCAACCTCCCAGAGGCAGAACGGAGGAGGAAGGACAGAAGGAAGGTAGAGCCTATGGACGCGTGTGTGTACCGACTGGGAAAGCAGGCATGGGCAGGGGCGACAGGGGATTTGAGTTGCCAGCTCCCGCAGCGGCTACGGTGTTAGCGGCTGCGGCGGTGGCTTTCGCTGGGGGAATTCGGGGGAGTTCTCTGGTGGAGGGGGTGAGGGGACGCGGAGACGATGGCGGTGCCGTCGCTGCGTCCCACATACAACACATGAACCCACCCCCACACGCACCGCACACACCGCGGGCTCGGAGGCACGGCGCAGGGACAGCCTGGAGGGAGGAGGGAGGGCGGAGCGAGGAGAGATGGAGGAAGGAACTTTGGGGGAGGGACGGGAACGCAGAGAGATGGAGCAGTTTTCAGTGAAAGAGAGAGAGACTGAGAGACTTGGGCAAATTTCCCAGTTCGCTGGCAGAAATTACTGAGATCGGTGCGACGGTAAAGTCAGGGTCCCATTTTCATACTGGGGCCATGCAGGTCCGGGACAGGCCCAGCGTTTAGCCAGATCGGTGAGCCAGCACCCTAGAGGTGTGCTCAGGTCAGATTTGGAATTTGGATTTCCCCTGTGCTTGATCCCCGTGGCCTGTAGTGGGGCTAAAGGCTGGCGTCCCAGCGGTTTAACCCACGCTACGGACGGACAGAGGGACCGTGGGCGGGGTAGAGGCGTCCCTGCTACCCCCCCAGGTCCGGAGGAGCCTTCCTGGAAGGGACCGGAGAGGCAATCTCTGACGTGGCCACGTTTTACGGACAGAGATGCCGGCGGGCGGCCACATGGGACCAGCACGGGGGCAGGGCGGGACTCACCGCTGATGCTGCCAAACTGGGAAAAGTTGCTGAGCTGAAGAGATGAGGTCCTGATGGGTCCAGAGACATGAGGAGGGAGAGGCGGGCACCCCAAGCCGTGGAGGGACGGCCAAAGGGAGTGCTCACGCCACCCGGGTTTCAAGGCACCAAATGTTAGGTTAGGTGGCTCAGGAGGCGGCGCAAGAAATAGAGACTCCAGTGAATCAGAAAAGAAAGGAAAGGAAAAGGTTTATTTCTGCGTCCCCGGGAGACCCACGTACCCCAAAAGATAGGGCACGTGGATTCATGCCAACAGGGAGGGGGGCGCTTTTTTTATACTGCGGTTGGGTGAGGGGCGGGGACATGAGCTGAGGAATTCTCTGCTGCAGGGGATGGGCAGGGGTATGTGGATTAAGGGAGAAGAAACCGGTATCTGTGTCTGGCACCTTGATCTGAGAAATTCCAGGGGAAGTCCATTATCTTGTCACATGTCTGCATGTATCCGATCTTGGGCTCTCTCCGAGCTAACAGAAGGGTAATGGGAGAGTGCCTCGGGGTCCCAGCAGGGACAAAAGAGAAATTATCCTAGGGTTGAGACAACACTCAAAATAAGACAGAATGAGAATGATTAGGAAAGGAGGGCAATAGGTAGCCAGACGTACCAGAGCATGACTAGGAGGATAGGTTCTCTGGGATTCTAGTGAGTTGGAGGGTTGTTGTGAGATGGCCTTGGACCTCTACCTAAGGTGGGGCTCTGGTCGGGGGGTCACCTTAATTTTTGTCTGGTGTATCCAATGAGGCAGACCACACAGACATTAACTGCCATAAGTGTACTGCAAACAGCAATATACAGTCCAGTCCAGCAAGGTTGTAATTTGTCTGAGTTGGCACATTAGAACTTGCTGTACAGCCAAATTATCTTCGCTCTTGTGATCAGGGTTAGGAGAGGGTAAAAGACTGTTGACAATAGCTCTGGTAGTTTGTAATGCTGACAAATAATCTCCCATCGGTTCTGCCTCACCTGTTAAGTCATGGCCTAGTAGAAATGTTCAACTGTATATTATTTCAAAAAGACTATAGAAAGTGGGAGCCCTGGGAGTGGACCTAATTTTCAAAAGAGATAATGGTAGTGTCTCCATCTAAGACATTTTAATTTCTTGGGCCAATTTGGATAGATGAGTCTTTAATACTGAATTCATTTTTTTCTACCTTGCCTGAGGACTGAGGCCAGTAAGGAATATGTAAGTGCCATTTTATTCCTAAGGCTCAATACACTGCTTTAGTAATTTGACTTATGAATTATCAGATTGTATGTTGGTGAGTAAACCAAAACAAACAATAATCTGATTGAGGAGTGCCTAAGATACAGTGTCTGCCATCTTAGAGGTGGTGGGGAAGGCATTAACCACGCCCAGAAGATGTCTACAAAGACTAGGAGATAGTTGTTTTTCTTTACTGGAGGCATGTGGGTGAAGTCGGCCTTCCAGTCTTATCCTGGGATAAAGCCTTGGGCCTGATGGGTAGGATGAGGAGGCCTTAGGGATCCCTGAGAACTGGTGCAGCATATAGAACAGCTATGTGTCAGGTGATACCTGCTGCAGACAAGTGTGAACAGGTGAGGATGGGGATAAGGATGTTTATAAGGGGTTTTGGGTCTACATGGAAGGACTGATGTAAGGAATGTAAGATGGAATCTCCTGCTTCTCTGGCAGGCCCCTTTTGTCACATTTCTGCTGGCTAAAGTCTACCCTTCTGCTGAAGAATATCCAGGTGTGTGTGAGGCTAAAAACAGAAACTGGACACTTACAATCTGCCTTGTTACCTGCCTTGCAATTATATCAGCATAATTGTTGCCCTGGGTCATTAGTGACCCTGAGGTATGATGACCTCTGCAGTGTATGACTGTGGCCTCTAGGGGAAGTTGAGCTGCCTCAAGAAGTTTTTGTATAAGTCTTTATTTACTATTTCTCCCTTTAAACTTTCTATAACTTTTACAAACCTTTTTAAACTTTCACAAATATTCTTATAATTTTTACAAATATTCTTAATTCATTTGCTTTAAAATGGATGTCCATGCCTCATACTTTCTATTTATCAAAACCATATATTTTTTTCTAATTTAATTGGAATCCTTAACTCTTAGAAACCTTAATTTTCTAATGATAACTAAAACTAAACAGCCATCATTTCTTAGATTGACATTTATGAACATTCTTACTTTTAAGAAATATACGTCTCACAAAGTACGAGACATTACATTTACAGTTCCAAATCTACTTTATAGATTTTCTGTAACAAAAGCTAAAATCAGGTGAACTAAAACCTTGTTGAAATATTTAGATGTTTATCATTTAACCCAGCTTTTAAATTGCTAAAGACTTAGAAATATTATGTATAGGTACATAAGGCTGGAGAAAAGATGCAGGGAGAAGAGAGCAGGCCCTGCAGCCTTTCCCAGGCCTCTAGCCACTTGGATTTAAAACTGCCACATTTTTTCTTAGAGATAATATGCTAAGGTTTAGGTGTTAAGGAGTTCAGTTTCTGATAGTAGCAGGACTGTTACGTAAGCCTTTGTAGTTTTGCAGTAAGGAAAGTTGTTACTTGGGAAGGTGGGGTGTATGTGTGAGAAGCCGCTGAGGTCAGGGCACTTTTCATAGCATTAACGAGGTGAGAATGCTGGCCTTGTAATTTAAAGGATCCATGAGGAGTCCCTTCATCATGTAATGTTATAGAGGAGCTTTACACGAAGACTAAAGTTGGGAACTCAGAGGCAAGAGTGCCTACCAAGCCTGAGAAAGGAGAGAATTTCTTCTTTAGAGAAGGGGACAGTCATGGAGGAGATAAGGCTTTTACAGTCTAAGGAATGGTGTGGCTTTGTGGAGTGAGAGTGAAATTGAGGTTGGTGACTGTCATTTGGCACAGCTGGGCTATATGAGGGGATACCTGTACTACTCCAGTCAGACAAGAAGAGTGGATAAGGGGTATTTAGTAAAATGCAGGGTAGAGGTGAGGTGGCTAATGGCTAATCTGTCAACTCCCATAATAGAGACTGAGGAGGGGACAGGAGTCCCAGCAAATTTGGGGAGGGCAGAATAAGTGGTCCCACTGTCAATTAAAAAGAGATCGACTTACCTACCACCACAATTGCTACTCAAGGCTCTATGCAAGTGATATAAGTCTATGGGGTCTTGTCAGGGCCTAGGCATCTTCAGTCTTCAGTGGCAAGTCCCAAGAGGTCTGAGAGCTCCAAACAGGACCAAAAGCATGGCCTTGCTGAGGTCCAACCTGGATGGGCCAGACTACAGTCCAGTGGTCTTCCCTTCTGAAACTTGGGCAGGGCCCAGGCAGGGCTCTTGGGTTTAGGCAGGACTTGGCCCAGTGTCCTCCGTTGTTGCATTTGAAGCATGGGCCTGGAGGAGGGTTAGTCCCTGACTTACCTTTGGTTGGAGGAATGGCACTTCATTTGGGGTTTGTGGGAGCTATGGCTAGTAGCTGAAAGGCCTCATTCTGAGCCTCAGCCTTGGCCTGATTTCACCTCTGTTTATGCATTTGGGTCTCCTTGTCTCCATTATTAAAGACCTTAAAGGTCATGTTTAAAAGGTCTCCTTGGTGAGAAAAATGGCAGCTGGCAGGATGGAGGTGAGAGATAGGAAATGAATGAGTGAGGGTATGAAAGGAGAGAGTGTAGATGTGTGTGGTGTGTGTGTGTGTGAGTGAAGGACAGTTAAATCTGGCAGGAGCAGCAGAGGCTGGCAGACCAGGCTCTCTGGGACAGGGAGAGATTACCACTGCTGCGGGCACTCACCAGACTGCAGGTCTTGGGCACAGAGCCCACACCATCTTGAAGGGGAGAGCGGTCTCTTCTAGGAACTCATTAGCATCACCACCCAGATGGGCCTTGGAAACTGCCCATGACTCGGCAGCCACTCCAGCCAAAATCATGCAGCCAAGCCCTCAGACTCACAGACCCTGAGATCTCCACCTCCAAAAAAGCACCGCGCCTCCTTGAAGCAGTAAGTGCAGCCTCCCCCTCCCCAGCAGCAGACCTCCGACATCACATTCACACATCTCCAGCATGCAGGTCTCCAAGGCACACCACTCCATTGACTTCTCTTAGGAGTCACTAGGAGCCCAGCTGGGTGTGATTTTGTACAGACACAGGTGCACTGCCCCCCACTAGAAATTCTGAATTCCCTCTGCCTGAATAACTGCCCACACACTCACAGCTGCGCAACTTGAGTGCCAGGGCCCTTCAGAGCCAGGGTCCCTCAGAGTGCATCAGAGCTCAGCGCCAGCAAAGGCACTGCCCAGGTTGCTCATTCTTGCTGAGCCCATCTATCCACAGGGCACTTTTGGAAGCCGCGGTGAGCCTCCATTGGGTCCGATCTTGGACAAATAGGGATGCACTCCCCTAGGCGGTAGAAATTCTGAATTCACCCATCCTGGATACTTGCCCAAAGATGCCTCAATTAAGCATGCCAGGGTGCTTCAGTGCACCTCGGCTCACAAACTCACTGCAGGTGCTCCTGTGTACCACCGGGAATGTGCACCTATACACCACAGATGCATCAGCAAAACTGAGGTTCCCCACCCACAGCTGCAGAACTCTGGACACTACAGTTGCATGCTTTTCAAGCATGCAGGTCTTCCAAGACTAGGGTTCCACAACCCTGGGGCCCCACCATGAGCCCTGCGGGACATGTACTTAAACAGACAAGGGTGCACTGCTGGGCTGTAGAAATGCTGAATTCCCTCTTTCGGGATACCTGCCCACAAACACTGCAATCCATTGCTTCAGTTCCAGGGCCCTTTAGAGTGTGTCAGTACACCCTGCTGGCAAACACACGACAGGTGTCCCTGTGAACTGCCGCTGGGATTGTGTGTATCCAACCATGGGGGCAGCAGCAAAAGCTGAGTCTGCCCACCCCACAACTACAGAACTCTGGACACCACAGTCATGCCTTTCCAGAACACAGGCCTCCTGAGCTCCACCACCCCAACAGACAGTTCCTGGTGCCACTGTTAGTCCCCACTGGGCACACGTGATTTCAATCAAGGACACAAGACAGCAAAAATTGGGACATCCCCTCCATAGCTGCTGACTTCTAGACACCTCAGTTGCACCTTTCCAGCTCACAAGTCTACATCAAGAGAACCCAAATAGCTCAAGTAGGGAGCTACACTAGACTACCAAGCCCTGGAGATCTGAGAGGTCACACCAGTAGCACCATACCCCCCCCCCAAAAAAAAAAAAACAAAACAAAACACAAAACAAAACTGGGTAGCAAAGCAATTGGAGCTGCAATTAAAATATTACAGCAAAACATGGGAAGACGATGGAGAGAACCGAAGATGGCGGCATAGGTTAACGCCAGAGATTGCTGCCTTAAACAACCAATTCAAATTAAGCCTGAAAAAGGGAACGGACAACATCCAGAACCACAGGAGGGCTGGCTGAGTGGAAATTCTACAACTAGGAGTAAAGAGAATATCATATCCAGACTCAGAGGAGGCGCAGTGCTGAAGTGAAATTCTCAGGTACAGGTGCGCGCGAACGGGCTGGCGGCGCGGTGCGGAGGGCCCGATTGTTTACAATAGGGAGGGAGTCGCAGACTCTGAGCTCCAGATCCGGGCAAGTCGCTAGGGACGCAGACTCAAACGGGAGAAGCGGGGCTGTCTGGCCTCGGTCGGAACTCGAGGGCAGCTTTCTCTCCAAGGTTTGCAGCGGTTGCTGGGGCTCCAGTCCCTAGGGACAGAACTGAGAGCCGCCATAACTGCTCCCTCCCTGCAGATCCCCAGGGACCCGCCCCGCCCAAGCCCTGCTCCGCAGAGCCACCTGCTGGATAGCCCAGGCAATTGCTAGATTCACCGCGGCAGAGCCATATAGCCGCAGGCAATTGCTAGATTAGCACCGCCCTAGAGATCCAGCACAGAAGCTCTCCCACTGCAGACACAGCTGATTCTCACTGCCAATTGGCCGGGAGGTCAATTCCTCCCAGTGATTCTACAGCAACCAAGGCATAGCTAAAACAAGACTGTGCACAAAGCTCACAAGGGGGTGCACCAAGAGTGTCCACCTCAGGTAACTGGGTAGGCTGAGCCACTGGGCCCTACAGGACACCTAGCACACAAAGCCTCTCTATCAACACAGGGAAGCAGCCAAAATGCGGAGACAGAGAAACAGGTCACAAATGGCAGAAACAGAGGAAAGCAAACGATTGGATATAGAGTTCAAGGCCACGTTTATAAGGTTTTTCAAGAATTTTATGGAAACCGCCGATAAATTTAATGAGTCCCTCATTAAGTATAATGAGACCATGCAGGACATAAAAAAGGACCAACTAGAAATTAAGCATACACTGACTGAAATAAAGAATAATTTACAGAGATCCAACAGCAGACAAGAGGATCCCAAGAAACAAGCTATAGATTTGAAATACAAAGAAACAAAA
The DNA here is from genome assembly GCA_036010255.1 of Myotis pilosus. Classification (NCBI taxonomy): domain Eukaryota; kingdom Metazoa; phylum Chordata; class Mammalia; order Chiroptera; family Vespertilionidae; genus Myotis; species Myotis pilosus. The sequence continues at coordinate 1,487,386 of JASKON010000044.1, forward strand.
AATACCCAACTGAAAAAGAAAAAAGAAAAGAGATTCCAAAAATATGAAGATAGTGTAAGGAGCCTCTGGGACAACTTCAAGTGTACCAACATCAGAATTATAGGGGTACCAGAAGAAGAGAGAGGGCAAGATATTGAAAACCTATTTGAAGAAATAATGACAGAAAACTTCCCCTACCTGGTCAAAGAAATAGACTTACAAGTCCAGGAAGCACAGAGAACCCCAACCAAAAGGAATCCAAAGAGGACCACACCAAGACACATCATAATTAAAATGCCAAGAGCAAAAGACAAAGAGAGAATCTTAAAAGCAGCAAGAGAAAGGCAGTCAGTTACCTACAAGGGAGTACCCATACGACTGTCAGCTGATTTCTCAACAGAAACCATGCAGGCCAGAAGAGAGTGGCAAGAAATATTTAAAGTGATGAATAGCAAGAACCTGCAACCAAGATTACTTTATCCAGCAAAGCTATCATTCAGAATTGAAGGTCAGATAAAGAGCTTCACGGATAAGAAAAAGCTAAAGGAGTTCATCATCACCAAACCAGCATTCTATGAAATGCTGAAAGGTATCCTTTAAGAGGAGGAAGAAGAAAAAGGAACTCTTACCATTTGCCACAACATGGATGGAACTGGAGAGCAGATAAATACCACATGATCTCACTCATTTGTGGAACATAAGGAACAACATAAACTGATGAACAAGGACAGATCCAGAGACAGAGAGGTATGGATTGGACTGTCGGGCTTTGGAGGGAGGGTAGGGGAGGGTGGGGGTAAAGGGGAAAGAGCAACCAAAGGACTTACATGCAGGCTTAGAGGCCTAACCAATGGACACGGACAACGGGGGGGAGGGAGGGAGGGGGATGTGGGGACAGCGACACATATGTAATATCTTAATCAATAAAAAAAAAAAGAGTGAAAAAAAAAAACATGGGAAGACAAAAAAAATCAATCCCCAAAGGAAAGAAAAAGAGAAGTCTTCAGAAATGGAGTTAAATGAAATTGAGGCTGCTAATTTATCAGAGAAAGAATTCAGAGAAATGGTTATAAGGATGCTCAAACGGCTGGATGACAAATACACACAACTCAATGAGAATTATAAGGAGCTGAATGAGAATGTCACCAACATGAAAAGGAACCAAGAGGAAATGAAAAATAACATAGTTGCTATAAAGAACACAATGGAAGGCTTAAACAGTAGACTAGAAGAGGCTGAGGACTGAATCAGGGAATTAGAAGACAAGAGAAAAAAACATACAAACACGGGAGCAACTGGAAAAATAAAAAAAAAAAAAACTTAAAAAGCAAGAGGAGAGCCTGAGGGAGCTTTGGGACAATGCAAAACAAAATAACATTCGCTTAATAGGGGTACCAGAAGGAGTGGAGGAGAAGCAAGGAATAGAAAACCTGTTTGAAGAAATAATGACAGAAAACTTCCCTGATACTGTGAAGAAAAAAACTACACAAGTCCAAGAAGCACATAGAGTGCCAAACAAGATGAACCCCAAAAGACCAACACCAAGACACATCATAATTAAATTGGCAAACACCAACGACAAAGTAAGAATCTTAAAGGCTGCAAGACAGAGACAGAAAGTGATCTTCAAGGGATCTCCTATTAGAGTATCAGCTGACTTCTCAACAGAAACACACTAGGCAAGAAGGGAATGGAATGAAATATACAAAGTGATGCAAAGCAAGGGAATGAATCCAAGAATACTGTACCCAGCAAGACTATCATTCAAAATTGAAGGTGAAATTAGGAGATTCACAGACAAAGAGAGTTTATTACAGCCAAGCCAGCAATGCAAGTAATGGTAAAGGGATTGCTGTAAAAAGAAGAAACAGAAAGACAAGAAGAAACACAAACATTAAGAATAAAAATGACCACAAACAAGTACTTTTCAATAATAACATTAAATGTAAATGGATTAAATGCTCCAATCAAAAGACATAGGGTAGTTGAATAGATAAGAAAACATGACCCATATATTTGCTGTCTGCAAGAGACCCATCTCAGAACAAAGAATTCACAAACACTGAGAGTAAAGGGATGGAAAAAATTTTTCAAGCAAATGGAAATGAGAAAAAAAGATGGGGTTGTGGTATTTATATCAGACCAAAGAGACCTCAAATTAAAGGCCATAACAAGAGATAAGGAAGGCCACTACATAATACAAAAGAGGAAAATTCAACAAGGAGATATAACTCTGGTAAACATATATGAACCGAATACAGGAGCACCCAAATACATAAAACAACCTTTGGAAGATAAGGGAGAGATCGATAGCAATACAGTCATAGTAGGGGAATTTAATAACGCACTGAAACCAATAGATAAACCCTCTAAACAAAAAAATAAGCAAAGAAACAGCAATCCTAATTGACTTACTAGATCAAATGGACGTAATTGACATCTTCAGGATATTTAACCCCAAAGCTACAGAATATACATTATTCTCCAGTGCACATACTACATTTTCAAAGATAGACCACATATTAGGACACAGACAAAGTCTCTTTAAATTCAAGAGAATAGAATTCATAACAAGCATCTTCTCAGATCACAATAGTATAAAACTAGAAATCAATTACAATAAAAACATTGAAAAAATCAAACATTTGGAGAAACAAGATGGAGGCAAAACAGGCAAACATCCAAGGCTTGTCCTGGAGCAAATAGAATGAGCAGCTGAAACAAATAACATCCACCCTGAATTGGCTAAGGATACTCAGCTGGTGAGACAGTTTGCAGTCAGGAAGGGCAGAGTTCCCCTGGAAAGGTAAAAACCAGGGATCTGGGCAGGAAAGTTTGCCAGATCTCTGAGCCCAGAGGGTCAGAGGGAAACCGCATGGCACCCAGCCGTGACCCCTGGGACAGGCACAGCCCCTGACTGGGGAAAGGAAATCCGCAGGATGGTTGGTGCCGGGGGATTTGAGATCTGAGTTCCATAATTATGGAAGACTGGCCCAGAGGGGGCAGCCTAAAGCACTGACCAGACCATGCAGTGACGATAAGAGAGGAGCTCAAAGAAACTGTCTTCCCAGGGTCACTGAGTCTCCAGCCATCCCAAGCGCAGGCTCCTGTGAGTTCTGAAGCACATGCCCCTCTGGCGTTTGTTTGTTTGTTTTCACTGAACCCTGTTCATAGGACATTTCGAATACAGACACTCACCTGTGCTGAGGAGCAGGAGAAGGTACAGACAAGTGGAATCTGGGGAGAGGCTGGGGAGAGAAGGGGGTCCACGAAAGGTGGTAGCAAGTTGAGTGTGGAGTCACAACTGAGCCCAGGACCTGGGCAGCCATTTTCTCCTGAGGATATAATCCCTCCCTCCAGTCCCCAGGTAAGGAATTCAGCCATACCCAGATTCCACCCTGAATGGTAAGAAGGGCTAAACAAATCTGGTTAGTCCCTGGGAGTTAACAGGGTCTGGCCTATAGAGAAGCCTTCAGTTCCAGCAACAGAAAAAAAAATCACAGACATTTCAGAAAACTGGGATCTTAAGCCAGCCAAAGGAATGAAATTTCAATTTTTCATTTCTATTTTTGTACTAGAGGCCCGGTGCACAAAAATTTGTGCACTCAGGGGAAGGGGGGTCCCTCAGCCCGGCCTGTGCCCTCTTACAGTCTGGGACCCCTCGGGAGATAACAACCTGCTGGATTAGGCCTGCTTCCTGGTGGCAGAGGGCAGGCCTACCCCTAGGTGCAGCCCCTGTTTGGGCTCAGAGCAGGGCCAATTGGGGAGTTTGGGCGCCGCCCCCTGTCATGCACAGAGCAGGGTGGATTGGGAGGTTGCGATGCCACCCTCAGTCACGCTCAGGATAGGGCCAATTGGAGGGTTGGGGCACCGCCACTGTCACACTCAGGGCAGGGCAGATGGGAAGGTTATGACTCTATCCCATCACACACAGAGCAGGGCCCATAGGGGGAGGGGGGGTGGGGCACCGCCCTCTAACACCCACAGAGCAGGGCCGATCAGGTGGTTGGGGTGCCGCCACTCTCATACTCAGGGCAGGGCCAATGGAGAGGTTATGGCTCTACCCCTGTCACAAACAGAACTGCAGGGCGATCAGGGGGTTTGGGCACTGCCCCCTGTCATGCTGATCCCGGTGCCGGAAGGCCTTGAGGCTCCGCCGATCCCAGTGCTGGGAGGCATATTACCCTTTTACTATATAGAATAGAGGCCTGGTGCATGGGTGGGGCTGGCTGGTTTGCTCTGGAGGGTGTCCTGGATCAGGGTGGGGGGTCCCACTGGGATGCCTGGCCAGTCTGGGTGAGGGGCTGAGGGCTGTTTTCAGGCTGTCAGGTGACTGAAGTTCCCAACCGCTCCTTTTGTTTGTTTGTTTGTTTTATTCTGGGCCAGCTTTAGCTCTGAGGCCTAGGCTACTGAAAACAGGTTTCTGGCCTTTGTTTACCATCCGTATTTGATACAATGTTGCGGTCCGGCTGGCTGAAGCCCATATAGTTACTTAGAGTTGCAGATGAGAGGCCAGCAAGTCAGGCAGGAAACATTGGTTTCCTCTGTCACTGAAGCAAGCAAGCTTCCCTGTTCGCATCAGCTGCCTGGCTGCCGGCCACCATCTTGGCTGCCAGTTAATTTGCATATCTCACTGATTAGCCAATGGGAAGGGTATCGGTCGTATGCCAATTACCATGTTTCTCTTTTATTAGTGTAGATTATTATTTCGTTAGCACTTTTTTTGCTTTCTTCTTTGTTTTCCTTTATTTTGTTTGTTGCTCTTTTTTGCTTTCCTTTTTTTGTTGCTTTATTTTCTACTTCTTTTCACATTATTTTTTATTATTCAATTTTATTTTATTTGTACTTGTTATTTTCTATTCATATACCATTTTTAAATCAATATTTTTGTAAATATATTATTTTGTTCCCCTTCTGTCTCTTTTTATCCATTCATCCCTTTTCTACTTCCTCTATACTGAAGTGAGGTCCTCCCCATATTTATCCAATTCTTAACCTAATTTCCCGTATATCAGCTCAGCCTCTACAGATTCTGCCCCCACTCTCTTTACTGGGTGTTTGGTGTTTGTATTTGTTTGGTTTATCGATTCTGTGGTGTTTTATCCATGTATGTGTATGTATATATATATATATATATTCTCCTTTTTATTTTCTCTATCTTTTTTTTTGCTCTCTTAGATATCATTTGTGCTCTCTTTTCTCTCCCCTAATTCTCTTTTCTCAGGTGGTCACTTATATTAGGGTTATTGGTGTTGTGAGCACATTCATGCTTTTTTCCCTTGGATCATGTCTTGTTAAGGTGAATTTTAACCTGTCTGGCTAAAGTGCTAGAGAGTGAGCCACATGACCAGATACCTAGAGAGGAAACTTCATTAACAAATGTGTCAGTTACACCCTAGACCAGCCGTGGGCAAACTACGGCCCGCGGGCTGTATCTGGATATTTGAAATGAATAAAACTAAAAAACAACAACAACAAAAAAGACCGTACCCTTTTATGTAATGATGTTTCCTTTGAATTTATATTAGTTCACACAAACACTCCATCCATGCTTTTGTTCCGGCCCTCCGGTCCAGTTTAAGAACCCATTGTGGCCCTCGAGTCAAAAAGTTTGCCCATCCCTGCCTTAGACCCAGCTACAGAGGCAGGAAGAAGGTGGCAGCGAGGGAACAAAAGAGGTGTGTGTGTGTGTGTGTGTGTGTGTGTGTGTGTGTGTGTGTGTGTGTGAATGAGGCACAGTTATACCCCACAGGACCTTCGGGGGCAGGCTAACGGGGCTAGCCTAACTAGGCAGCCTCTGCTGCCATTGCAAACAGGACCAGGAGGCCAGCTCTTCTTCAGGTGCCTCATCTTTTTGAATGAGTGAGCTGATCTGAGAGCCCAGCCTCACCTCCACCCAGGTGCCCTCAGGTAACACCTAAGACTCTACAGCCACCCCTGCCAGGGACCTGCTACCTTGGCTGTGGTCCCAGGGTCACCAAGTCTCCAGCCACCCCAAGCTCAGGCTCCTGTGAGTTCTGAAGCATGCTCCCCTCTGACCAGCCCAAAGCTTTAGTCCAAGGCACTGCAACCATGTGAGCATCAGCCCTGTGAGCAGCCTGCCCCAGGCCTAAGAGCAGTAGCCTCATGTGGCCTGCCCCCATCTGAGGAGCAGCAGCTGTGCACAGCCCACACCCTGAACCAGTCTGAGGAGCAGCAACCATGCAAGCAGTCCAACCCATCCAAGGAGCAGCAGTTCTGCCAGCAGCCAATCCCCATTTGAGGAGAAGCAGCAACCCACCCAGTCCAAGGAGCAGCAGCCACATGAGCAGACTACCCACATCAAGGAGTGGCAGCCCTGCGCAGCACACACCGGTCTGAGGAGCAGAGACACACACAGCCTGCACCAGTCGGATGGGCGGCAGCTGTGTGAGTGGCCTGTCCCCGTCCAAGCAGGAGAAGCTACATGTTCAGCTGACATCCGTCCAAAGAGCAGCAGCTGTGCAAGGAGCCCACCCCCATCCAAGGAGCAGCAGCCGTGAAATCAACCTGTCCAAGTCCAAGAAGCAGTAGCACCACAAGCAGCCCACCACATCAGAGGTACAATAGCAGTGTTCAGCCAGCCCCCATTTAAGAAACAGCAGCCACGTGAGCAATCCACCCCAGTTCAAGGAGTAGCAGCCTTGTGATCAGAACACCCTCTGTCTGAAGAAGAGCAGCTGTGTGAGAAGCCTTCCACCACCAGCCAGAGGAGCCACTATGGCTGTGAACAGCACCCACAAAAGGAGCTGCTGCCAACTGAGGAGCAGCTGCTACCACAACCACCCAAGGAGCAACTGCAACCCGAGGAGCCACTACCACCCAAGGAGCAGCCTCTGAAGGACTCAACGTCTAGATATGTCCATGAGATCAAACATGGGTAGACAAAGGAACACCACAAAAAGAAAAGGACTCACCAGAAAAGCAGCTAAGTGAAACAGAGGCATACAAGATGTCAAAAAAAGAATTCAGAATAACAGTCCTATAGTGCATAAACCAGATGGAAGAAAAAATAAACAACTTTTGCAAGAATCAAGAAGAAATGAAGACTGATATAGCTGCAATAAAAAAAACACCATTGAAACTTTCAACAGTAGACGAGGAGAAGCGGAGGACCAAATTCACCAATTAGAAGACAGGGAAAAAGAACACACCAAACGGAACTGCAATTGGAGAAAAAACTAAAAGACAAGAGGAAAGCCGAAGGGAGCTATGGGACAAATTGAAACTAAACAACATACGAATAATAGGGGTGCCATAACAACAGGAAGAGGAACAAGGGTTATAAAACCTATTTGAAGAAATAATATCAGAAAATTTCCCTGAAGTGGGGAAGAAAAAAGCACAGAGTCCCAAACAAGATGAACCCCAAAAGACCCACAACAAGATACATCATAATTACCATGGTAAATGTTCAGGACAAAGAGAGAATCTTAAAGGCTGCAAGAGAGAGATGGAAAGTTACATACAAGGGATCTCCCATTAGATTATCAAATGATATCTCAACAGAAACACATTAGGCCAGAAAAGAATGGACGAAAATTTACAAAGTGATGCAAAACAAAGGACTGAATCCAAGAATACTCTATCCAGCAAGGCTATCATTCAAAATTGAAGGGGAAATAAGAAGCTTCACAGACAAAAAAAAAAAAAAAAAAAAGGCTAAGGGAGTTTATCACCACCAAGCCAGCAATGCAAGAAATGCTAAAGGGACTGGTGCAAAAAGAAGAAATAAAAAGCTCAGAAAGGAAAAAGCCAGACAAAAAAAAAGAAATGGCTACAAACAAGTACCTTTCAATAATAACATTAAACGTAAACGGACTAAATGCTCCAACCAAAGGACATCAAGTGGCTGAATGGATAAAAAAACATGACCCATACATCTGCTGTCTACAAGAGATCCACCTCATTAGAAGGGACTCACACAGACTGAAAGTGAAGGGATGGGAAAATATCTTTCAGGCAAATGGAAAGGAAAAGAAAGCTGGGGTAGCAATACTTATATCGGACAAAATAGACCTCAAAGTGAAGACCATAACAAGAGATAAGGAAGGTCACTTCATAATACTAAAGGGATAAATACAACCAGAAGATATAACTCTGGTAAACATATGTGCACCCAATGCAGGAGCACCCAAATTCATAAAAAAAAACTCCTGGAAGGTATCAAAGGAGAGATCGACAACAATACAATCTTAGTAGGGGACTTTAATACACCACTGACAGCACTGGATAAGTCCTCTAGACAAACAATCAGCAAAGAAACAGCAATTCTAAATGACTCACTAGATCAGATGGACTTAATAGACATCTTCACAACACTTCACCCCAAAGCCAGGGAATATACATTCCACTCTGATCCTCATGGGACATATTAAAAATAGACCACATATAGGGTCACAAGCAAAGTCTCCCCAAATTCAAGAAGATTGAAATCATAAAAAGCATCTTAGACCACGATGGCATAATATTAGAAATAAACTATAATAAAACCAATCCAAAATACTCAAACACTTGGAAGCTGAATAGCATGTTATTAAATATTGATTGGGTTACCAATGAGATCAAAGAAGAAATTAAAAACATCCTGGAAACTAATGACAATGAAAACACAACAATCCAAAACCTATGGGACACAATGAAAGCAGTCCTGAGAGGGAAGTTTATAGCTCTACAGGCCTATCTCAAAAAACAAGAAAAAATGGTAGTAAATCATCTAACTCTACAACTCAAAGATTTAGAAGAGAGCAACAAAAAAAGCCCAGAGTGAGCAGAAGGAAGGAGATAATAAAGATTAGAGCAGAAATAAATGACATAGAGACCAAAAAAAAAAAAAAAAACAGAAAATCAATGAACCAAGAGCTGGTTCTTTGAAAGGATAAACAAAATGGACAAACCTCTAGCCAGACTCACCAAGAAGCAAAGAGATATGGCCCAAATAAACAAAATCAGAAACGATAGAGGCGAAATAACAACAGACCCCAAAGAAATACAAATGATTGTTACAAAATACTGAGCTCTACTCCAACAAACTAGACAATCTGGAGGAAATGGACATATTCTTAGAAAAATACAACATTCCAAAACTCAATCAGGAAGAATCTAGAAATCCCAATAGGCCAATAACTATGGAAGAAATTGAAGCAGTCATCAAAAAGCTTCCAGCAAACAAAAGCCCAGGACCAGACGGCTTCACAGGGGAGTTTTACCAAGCATTCAAGGAAGAACTAAAACCTATCCTCCTCAGACTACTACAAAATATTCAAGAGGAAGGAACACTTCCCAGCTCATTCTATGAAGCCAGCATCACCCTAATACCAAACCAGGTAAAGACAACACAATGAAAGAGAATTGCAGGCCAATATCCCTCATGAACATAGATGCCAAAATCCTCAACAAAATCTTAGCAAATCGGGTCCAGCAGTACATCAGAAAGATCATACACCATGACCAAGTAGAATTTATCCCAGGGATGCAAGGATGGTACAATATCCGAAAATCAATAAACATGATACATCACATAAACAAATTGAGAGATAAAAATCACATAGTTATATCAATTGATGCAGCAAAAGCATTTGACAAAATCCAACACCCACTTTTAATAAAAACTCTCAGTAAGGGGGGAGTAGAAGGATCATACCTCAACATAATAAAAGCCATATATGACAGGCCCACAGCCAACATCAAACTCAATGGACAAAAACTAACACCATTTCCCCTAAGAACAGGAACAAGACAGGGATGCCCACTTTCACCACTCCTGTTCAACATAGTACTGGAAGTATTAGCCATCGCAATTAGGCAAGAAGAAGAAATAAATGGCATCCAAATTGGAAAAGAGGAAGTAAAACTGTCCTTATTTGCAAACGACATGATATTATACATACAAACCCTAGAGACTCCATCAAAAAGCTACTAGACTTAATACAAGAATTTGGCAATGTAGCAGGATACAAAATCAACCCCAAGAAATCTGAGGCATTTCTATACACCAATAGTGAACTTTCAGAAAGAGAGATTATAAAAACAATCCCGTTTACCATCGCACCAAAAAAATTAAGCTACCTGGGAATAAACTTAACTAAGGAGGTAAAAGACCTCTACTCAGAAAACTATAGGACGTTGAAAAAAGAGATAGAGGAAGACATAAACAGATGGAAGAACATACCGTGTTCATGGATTGGTAGAATCAACATCATTAAAATGTCCATACTGCCAAAGCAATCTATAAATTCAACGCACTTCCCATTAAAATACCAATGGCATACTTCACAGATCTAGAATGAACTCTCCAAAAATTCATCTGGAATAAAAAAAACCCCGGATAACTGCAGCAATCCTGAGAAAGAACAAAGTAGGTGGGATCTCAATACCAGATATCAAGATGTATTACAAAGCCACTGTTCCCAAAACTGCTTGGTACTGGCACAAGAACAGGCATATAGATCAATGGAATAGAAAAGAGAGCTCAGAAATCGGCCCGAAACAATATGCTCATTTAATATTTGACAAAGGAGGCAAGAACATACAATGGAGCCAGGATATTCTCTTCAATAAATGGTATTGTGAAAATTGGACAGATACATGCAAGAAAATGAAACTATACACCAACTTACACCATACAAAAAAATAAACTCAAAATGGATAAAGGACTTAAATGTATGACAGGAAACCATAAAAATTCTAGAAGAATCCAAAAGCAACAAAATCTCAGACATATGTCGAAGCAATTTCCTCACTGATACAGCTCCTAGGGCACTTGAAACTAAAGAGAAAATGAACAAATGGGACTACATCAAAATAAAAAGCTTCTGCACAGCAAAAGAAACCATCAACAAAACAACGAGAAAACCCATTGTGTGGGAAAACATATTTGCCAATGTCATATCTGATAAGGGCCTAATCTCTAAAATTTATAGGGAACTCATACAACTTAACAATAGGAAGTTAAACAATCCAATCAAAAAATGGGCAAAGGACCTAAATAGACACCTTTCAAAAGAGGACATTCAGAAAGCCAACAAACATGAAAACATGTTCAAAGTCACTAATCATCTGAGAGATGCAAATCAAAACAACAATGAGGTACTATCTCACACCTGTCAGATTGGCTATCATCAACACATCCACAAACGACAAGTGCTGGAGAGGATGTGGAGAAAAAGGAACACTTGTGCACTGCTGGTGGGAATGCAGACTGGGGCAACCACTATGGAAGACAGTATGAGGTTTTTTCAAAAAACTAAAAATGGAACTCCCATTTGACCCTGTGATCCCACTCCTAGGAATATATCCCAAGAAACCAGAAACACCAATCAGAAAGGATATATGCACCCCTATGTTCATAGCAGCACAATTCACCATAGCTAAGATCTGGAAACAGCCTAAGTGCCCATCAGTAGATGAATGGATTAGAAAACTGTGGTACATCTACACGATGGAATACTATGCTGCTCTAAAAAGGAAGGAACTCTTAGCATTTACAACGGCATGGATGGAACTGGAGAGCATTATGCTAAGTGAAATAGCCAGTCAATGAAGGAAAAATACCACATGATCTCACTCATTCATGGATAATAGAGACCATTATAAACTTTTGAACAATAATCAATACAGAGGCAGAGCACCCTCAAACAGATTGTCAAACTGCAGTGGGAAGGCCTGGGAGGGTTGGGAGGCAGGAGGGAGGGGGGGTAAGAGATCAATCAAAGGACTTGTATGCATGCATGTAAGCATAACCAATGGACATAAGACACTGGGGGTAGGGGAGGCCAGGGGATTGTCAAGGACTGGGAAAAAAAAGGGACAACACTTTGTAATTTTGTAAGCAATAAAAAATAATAATAATAATAAAAGAAAAATATAGAAAACATTAACATAGGCAATTAAAATAATTTAAATTGCCAAAAAAAAAAAAACAACTAACAAGCAAAAAAACCTAAAAATGAAATTTCCACTTGACCCAGTGATCCCACTTCTAGGAATATATCCCAAGAAACCAGAAATACAATTCAGAAAGGATATATGCATCCCTGTATTCATAGCAGCACAATTTAAAATAGCTAAGATTTGGAATCAGCCTAAGTGCCCATCAGCAGAAGAACGGGTTAAAAAAACTTTGGCACATCTACACAATGGAATACTATGCTGCTGTATAAAGGAAGGTACTCCTACCATTTACAACAGCATGGATGAAGCTGGAGAGCATTATGTTAAGTGAAATAAGTCATCAGAGAAAGATAAATATCATATGCTCTCACTCATTTGTGGATTATAATGAACAATATAAACCGATGAACAAAAACAGATATAGAGACAGAATATAAAATAAAATAAGGTCTTATTGGGGAGGGGGGTGTTTGAAGCCCCTCTTCTAACTTTTTTAGTTTCCTTCTTAAGTCTGGGATGGACTGGGGGATGAATCTTAAATTGAGTTGATTATCCCTTCTGGGCTTTTAGGGCCAAAATTGGTGTATTTTCTCATGGCTTGTGTAAGGCAAGAGAAGAAGACTGGTGGATTTTCATGTCTTTCTTGGGTGACCTCTGCTAATTTTTCATTATTTACTGTTTTGTGGGCTGCCTTTCTCAGTCCTTCTAGCAGGCAGAGAACCCATGTGGTCTTGAGACCTGCCACTTGCCTCCCCTTCCTGATAATTGTATTGTGGGTCTCTGTCAGGGATAGCACCCTCTCTGACTGGGAGGGCTGGGGCTGAGGGTATTGTGTGGTCCAGAAATAAAACCAGATTCTCCTTTTATTCTCTGGGCTTAGAGTGGAGGAGAAGATTTGTGAAGGTCAGGTCATATGGCTTGGTGAGATATTCAAATTCCTGGCTGTATTTGGTGGTGTCTTCCTTAAAGGAACCAAGTCTTTTGTTGATCTGAGATACATCAGAAAGAGTGAATGGCACATAAACACATACAATTATTTTGGCACCAGAAACCTCCCAAAAGAGGCACTCTAAGACTGGTGATGGAGTAGGGGGAAGAAGAGAGCTAAAAACTGCCCCTGAGTGGGTGTGATATGGGGTGGTAGCAGTGGGTTCCACTGGGTAGGGTGATGGGCTCTTAGGCTGCTGAGATAGGAGAGCTGTATGCTGGGGGACCAGGGGATGATGGGTGGGGTCAAAGGTGGTGAAGGAGAAAGGGGATTATGGATCCTCCAGGGGCTTAATGTGAAGTAGGAAAATCTGTGAGGGAGAGCAGCTATTGCCAAGAGAAGAATGTATTCTGAATGTGAAAAATGCCTAGATATACAGGACCTCAGTATACTTGTCCTGCCTACGATCAAAATTGTCAAGGTCAGTTAGGATTTAGAAATTGAAAGTGCCATTATCAGGGCATTGACACCTGTTGTCTAATTTTTACTGAGGCCAGAGAGTATTGAAATTTATACTAATAAAAGTCTAATATGCTAATTAGACCAGGTTGACCAGGCATCTTCTACATGTCTGGCTTCCTTCCGAAAAAAAAGCCATGGTGGTGGGGGTTGAGGCAGAGGCAGTTATCGAGGCCATCAGGCTGGCAGGGGAGCAAGCAGTTAAGGGTGATCAGGCCAGTGGGGAAGCAAGCAGTTAAGGGCAAGATCAGGATGACAGGGGACGGCAGTTGGGGGTGATTAGGCCTGCAGGGGAGCACAGTGGGAGGGCAACTGGGCTGGCACTGGAGGGAAGTTGGGGGTGATCAGGCCAGCAGGGAAGCAGTTAGGCAGCAACCAGGCCAGCAGGGGAGTGGTTAGGAGGCAATCAGGCTGGCAGGCAGAGGTGGTTGGGGACAATCAGGCAAGCAGGCAGGTGAGCAGTTAGGATCCAGTGGTCCTGGATTGTGAGAGGGATGTTCGACTGGCAGTCTGATAAGGACTAAACTGGCAGTCAGACATCCTCCAAGGGGTCCCAGATTGCAGAGGGCTCAGGCCGGGATGAGGGATACCCCCACCCCATGCACCAATTTTATGCACCCAGCCTCTATAAGAAAAAATAAGTTGCTATGGTGTAAGTCCTGCAGAAATCCTAGGGTCTTTAGGCTTTTAAGTAGAAAGCCCAGGGGTGTGGTGCAGAGAAGGGTCAACTGTGAATTTCCCAAGACATCCCTGTCTCCACCTAAAGTTCAACAGAAATGGACAGAGCCCTCCATCCCTGAAAGGCGTCCCCATCAGAAGAGTGGGTACGGGAACCTGGTTCCTGGAGGACTTGTCCCAACCACCACTGGAATTTCTGTAGGGCCAGCTGTATAGTAACAGCTCAGAGTCCTGGCTTCAAACCCTTATGCTGGACAATCCAGGATGTGGAAAAGCAGACTAAAGCCAGTTACTTGTGAATCTATCCTTGGTGTTGATGGAGGAGGAGGCAAGGTGAGGAGAGGTCCACTATCCAGTCATGGGCATGACCAACACCAATCTGGATAAAGGTTAAGGAGTCCTAAGTAAGTGTTGCAAGAATTTCAGCCATGCAGAAGCTTTCCCCAGACACAAGGGGAACTCAGGAAATGGCCTATCATGGTCTCAATTGAGCACCAAGTTATCTGTTGCTAGAACACTGCAATGGTCTTACTGGACCCCATACTTGACCTTCCCTGGTTTCAGTTCCAAATGAAAACTTCAGAGTGGGCCAGGGTCTCACACCTATGACATGAGGCCATAATGTATAAAAATAATAATAAAAAGAACTTATTTCAAGTGCCTGGGTGCAGACAGGCTGAATCTGAAAAGGGAGTCAGCCCTGACTGAAGGAGAGGCAAGGCTTTATCAGCTTCTGCTGCCTACAAACAGTTTCTGCTGACCCACAGCTTGACTGGAGGGTCTGGTCCTTGGTTCCTCCCATCGCCAGATGTCACCTGGTTATCTAGGCTATACAGAGGTCAAGGCTGCAAGCTTTCTGCAAGATATCTGCTAAACACAGTAAGTTGCCTCTGCCCATTTTATTCTCTTTAACCCTTTCACTCAGGTTTTCCATACATAAAATTCATTTCTGAAGCTTCCTTTGCTCCCTGTAACTTCCACAAACTTTTATTTTGTTTTAATTTTTTATTACAAAGGGTATTACATATGTGTCCATCCCCCCCCCCCACCCAAGACAGTCCCCTAGCCTCCCCTATTCCCCAGTGTCTTATGGCCATTGGTTATGCTTACATGCATGCATACAAGTCCTTTGGTTGATCTCTTACCCCCCTACCTCCTGCCCCCCAACCCTCCCCGGCCTTCCCGCTGCAGTTTGACAATCTGTTTGAGGCAGCTCTGCCTCTGTATCTATTATTGTTCAAAAGTTTATAATGGTCTCAATCATCCAAGAATAAGTGAGATCATGTGGTATTTTACCTTCATTGACTGGCTTATTTCACTTAGCATAATGCTCTCCAGTTCCGTCCATGCCATTGCAAATGGTAAGAGTTCCTTCCTTTTTAGAGCAGCGTAGTATTCCATCGTGTAGATGTACCACAGTTTTCTAATCCATTCATCTACTGATGGGCACTTAGGCTGTTTCCAGATCTTAGCTATGGTGAATTGTGCTACTATGAACATAGAGGTGCATATATCCTTTCTGATTGGTGTTTCTGGTTTCTTGGGATATATTCCTAGAAGTGGGATCACAGGGTCAAATGGGAGTTCCATTTTTAGTTTTTTGAGGAAACTCCATACTGTCTTCCATAGTGGCTGCACCAGTCTGCATTCCCACCAGCAGTGCACAAGTGTTCCTTTTTCTCACATCCTCTCCAGCACTTGTCGTTTGTTGATTTGTTGATGATAGCCAGTCTGACAGGTGTGAGATGGTACCTCATTGTTGTTTTGATTTGCACCTCTTGGATGATTAGTGACTTTGAGCATGTTTTCATATGTCTCTTGGCTTTCTGAAAGTCCTCTTTTGAAAGGTGTCTATTTAGGTCCTTTGCCCATTTTTTGATTGGATTGTTTAACTTCCTATTGTTAAGTTGTATGAGTTCCCTATAAATTTTAGAGATTAGGCCCTTATCAGATATGACATTGGCAAATATGTTTTCCCACACAATGGGTTTTCTCGTTGTTTTGTTGATGGTTTCTTTTGCTGTTCAGAAGCTTTTTATTTTGATGTAGTCCCATTTGTTCATTTTCTCTTTAGTTTCAAGTGTCCTAGGAGCTATATCAGTGAAAAAATTGCTTCAGCATATTTCTGACATTTTGTTGCCTTTGGATTCTTCTAGAATTTTTATGGTTTCCTGTCGTATATTTAAGTCCTTTATCCATTTTGAGTTTATTTTTGTGTATGGTGTAAGTTGGTGGTCTAGTTTCATTTTCTTGCATATATCTGTCCAATTTTCCCAGCACCATTTATTGAAGAGACTATCTTGGCTCCATTGTGTGTTCTTGCCTCCTTTGTCAAATATTAATTGAGCATATTTGTTCGGGCCAATTTCTGGGCTCTCTATTCTATTCCATTGATCTATATGCCTATTCTTGTGCCAGTACCAGGCAGTTTTGAGAACAGTGGCTTTGTAATACATCTTGATATCTGGAATTGAGATCCCACCTACTTTGTTCTTTTTCAGGATTGCTGCAGCTATTCGGGGTCTTTTTTTATTCCAGATGAATTTTTGGAGAGTTCGTTCTAGATTTATGAAGTATGCCATTGGTATTTTAATGGGAAGTGCGTTGAATTTATAGATTGCTTTGGGTAGTATGGACATTTTAATGATGTTGATTCTACCAATCCATGAACACGGTATGTTCTTCCATCTGTTTATGTCTTCCTCTATCTCTTTTTTCAACGTCCTATAGTTTTCTGAGTAGAGGTCTTTTACCTCCTTAGTTAAGTTTATTCCTAGGTAGCTTAATTTTTTTGGTGCGATGGTAAACGGGATTGTTTTTATAATCTCTCTTTCTGAAAGTTCACTATTGGTGTATAGAAATGCCTCAGATTTCTTGGGGTTAATTTTGTTCCTGCTACATTGCCAAATTCATGTATTAAGTCCCACAAACTTTTAATAACTTCCAAAAGTCATCTGGAATTTTTGTGTATTGCTCAGCTTTCACCCTATCTTTAAAACAAAGTTATCTATTTTATTTTCCCATAAACACCCATAATCTCTATATATTTCTTTATCAAAAATCCACATTCTATTTCCCTTTCATTAACAAAAATACATCTATTTTTGTCATGCCTTCGTCTATCCAAAATACACATCCCACTTTCCAAATACAGTCATTTTCTTTTAACCTTATTGTTTTCTAGCCTGGTCTGAAAAAAGAAAAAAGAAAAAAAGAAACATTGGAAGAACCAAGATGGCAGCACAGGTAAACACGTTCTTGTCGCCTCCCACAACCATATAAAAATTTCAACTAAAATACAGAACAACCATCATTTCAACTATCATTCAGACCCTCCTGAAATTTGGCTAAATGGAAGTCCTATAACTAGAGGAGCACATCAAGACTAGTAGGAGGGGTGGT
Organism: Myotis pilosus; assembly: GCA_036010255.1. Taxonomy (NCBI): domain Eukaryota; kingdom Metazoa; phylum Chordata; class Mammalia; order Chiroptera; family Vespertilionidae; genus Myotis; species Myotis pilosus. The sequence continues at coordinate 1,504,802 of JASKON010000044.1, forward strand.
AGCATAAAACTGGCTACTCCATCATCCATGTGTGGCTTTTTTAAATCAGGAGGGACATCTCCTTTGCAGAAGCCACCAGTGAGGAGCAAGGGGTCCCAGTCCCAGACCCTCATCCCAGTGTCCAAGAGCTGGGAAGAGAAGTCCCCATAACTTCATGCTGTAAGAACCAGAGGGTACTGTGAATGAGTGACAAGGGGCTGCTGGAGCCCCTCTTAAAGAGCTGGTGCATGAGCTTACGCAGTCCCACTTCCTCTGAGCTGCAGCACTGAGTGGTGGCATTGGGGGGACCAGGGACATACAGTGAGGAAGTGGACTGTCTAGCATCAGGGAAGGAACTCAGGAGTGGCTTTCTCCCAGATGGGGGTACTCATAGACATAATTATTCCTGTGCTGGGACTTTCCCCATCAGACCTGATTGAAAATGATATCTGAGTTTCCAGTAGTGTGGGTCACAATGTTTGTTCCCACACTGGCAATTTTCTGAGACCCCACCCCATCCAATTTTCAGCTCCATCCAAGATGTTTTCCATATGAATGGCCTGTCCTGGCGCAGGTTTCAGACTTCCCTAAAATCTCTCAAACAAGCAACAGCTGGCATCATTGTGCCACAAACCTATCAGTAAAAGACCCAGGACCTGACACTAGCCTGCCTTGCTTCAAAGCTGGTCCTCACCTGGGCACTTCCAAGCCCAAAATAATTAGCAGCTATCTATAGATCTCTCTGTAGCTCCTTTGAGGTGGTCCCAGGCCATGGCTGACTTTGCACCTCTTAGGAGGCCCCAGAGCTAGTGTACCTGGTGGAAAGCTTGAGACCATACCAGATTACAACTCTACCCATCCAAAAGTGACATACTCAAAGGGCAGACTCAGTGAGCACCAAAGCCCCACTCAACCAAATCTGGCTACATAGGAGTATCTCATGCACAGTACCTCTTCTACTGTGGTTACAGCTGGTCCTCACAGCCAATTGGCCTGGAGTTTAGTTCCCCCCAGTGACACCAACAGCAATCAAGTCTCAACTACAACAAGACTGTGCACACAGCCCACACAGGGGCAAACCTAGAACTCCCAGCTCAAGTGACTGGGAAAGAAGAGCCACAGGGCCCTAAAGAACACCTACTACAAAAAGTCACTCTACCAAGTCCAGGAGACATAGCACCTCTGTTTAACACATAAAAAATCAAAGCACAAGGAAGCAACCAAAATGGGGAGACAAAGAAATAAGTCACCAATGAAAGAAATGGAAGCAACCAAGCTCCTGAATACAGAGTTCAAAACAATGGTTATAAGATTACTCAAGGATCTTAATGAGCTTCAAGGAATTTAATGAGCTTCAAGAATCTTAGTGAGAATTTTAAAAGCATGAAAAAGGACCTGTTAGAAATTAAGCATACAACAACTAAAATAAAGAATAATTCACAGGGCTCTGGACACACATGGACCCCAAGAACACAACCCAAACCTCTGCATGCCTACTGCAGACACCACCAGGAAAATTCAACTAAGTGAACACTAGCAGAACCCTGACCCTGTGCAGCTGACACCTGTGGGACCAGCTCCATAGCAGAAGGTAGTAAAGCTCAGAACAGAGGCAATAAAGGCATGAGACTTATGGCAGAGCCATCCTCTGGATAAGGAATCCCAACCTGCCTGACTACTAGGGACTTCAACCTCTCAGACCTCAATCAGGCAGACCAGGGCCAAAATGGAACAGTAACCCACATTTACTGCACCAGAGAAGCTCCCAGGAAGCTCAGGATAGACACATCACGGAACCAGATTTAACAACAGTGGAGCAAAATCCAGAAAGCTTCACAATAAGCAGACCCAAAGGATTTTGAGTGTGTGTGTGTGTGTGTGTGTGTGTGTGTGTGTGTGTGTGGTTTTGTTTTTTGGTGTATGTAACTGATATTCTGTCTTTTTGTTGTTTGTTTGTTTTATACCTTTATTTTTCCTTCCCTCTTTTTCTTGCATATATCCAATTTCACTCTATTATTTGATTCTATTCAACTTTTGTCTTATGATTATTTTTTCTTATTTTATATTTCTTTTTCCCATTTTACTTTTCCTATGTATACCTTAATATACCCACTATTACTATGATCTAAAATTATTATTTCATTTAATTTGTTTCCTTTTCTATTTTCTTTCTATAGTAGTTCTTTTAGCTTTCTCTTTGCTTCCATATAGCCATATTTCCTTCTTCCTTTTTTAATGTCCCCTCTAAGACTTTGATTGTGAGTCTTTTGTATTCTTTTTATTTTTTCGTTGCTTTTCTTCTTCTTTTTCCTTCATAGTATTTCCTGTTGCTGCATGAGTAGCTTGATTTTCATGATGTTTTTCATTTTATCCTGTTGTGTCTTGTTCTGTTATGACAGCACCTATGTAACAGCTGGCATGGCATTGCTGAAGTTGAGAGTCTCTGTCAGCAAGTCAGAGGGGAAAATTCTCCCACAAAAGTCCTAATTACAACATGAAAGCCCAAATAACACACACATGGAACTTCAGAGAGCAGCCAGCTTAAGTTAACAAAGAGACTGCAACACTGAACCCCTCAGGACACTTTTATGTAAGGCCACTTCATGAAGACAGGGGGGCAAAACAGTTATGATTAATCCATAGAAACAAATACAAAGATGCAGCTAAAATTACAAGACAAAGAAACAAACCCCAAATGGAAGAAAAGGAGGAATCTCAAAAGAAAGGAAGGAAGGGAGGAAGGAAGGAAGGAAGGAAGGAAGGAAGGAAGGAAGGAAGGAAGGAAGGAAGAAGGAAGGAAGGAAGGAACAAAGGAAGGAAGGAAAGAAGGAAGTCAAGTGAAGGTAAGCAACTTATCAGACACAGAGTTCAAAGTTATGGTTACAAAAAAAAGGAGTGAAAGATGGTGGCTGGCAGGATGGAGGTGAGAGAGAGGATGTGAGGAGGGGATTAAAGGAGAGTGTGTGGATGTGTGTGTGTGGTTGAGTGAGGATGGTTAAATCCGGCAAGAGCAGCAGGGGCTGGCAGACCAGGCTCTCTTGACAGAGAGAGACTACCACCACTACAGGCACTTTCTGGACTGCGGGACCCAGGCAAAGAGCCCACACCATCTTGAAGGGGAGAGCGACCACTTTTAGGAATTCATAAGCACACTACCAAGACAAGCCTTAGACAGTGCCCGCACCTGGCAGCCACTAAAGCCAAAATCCTTCTGCCCCAACCACAGATGCGTGGACCCTGAGACTTCCACCTCCAAAGGTGCACTGCTCCCGCAGCAATAAGTGAAACTTCCCCTGCTCCTCAGCAGCAGACCTCCAGAAACCACATTTATGTGTTTCCAGAACACAGTCCACCAGGGCACACCATTCCACAGGCACCTCTTGGGAGCCACTATGAGCCCCCGCTGGGTGTGATTTTATACAGACAAGGGCACACTGCCCCACAGTAGAAAGTCTGAATTCTCTCTTCCTGAATAACTGCCTACAGACAACTCAGCTGTACAACATCAGCACCAGGGCCCCTCAGAGGGCATCAAAGCTCTGCACAGACAAACACACTGCCACAGTCATGCATTTACAATGAGCAAGCCCCAGAGCCCATCTACCCACAGGGTGCTGTTGGACAGTGCTGTAAGTCCCCTCTGGGCATGCACTTATACAATAGGAAAGTACTGCTGGGCTGTAGAAATGCGGAATTCCCTCTTCTGGAATACCTTCCCCAGACAACACAATCCCATGGCTTTAGCACCAGGGCCCATCAGAGAGAGTCATAAGCCCTGATGGCAAACACGCCATCACTGGGGCGTCCACGTACCCAGCCACAGAGGCAGCAGCAAAAGCTGCTTCTGATCATCCCACAACTACAGAAATCTGGACACCACAGTCCCTCCTTTCCAGAGCACAGGCTTCCTGAGTCCCACAACCCAACAGATGGTTCCTGGGTGCCAATGTGAATCCCCGCTGGGCATGCACAATTTCAACCAAGGGCACAAGGAAGCATCCAAGTCTGCTGACTTCTGGGCAATGCAGTTGCACCTTTCCAGCTTGCAGGCCTACATGAAAAGAACCCAAATAGCTCACATAGGGAGCTCCACTAGACTACCAAGCCCATGAGACCTGACAGGTCACACCAGTAGCACCATACCCAAAAGAAACTGGGTAGCAAAGCAATCAGAGCTACAATTAAAACATTACAGCAAAACATTGGAAGACAAAAAAGCAATCCCCCCGAAAAAGAAAAAGGTAAAATCACCAGAAAGGGAGTTAAATGAAATTGAGGCTGGTAACATATCAGAGAAAGAATTCAGAGTCATTGTTATAAGGATGCTGAAATGGCTGGATGACAAATACACACAACTCAAAGACAAATACACACAACTCAATGAGAATTCTAAGGAGCTAAATAAGAATGTCACCAGCAGAAATAAAAAAAAAAACACCAAGAGGAAATGAAAAATAACTTGGCTGCTATAAAAAACACAATGGAAAACTTAAACAATAGTCTAGAATAGGCTGAGGATTGAATCAGCGAATTAGAAGACAAGGTAGGAAAAAACACACAAACACAGGAGCAACTGGAAAGAACATTTAAAAAGCAAGTAGAGAGCCTAAGGAAGCTTTAGCAAAACACAAAACAGAATAACGTTCACATAATAGGGATACCAGAAGGAGAGGAAGACAAGGAAGGAATAGAAAACCGATTTGAAGAAATAATGACAGAAAACTTTCCTGATATTGGCAAGAAAAAAAAAATATGCAAGTCTAAGAAGCATATAGAGTCCTACACAAGATGAATCCCAAAAGACCAACACCAAGACACATATAATTAAATTTGCAAACACCAATGACAAAGTAAGAATTTTAAAAGCTGCCAGAGACAGACAGAAAGTTACCTACAAGGGATCTCCTATTAGAATATCAGCTGACTTCTCAACAGAAATAGACCAGGCCAAGAGGGAATGGAATGAAATATACAAAGTGATGAAAAGCAAGGAAATAAATCCAAGAATACAATACCCAGCAAGGCTATCATTCAAAATTGAAGGTGGAATTAGAAGATTCACAGACAAAAAAAGGGCTGAGTTTATTACAGCCAAGCCAGCAATGCAAGTAATGGTAAAAGGATTGCTGTAAAAAGAAGAAACAAAAAGACAAGAAGAAACACAAACATCTACACTAATAAAAGAGAAATATGGTAATTGGCGTACGACCGCCACCCTTTTCTTTGGCTAATCAGGGGGATATGCAAATTAACTGCCAACTAAGATGGCAGTTAACTGACAACAATGATGGCGGTTAATTTGCATATGTAGGCACAATGCAGGAAGGCTAAAGGGAAAGCAGGAAGAAGCCCCCTGCCACTGACAGTGATTGGAAACCCAGGGGGGAGCTAAGAGCCGGGGGGCAGGGCAAAGCGCCTTTGCCCTGCCCCCAGCCATGATCGGAGAATCATGGCCAGTGATAGCAGGAAGTAGGGGTGGAGCCAGCGATGGGAGCTGGGCACGGTTGAAGCTGGCAGTCCCGGAAGCTAGGGGTCCCTTGCCTGGGCCTAAAGCGGAGCCCGCAATCGCGGGGCCGCTGCTGCTGCGCGTCCCCGCTGCTTGGGCCAGACGCCTCGGCCAGAGGCGTTAGGCCTGGGCAGGGGTGAAGCCTGCAACCGTGGGGAGCTGGGGGACCCCTGCCCAGGCCTGACACCTCTGCCAGAGGCCTCAGGCCTGGGCAAGGGGCCGATCAGGTGATCAGAGGGTGATGGGGGTCGACGCCTCTGGCCAAGGCATCAGGCCTGGGCAAGGGTGGAGCCAGTGATGGGGGGAGGGAGGGGACCCCTGCCCATGCCTGAATACTGGGCCAGAGGCATCAATCCTGGGCCAGCGGCAGAGCCAGCAATCGGAGGCGTCTGGGTGTCCCCTGTGCCGAAGTCCATTCATTGTCTTCACTAGCTGAGTTTAGACAGAGACCCCCCAAAAGCTAGTAGTCATTGAAAGTCCTAGTAAAGGTCAGGGCTTGAAAGTCCTAGCAAAGATCAGGGCTGTGCACCACCCAGTTAATCTAGGAACCACTCAGTTAATTTAGGTAATAATAGTTGAAGCATCCCCACCTTAGTTCCCTTAATTCCTTAGATACTTATATAGATCCTTGTTGATTATTGTTAATCAGATACTCCCAGAAATCTATTGATGAGTTAATCAGATACTTTGTCTATACCTGGAAATTGTCTGCTGATCTGTGTGTCATTGAAACTTCCTTACCCTAAGGGCTACTCCAGATCAATAAAAGATTGGAGCGGCCTGAACATCCAAGGAAGTCCTTCGGGACTTGGCCGCCTGGTCCCCCAATATTGCAAAATTATCTCGTGTCTTTTTCTCTCATTTGTTGTGCGGCTCCTCTTTCAGATGCCGAACCCTACTCCATGCGGGTCGTGGAAGGAAACACTCAACACCCCTGCCCAGGCCTGACGCCTGGGTCAGAGGCATCAAGCCTGGGCCAGGGGCAGAGCCAGCAATCGGAGGGGTCTGGGGGTCCCCTGCCCAGGCCTGATGCCTGGGCCAGAGGCATCAGGCCTGGGCTGGGGGCAGAACCAGTGATGGAGGGAAATGAGGGTCCCCTGCCCAGGCCTGACACCTCTGGCAGAGGGGTGAGGCCTGGGCAACGGGCCGATCCTGAGATTGGAGGGTGATGGGGGTCAACACCTGGGGTTTCCCAGGATGTGTGAGGGGACAGGCTGGGATGAGGGACACACCCCCCCCCACCCAGTGCACGAATTTTGTGCATCGGGCCCCTAGTTAACAATAAAAATGACAGCAAACAAGTATGTATAACTAATAACATTAAATGTAAACAGATTAAATGCTCCAATCAAAAGACATAGGGTAGCTGAATGGATAAGAAAACATGGCCCATATATTTTCTGTCTGCAAGAAACCCACCTCAGAACAAAGAATTCACACACACTGAGAGTGAAGGGATGGAAAAAATTTTCAAGCAAATGGAAATGAGAAAAAAGCTGAGGTTGTGATACTTATATCAAACCAAATAGACCTCAAAGGAAAGGCCATATCAAGAGATAAGGAAGGCCACTACAATAATACAAAAGGGGGAAAAGCAACAAGGAGGTATAGCTCTGGTAAACATACGTGAACCCAATACAGGAGCACCCAAATACATAAAACAAATTCTGGAAGATATCAAGGGAGACATAGATAGCAATACAATCATAGTAGGGGGCATTAATACCCCAAACAGCAAAGACACAGCAATCCTACATGACTCACTAGTTCAGATGGATTGACATCTTCAGAATATTTCACCCCAAAGCTACAGAATATACATTCTACTCCAGTACACCCATGACATTTTCAAAGATGGACCACATATTAGGACACAGACAAAGTCTCTTTAAATTCAAGAGGATAGAAATCATAACAAGCATCTTCTCAGATCACAATGGCATAAAAATAGAAATCAAATACAATAAAAACAATGAAAAAATCAAACACTTGGAGGCTAAATTGCATGCTATTAAACAATGATTCGGTTAACAAAGAGATCAAAGAAGAAATAAAAAGAATCCAGGAAACAAATGACAATGAAAATACAACAATCCAAAATCTATGAGACACAATGAAAGCAGTCCTGAGAGGGAAATTCATAGCTCTACAGGCATACCTCTGAAAAACAAGTAAAACTGGCAATAAATTATCTAACCTTGAAACTTATAGAATTAGAAAAAGAACAACAAGAAAGGCCCACAGTATCCAGAAGAAAGAAAATAATAAAGATCAGAGCAGAAATAAATGACATAGAGACAATAAATAAATAAATAAATAAATAAATAAATAATAAGCAAACAATACAAAATATCAATGAAACAAATTGCTGGTACTTTGAAAGGATAAACAAGATTGATGAACCTTTTTCCAGGCTCAACAAGAAACAAAGAGAGAAATCCCAAATAAAATCAGAAGTGAAAGTGGTGAAGTAACAACTACTGATATACAAAATATTATTTTAAAAAAAGTACTGTGTGCAACTCTACTCCACAAACTGGAAAACCTCCATGAAATGGACATATTCCTAGAAAAATACAATCTTCTCAAACTAAATCAGGAAGAATCAAAAAAACCTGAATAGGCTGATAACCACTGATGAAATTGAAACAGTAATCAAAGATCTTCCAGCAAACAAAAGCCCTGGACCAGATGGATTTACAGGGGAGTTCTACTGAACATTCAAAGAAGAACTAAAGCAATCCTTCCCAGACTATTCCAAAAAATTCAAGAGAAAGCCACACTGCCAAGCTCTTTCTATGAAGCCAGCATTACCCTAATCCCAAAATCAGATAGACACCTCAAATGAAGAAAATTGTAGATGCTAAAATCCTCAATAAAATTCTGGCAAACCAGATCCAGCATTACATTAGAAAGACCATACACCATGATCAAGTGGGATTTATTCCAGGAAGGCAAGGCTGGTACAATATCCACAATTCAATAAATGTGATACATCACATAAACAAATTGAGAGACAAAAATCACATACTCATTTTAATTGATGCAGAAAGGGCATATGACAAAGTCCAACACCCTTTCTTGACAAAAACTCTCAACAAAATGGGAATAGAAGGATCATACCACAACATAATAAAAGCCTTATATGACAAACCTACAGCCAACATCATACTCTATGGGCAAAAACTAAAACTATTTCCCTTAAGAACAGGAACAAGACAGGGATGCCCGCTTTCACCACTCCTATTCGACATAGTACTGGAAGTGCTAGTCAAAGCGATCAGACAAGAAGAAGAAATAAAAGGTATTCAAATTGGAAAAGAAGAAGTAAAAATGTCATTTGCAGACATGATATTGTACATAGAAAACCCTAAAGAATCCATCAAATACTATTAGACTTAACAAATGAATTTGGAAATGTAGCAGGATACAAAGTTAATGCCAAGAAATCTATGGTATTTTTATGCACCAATAGTGAACTTACACAAAGATAAATTTAAAAAAAAAATCCCATTTACCATTACACAAAAAGAAATTAAGATACATAGGAATAAACTTAACTAAGGGGGTAAAAGATCTCTACTCAGAAAACTATAGGATGTTGAAAAAACAGATAGAGGAAGACAAACAGATAGAAGAATATACCATGTTCATGGATTGGTGGAATCAACATCATTAAAATGTCCATTCTACCCAAAACAATCCATAGATTCAATTCACTCCCCATTAAAATACCAACAGCATATTTCAGAGATCTAGAAAGAACTCTCCAAAAATTCATCTGGAATAATAATAAATAAAAAAAAAACCAAATAGCTGCAGCAATCCTGAGAAAGAAGAACAAAGTAGGAGCAATCTCAATACCAGGTATCAAGTTGTATTACAAAAGCCACCGTTCTGAAAACTGCCTGATACTGGCACAAGAACAAATATATAGACCAATGTAATAGAATAGAGAATCCAGAAATCAAACCAAACCACTATACTCAAGTAATATTTGACAAAGGAGGCAAGAATATACAATGGAGTCAAGACAATCTCTTAAATAAATGGTGCTGGGAAATTTGGTCAGACACATGCAAAGAAAATGAAGCCAGACCACCAACTTACACCATGCACAAAAATAAACTCAAAATGGATAAAGGACTTAAACATAAGATGGGAAACCATAAAAATATTAGAGGAATCCACAGGCAGCAATATTTCAGATATATGCCAAAGTAATTTCTTCACTGATACTGCTCCTAGGGCAATAAAAACTAAAGAGAAAATAAACTACATCAAAATTAAAAGCTTCTGTACAGCAAAAGAAACCATCAACAAAACAAGAAAACCTACCACATGGGAGAATATATTTTCCAACAATATCTCCAATAAGGGTTTAATCTCCAACATTTATAGGAAACTCATACAACTTAACAAAAGAAAGATAAACAACCCAATCAAAAAATGGGAAATGGACTTCAATAGATACTTTTCAAAAGAAGATGATGAACCTCTTGAAGGGCATTCTTGGAGAAGAGGAGAAAGAGGAAGAAGAGGAGGAGGAGGAGGAGGAAGAGATAGAGAAGAAGAAGGAGAAAGAAGAAGAAGAAGAAGAAGAAGAAGAAGAAGAAGAAGAAGAAGAAGAAAAAGGAGACTTAAATGTAAGACATAAAAACATAAGGAAGGCCAAGAGACATATGAAAACACTAGAGGCCTGGTGTACAAAAAATCTGTGCACTCAGGGGGGTCTCTCAGCCCGGACTGTGTCCTCTCATAGTCTGGGACCTCCTCAGGGGATGACCACCTGCTGGCTTAGGCCCACTCCCCATTGGATTGGGCCTAAGCTGGCAGTCAGACATCCCACTGGCAGCCTGGGAGCCCTCAAGGGATGTCCACTTGCCAGCGGGGAGCAGGCATAAACTGCAGTTGGACATCCTTAGCGCTGCTGAGGAGGCAGGAGAGGCTACCACCACCACCACTGTACTGGCAGCCATCAACCTGGCTTGTGACTGAGTAGAACTCCCTCTGTGGGAGCACACTGACTACCAGGGGACAGCTCCTACATTGAGCATTTTGCCCCTGGTGGTCAGTGTGTGTCATAGTGACCAGTCATTCCCAGTTGTTCTGCTGTTAGGGTCAATTTGCATATTAACCTTTTACTATATAGGATAGAGGCCTCATGTATGGGTGGGGCTGGCTGGTTTTCCCTCAAGAGTGTCCTGGATCAGGGTGGGGGTCCTCACTGGGGTGCCTAGCCAGCCTAGGTGAGGGGCTAATGGCTGTTTGCAGGCTGGTCGAGTCCCCCACAGTGGGGACCCTCACCCCATGGAGGTTTGACCAGCCTGGGTGAGGTACTGATGGTTATTTTCAGGCTTGCCTTTTGGGTGGGAGGTCCCCCTGGTGTGGGTGCCTGGCCAGTCTGGATGAGGGGCTGAGGGCCATTTTCAGGCTGGCCAAACCTCCCAGCGACAGAAGCTCCCAGCCTCTCCTTTTTTTCTTTTTCTTTTTATTATGCGATTTACTTACCTTCTATAATTGAAACTGTGTAGCCTTCAGAGGAGCTCAAAGCTGGCCAGGGCAGGCGGGAGGGAAGCTTGGCTTCCTCCATCACCAGGGGCAACTTACACTTCCTGCTTGCTCCAGCTCTGTGGCTATGGCCAGCTGAAAGCAGGTATCTGGGGTTTATTTACCTTCTATCATTAAAACTTTGTTGCTTTGAGTGGAGCTCAGAGCCAGCCGCGGTAGGCAGGAAGCTTGGCTTCCTCCATCATTGGGGCAACCAAGCCTCCTGCTTGCTCTAGCTCCGTCGCTGCTGGCCGCCACCTTGGTTGGGTTAATTTGCATATAGTTGCTCTGATTAGCTGGTGGGCATGGCTTACGGTGTAGCGAAGGTACAGTCAATTTGCATGTTTGTCTTTTATTAGTGTAGATGCTCAAAGTCACTAATCTCTGAGAGATGCAAATCAAAATGACAATGAGGTACCATCTTACTCTTGTCAGAATGGCTGTCATCAACGAATCAACAAACACCAAGTGCTGGTGAGGATGCTGAAAAAAATGAACCCTCATGCTCTGCAGGTGAGAATACAGACTGGTGCAACCACTGTGGAGAAAAATATGGAGTTTCCTCAAAAAACTAAAAAAGGAAAATCTCATTCTACCTAGTGATCTCAATTCTAGGAATATATCCCAAGAAACCAGAAACACCAATCAGAAAGGATATACAAACCTCTATGTTCATGGCAGCACAATTTACAATGGCCAAGATTTGGAAACACCTAAAGTGCCCATCAGCAGATGAATGGATTAAAATCCTGTGGCACATCTACACAATGGAATACTATGCTACTGTATAAAGAAAGGAACTCTTACCATTTGCAACAGCATAGATGGAACTGGAGAGCATTATGCTAAGTGAAATAAGCCAGTCAATGAAGGAAAAATACCACATGATCTCACTCATTTGTGGATTATAATAAACAACATAACTGATGAGCATAGACAGATCTAGAGACAGAGAAGCATTGATCAGATGCTCAATCCTTAGAGGGAAAGTAGAGGAGTGTGGGGGTAAGGGGGAGAGGACTTGTATGCATGCATATAAGCATAAGTGATGGATACAAACAACAGGAGGTGAGGGTGAGGGTGAAGGCAGTACTGGAGGTATAGGGGGAACAATAGGGCAGGGGGGTTAAGGACACATTCGTAATACCTTCATCAATGAAGAGAAAAAAACAAAGTTATGGTTACAAAGATTCTTAAGGAACTTAGTGCAAATTAGAAGGAACTAAGTGGAAACTACAACAGCAATGAAAAGGGAAATAGAATCCATGAACCAGATCCAGAAAGAAATAAAGAATAACATATCTGACATCAAGAACCCACTGGGACAAATTAAAAGTAGACTGCATGGAGCAGAGAATTCAATCAGCTCTTTGGAAGGCAAGATAGAAATAAATACACAATGAAAGCAGCAAGTAGAGAAAAGTATTAAGAAACAGAAAGATAGCTTAAGGGAGCTCTGGTACAACATGAAATGTAACTGCATCCACATCATAGGAATACCAGAAGTGGAAGAGGTGAGCAAGAGACAGAGAACCTGTTTAAAGAAATAACAGTAGAAAACTTCCCTTACCTGGTGATGGAAAATTTCACAAAAGTTCATGAGGCACAAAGAATCCTAATCAAGATGAACCCAAAGATCCACACCTAGACACATCATAATTAAAATGGCACATGTTAATGATAAAGAAAGAAAGTTAAAGGCAGCAGGAGAAAGACTGAATATTACCTACAAAGGAGTTCCCATTAGAATGTCAGCTGCATTTTCAATAGAAACACTTCAACCCAGAAGGGAGTGGCATTAAGTATTCAAAGTAACAAAACGCAAGACCCTAAATCCAAAATTACTATGTAATAGCAAGGTTATAATTTAAAATTGAAGGTAAAATCAAATGCTTTCCAGACAAAATAAAATAAAATAAAAGGTTAAAGGAGTGCATTACCACCAAACCAGCAAGTTAAGAAATGTTAAAGGAACTGCTTAGTAAGAAAAAGAAAGCAAGAAGATTATAGGCATAAAGAAGAAAATATAGCAATAAATATATATCAATAATGACCTTAAATGTAAATGGATTAAATGCTTCAGTAAAAATACATAGCTTATCTGAATGGATAAGAAAACAACCTATATAATGCTATCTACAAGAGACTCACCTAAGAACAAAATATACACAGAGATTGAGAGTAAAGGGATGGAAAAATATATTCCATGAAAATAAAAAAGAAAAAAGGCTGCGGTAGCAATACTCATATCAGCCAATATAAACTTAAAAACAAAGGCTATAATAAGAGACAAATAAAGCTACTACATAGTACTAAAAGGAAATATTCAACAAGATAATATAACCCTATTAAACATATATGTGCTCGAGAAACCAAGATGGTGGTATTGGTAAACACTGGAAATTGCTGCCTCACAAAACCACTTCAAAAATACAACTAAAAGACAAAAAAACATCATCCAGAACCACAGGAAGGCTGGCTGAGTGGAAATTCTACAACTAGAAGGAAAGAGAAAAGGACACTGAGACTCAGAGAAGGTGTGGAAGTAAAGTACAAAGGTACGGGCTGGCAACTGAGGATATGGTTGTCTTTTTCAATCGGGAGGGAGTCCCAAGTTCTCTACTGCTCTGAACTCCAATTCCAGGCGAGTCCCTGGGGACCCAGACTCACATGGGAAGAAACTGGACTATCTGGCATCGATCCAAACTTGAGGGCAGCTTTCTCTTGGAGGTGCTTGCAGCGATTTACCAGGACTGGGGAGCAGCCATAGCTGCTGGTTTTGCCAAGTTGATCCCCTGAGACCCAGCCTCACCCAAGCTGTGTGCAGAGGCTTTTGTATATGAAAGGTCTGGCCCTTTGCAATCTGAAAATTACCTAACAAACTGCTGCTGGGTCAGAGAAACCCAGACTTCCACAAGAAGGCCCAAGGCCCCATAGCAGCTTGCATTGCTTCACAGCTGGGCCTCACCTGGGCACCTCCAAACCCCAAACAAAGATGAACCTGCAGATCTCTCCATAGCTCCTGCTGGGTAGCTTCAGGCAGAGGCTAAATGAGCACCTCCTTAGAGATCCAAGAGCCAGCATACCCAGTGGTTAGCGTACCTAGTTGTCCGAGTGAGACCATCCACATTGCAACTCCTCAGATCCATAAAGGACACACTCAAGGGGCAGACTCAGTGAACACCAAAGCCCCACTGAAGCAAGTATTGCCCCAGAAGGGTGTCTCCAGCACAGAAGTTCTCCCACCTTAGACACAGCTGATTCTCACAGCCAATTGGCCTGGAGGTCAATTCCTTCCAGTGATACCTACAACAATCAAGGCTTAACTATGACAAGACTATGCACAAAGCCCACAAAAGGGTTACCAAGAGTGTACACCTCAGGTAATTGGGGAGGCTGAGCCACTGGGCCCTATAGGACACCTACCACACAAAGCCACTCTATCAACACAGGGAAGCATAAAAATGCAGAGACCAAAAGAACAGGTCACAAATGATGGAAATGGAGGAAAGCAAACTACTGGATACAGTGTTCAAAACCACACTTACAAGGTTTTTCAAGAATTTTCTAGAAACCGACGATAAATTTAGTGAGACCCTCAAGAAATCTAGTGAGACCCTTAAGGTTATGAAAAAGGACCAACTAGAAATTAAGCACACACTGGCTGAAATAAAGAATATTATACAGAGCTCCAAAAGCAGACTAGAGGATCTCAAGAATCAAGTCAAAGATTTGAAACACAAAGAAGCAAGAAAAACCCACCTGGAAAAAACAAAAAGAAAAAAGAATCCAAAAATATAAAGATAGTGTAAGGAGCCTCTGGGACAACTTCAAGTGTGCCAACATCTGAATGATGGAGGTGCCAGAAGAAGAAAGAAAGAGCAAGATATTGAAAACCTATTTGAAGAAATAATGACAGAAAACTTCCCCTACCTGGTGAAAAAAATAGACTTACAAGTCCAGGAAGTGCAGAGAATCCCAAACAAAAGGAAACCAGAGGACCACACCAAGACACATCATCATTAAAATGCCAAGAGCAAAAGACAAAGAGAGAATCTTAAAAGCAGCAAGAGAAAGAAACTCAGTTACCTACAAGGGAGTACCCATACGACTGTCAGCTGATTTCTCAACAGAAACTTTGCAGGCCACAAAGGGAGTGGCAAGAAATATTCAAAGTGATGAATACCAAGAACCTACAACCAAGATTACTTTACCCAGCAAAGCTATCATTTAGAATTGAAGGTCAGAAAAAGAGCTTCACAGATAAGAAAAAGCTAAAGGAGTTCATCACCACCAAACCAGTATTATATGAAATGCTGAAAGGTATCCTTTGAGAAGAGGAAGAAGAAGAAAAAGGTAAAGATACAAATTATGAACAACAAATACACATCTATCAACAAGTGAATCTAAAAATCAAGTGAATAATCTGATGAACAGAATAAACTGGTGAATATAATAGAATCAGGTGCATAGAAAGGGAGTTGACTGACTATTCTTGGGGGAGTGGAAATGGGTAAGGGAGATGCAGGAAGAGACTGCAAAAAAATCATACACCTATGGATGAGGACAGTGGGGGAGAAGGTTAAGTTCAGAAGGTGGGGTGGGAAGAGGGTAGAGGAGAGCTATGGGGGGGGAAGAGGAATAACTGTAATAATCTGATCAATAAAGATTTAATTTAAAAAAATTAAAAAAAACATATGTGCTCAATATAGGAGAACCCATGTACATAAAAAAAAAAAAAAAAAAAAAAAAAAAAAAAAAAACACTTGATGGACCTTAAGAGAAAGAGAAAGAGAAACAGCAATATGGTCAGAATAGGGGACTTTAAAACCTTATTGACATCATTGGATAGATCTTCCAGTCAAAAACTCAATAAGGAAACAGAAGTCTTAAAAGATGCACTAAATCAGATGGAACTTTGATATTTACAAAACATTTCATCCCTAAGTAACAGAATATACATTCTTCTCAAGAAAATATAGAAAATTCTCAAAGATTCACCACATATTAGGACACAAAACAAATCTATCCAAATTCAAGAACATTTATATCATGCAATCTTCTTGGATCACAATGGCATAAAGTTATAAATCAACTAAATTTAAAAAACACTCAAATACATGGAAGCTAAGTAGCATGTTATTAAACAATGAATGGGTTATCAATGAGATCAATCAATAAATTAGAAACTTCTTAGAAAAAAAAATTAACACACAGCCCAAAACCTTTGGAATAGGGTAGAACCAAATGGCAGCACAGGTAAATGCTTGTATTTACTGTCCCACAACCATATCAAAATTGCAACTGAAATACAGAACAGCCATCATTCTGAACCACCAGAAAGCTGGCTGAATGGAAGTCCTACAACTAGACTGAAACGGCAAGACCTCAACCTAGAGGCTCTGATGCCCAGTGCTCCCATCAGTTGGTCCCGGCGTTCCCCAAGGTGGGCTCCCACCAGTCCGTCCCCACCCGTCTCCCGGCACCGGCGCTGGGTTGGCCGCCCCCAGTCTAGTTTCCTGCCTGGGAAGGCCGAGGGCCACGGAGAGGGGGCAGACCCGGGGCTCTGGGGGAGCAGGGGCGGCCCGAGCACCCTCCAGCAGGGGAACGGCGCCCCGGGTTCCTGGGTGCTGGGGAGCGGCCTGCAGCCTTCAGGGAAGGATGCCTATCAGGGGCGAGGACTGCGCCCTCCATCTTTGCACTGGGTCCTCCATTTTGGGGCAGAGCCATGTGCTTGGCAGGGCCTCTTCCGAGAAGCCCAGGCCTCTGCTGGCCACGCCCAGGATTTCTCTGGACTAACCAATGATAATCAAGGGAAGTGCACGCCATCAATATGACTATATCCTGTGTAATGAGACACCGACTGGCGCCTGGCCAATGGGCAGGGCCCACAGTCCCCTCTCCTGCCCTTACTCCACCCTCCTATAAAACCCCCTATCCCATCAGGCTTTGGTCTCTCTGCCACCTGCCGCTGTGCCAGTAAAGAGGGCAGGGGAGCCAGACCTAGGTTTGAGATAAATGACTCTTTGCTTTTGCATCGGACCTGCTGGCTCCCTGGTGGGCTCTTGGGAATCTTGAAATCTGGGCACAACATAGAGAAGTAATGAAGAAAGCACACTGAGACTGGTAGGATGGGCAGAGTCTGAAAGGGCTGGACCAGCACCCACATGTCGTGTTGTGTTTTTAATCAGGAGAAAGATTGTCTCTGTGTAAAGTATGGTAACAATCATATCAGGTAGAAATTATAGTTTAACTTTAGCTCTGCTGTTTGGCTTCTGTATTTATTTGCTTTGTTTAACAATAGAAAAGTTATTTTGATTTTCTGAATTATATAAATCACCCCATTCAATTGAATACCCTATTGATTGTACTGTGAATATCCCATAGGTTGTGGTCATATTGGTCTTAGAAAGCACATTTTCTTTTACCTGGGAAGGACAGCACGATTATCTCAAGGTCAGAGGGCTCCAGTTAACATGTCCCTGTAATTTTGATAACATGCTTAAGTCTGACCAGGTTCCTCATTCCAGACCCAAGGTCTCTAGATAATGTGTTTCTGTCAATTCAGTGATCCAGAAACCCAAAACTGTAATTTAGATAACATGCTGCTTCTGCTTCTATAAACGCTTTTTGCAAATTATGTTCCTCATTCCAAACCTTGGGATGTAATCAATACCTTTGTGATCTTTGCCTATATAAGTCTGGTTTTTCGACCATTTTATTACTATGAGATTTGGGAAAATAAGATGCCCCCTCATAGTCCGGGATTACAATAAATGTGACTATTTAATTCAACTTCTTGAGGTGTCCTTCTGTGATTCACGGGGCAAGAAACCATTACAACATGTGGAGGCTCACTGTGAGAAGCAATGGGCCCCAGTCCCACACCAGACCCCCAGCCTAGACTCTCTAGAAAAGAAGTCCCCATAACTATGGCTGTAAAAAGCAAGCAGGTATTGGGATTCAGTGACACAGAGGCTGCTGGAGACCCAGGTGTTCCTTTTAAAGGGCCAGCACATGAACTGAACTTACAAAGTCCTGCTTCCTCTGAGCTGCAACACCAAGGAGAGTCTCTGGGAAACCCAGACATATACAAAGAGGAACTGAATTGCCTGGCAGCAGGGTTGGAAGTGGAGCTGGCATTCTCCCAGATGGAGGTGCTCCCTGGGGTTATTTTTTTCTGTGCTGGCTCCTTCCCGGTTAAAGAGATGACTGATAGCCATATCTATTTGTTCCATCCCAGTGATTCCCTAAGACCCTGTTCCACCCAATTTTCAGCCCCACCCAATGGCTTTTGCATATGAATTGCCTATTCTTGCTCAGGCTTCAGATATTCATAAAATCTCTTTAACAAGCTGCAGCTGGACCAGCATTCCCCAAAACTATCAGTAAAAGTTCTATGACCCTGCACCTGTGTTGCTTCTCAGCTGGGCCTCACCTGGGCACTTCCAAGCCCAATACAAATAGCCCCTGCAGTTTAGCCTCAGCTAGTGGCTTTCTTTGCACCTCCCTAGAGGACCTAGACAGCTTCAGACCATGCTAGTGGACAGCTTCAGGTCATGCCAGATTACAACTCTACACATCCATAAGTGATACACTCAAGGGGCAGACTCAGTAAGCACCAAAGCCCCTCTGGAGAAAATCCTGCTACATCGGAGTATCTCCTGCACAGCAGCTCTCCACACTATAGTCACAACTGCTCCTGACAGCCAGTGGCCTGGAGGTCAACTCCCGAAGTACACCAACAGCATTCAAGGCTCAATTACAAAAAGTCCATGCACACAGCCCATATAGGGGCACACCTACAGTGCCCAGGTCATGTGCATGGGAAGTCTGAGCCACTGGGCCTTACAGAACACCTATTACACAAGATCACTCTACCAAGTCCAGGAGGCATAGAAGCTCTACTTAATACATAAAAACAAACACAGGGGAGCAGCCAAACTAGGGAGACAAATATGTCACAAATGAAAGAAATGGACGCAAGCAAGCTCCTAAGTACAGAGTTCAAAACGACAGTTATCAGGTTACTCAAGGATCTTTATGAGACTCAAATATCTTAGTGAGAAACTCAAAGACATGAAAAAGAACCAGTCAGAAATTAAACATACACTAACTGAAATAATACTTTACAGGAATTCAACAGTAGAGTAGAGGATCTAAGAATCAAATGAACAACATGAAATATGAGGAAGCATATGAGGAAGCATAAAAAAATCCAAAAATATGAAGATAATTTAAGGAGCCTCTGGAACAACTTCAAGTGTACTAACATTCACATGATGATGTTGTCAAGAGGGCAAGAATGAGCAAGACATTGAAAACCTATTTGAGGGAATAATGACAGAAAACTTCCTCTACCTGGTGAAAGAAATAGACTTAAATGTCCAGGAATCATAAGTCCCAAAAAGAGGACCCCAAAGAGGACACCGAGACACATCATAATTGAAATGTCAAGGGTTAAAGACAAAGAGAGAATCTTAAAAGCAATTAATTACCACAAGGGAGCACCCATATGACACCTCAGCTTATTTCTCAACAGAAACTTTGCAGGCCAGAAGGGAGTGGCAAGAAATATTCAAAGTGATGAATAGAAAGAACCTACAACCAAGATTACCTTACCCAGCAAAGCTATCATTTAGTATTGAAGGTCAGATAAAGAGCTTCACAGATAAGAAAAAGCTAAAGGAGTTCATCACCACCAAACCAGTATGACATGAAATGTAGAAGGGCATTCTTAAAGAAGGAGGAGAAGGAGAAAAAGAAGGAGGAGGAGAAAAAGGAGGAGGAGGAGATCCAGGAGGGGGAGGAGGAGGGGGAGAAGAAGAGGAAGAAAAAGAAGGAGGAGGAGGAGGAAGAGGAGGAGGAGGGGGGGAGAGGAGAAGGAAGAAGACTTAAATGTAAGACATAAAAACATAAAAATCTTAGAAGAAAACATAGAGAGCAAAATCTCAAACACGTTTTGTACCAATATGATTACGGATACAGCTGCTAGGACAATGAGCACTAAAGAGAAAATAAGCAAGTGGTTCTACATCAAAGTAAAGAGCTTCTGCACAGCAAAAGAAACCATCAACAAAACAATAAGAAAACCCACTGATGGGAGAACATATTTACCAATGATAGGATAAGTGAAATAAAGCCAGTCAGAGAAAACAACTACCATATGATTTCACTCATTTGTGGAATTTAATGAACAAACTAAACTATCAAACAAAATACACACAGACTCAGAGCCAGAGAGCAGGACCACCGCTCTGGATTGAGGGATTCAGCCTGTATGACTTGTAACCTGTAATGATTATCCTGTGCCCAGTTCCCTATGCCTGTAACTCCTACTTTCCCACATGATACTTGTCATTCTACCCAATATAGGCATCTGGCTTATGGTGGGGAGAAGAACAGATATTTGTGGATGACTTGCTGCTCTGCCATACTGCCAATAATCTATAATAATAAAAGCATAATGTGGTAATTATACTGGATGTCCTTCTGGACCTTCCAGACAAAGCTGGGATTGTGAGGGAAGCCCAATCCCGGGTGCCAGAGGAAAGCTGGTGCTGGCAGCTGGGGGAAGAAAGGCCTACTCTTGCAAAAGTTTTGTGTATTGGGCCTCTAGTATAGGAATAAACACTCATATGATTCAACCCTGTCTCGAATGAATTGGCTCAATAGTGACAGGCAGCACAGACACCTTGATTGTCTGATTACAAATTCACTGTGGGATAAGGACAGTGGTTTTCAAACATAATAGATCAGGGTGAACTTGAAAGGCCTAGCTTGTAGCGCAAGATGGAGTACCTGCTGGTCTTAAAGCTTGGGCTATAGCAGGTCAGCTTCCAAGATTATCTGCAAATTCTCTTCAGGGTAAATGATGTGAGGGTTGGCACTTTAGTGTGGGAAGACAAATATGGAAACAAATACTCTGAAGAAAATAAGTAGGTTTTAGCTGTCATGCATGGGTTATATATACTAACTGAAATAAATAGCAAAAATACATTCTTGAATGTGGACCGAAGCTTGGTGTTCCCTAAATAGCATCTTTGGCTTTACTGTAGGACTGATAATCTTTAAGCAACAAAACTATCTACTGCTTATAAATTCATTTGGACAAACAATAAAGTCAATGTGAGTAAGGCATCACAGAAACTTATGTACTTTCTTTCAGAAGATTCAAGAGTGGGTCCCACCTTCAAAACCTTACAAGAAAAGACAATGAAAAATAATTTCAACATGTAAATTATGGGGTTATTCATGTAATTTTACTTTTACTACTTACTGTTAACTTCACTAAAATTAATTTACAAAAAAAATAATAGACCATTGCACAGTAAGAAACATGGTATATATTATGCCCACAGCATATATTTATATGTAGAAAACTATAGGAGCAACCAAAACAGAAGTTCAGTAAACTAAAACATAATATCCCTTGAAGTATGCCCCATGTGGATTTCATTCTATACTTTATTTTTTTAAATATATTTTTTATTGATTAAGATATTACATATGTGTCCTTGTCCCCACGTTACCCTCTACCCCCCCCCGCTCATGCCCTCCCCCCCGCCTCGTTGTCCGTGTCCATTGGTTAGGCCTATATGCCTGCATGTAAGTCCTTTGGTTGCTCTTTCCCCTTTACCCCCACCCTCCCTTTCCCTCCCTCCAAAGCCCAGCAGTCCAATCAATGCCACTCCGTCTCTGGATCAATCCTTGTTCATCAGTTTATGTTGTTCCTTATATTCCACAAATGAGTGAGTTCATGTGGTATTTATCCGCTCTCCAGTTCCATCCATGCTGTGGCAAATGGTAAGAGTTCCTTTTTCTTCTTCCTCTTCTTAAAGGATACCTTTCAGCATTTCATATAATGCTGGTTTGGTGGTGATGAACTCCTTTAGCTTTTTCTTATCCATGAAGCTCTTTATCTGACCTTCTATTCTGAATGATAGCTTTGCTGGATAAAGTAATCTTGGTTGAAGGTTCTTGCTATTCATCACTTTGAATATTTCTTGCCACTCCTTTCTGGCCTGCATGGTTTCTGTTGAGAAATCAGCTGACAGTCGTATGGGTACTCCCTAGTAGGTAACTGACTGTCTTTCTCTTGCTGCTTTTAAGATTCTCTCTTTGTCTTTTGCTCTTGGCATTTTAATTATGATGTGTCTTTGTGTGGTCCTCTTTGGATTCCTTTTGTTTGGGGTTCTCTGCGTTTCCTGGACTTGTAAGTCTATTTCTTTCACCAGATAGGGGAAGTTTTCTGTCATTATTTCTTCAAATAGGTTTTCAATATCTTGCCCTCTCTCTTCCTCTGGTACCCCTATAATTCTGATGTTGGTATGCTTGAAGTTGTCCCAGAGGCTCCTTACACTATCTTCATATTTTTGGAATCTCTTTTCTTTTTTCTTTTTCGGTTGGGTATTTTTTTATGTTTCTTTGTATTTCAAATCTTTGACTTGATTCTTGGGATCCTCTTGTCTGCTGTTGGATCTCTGTAAATTATTCTTTATTTCAGTCAGTGTATGCTTAATTTCTAGTTGGTCCTTTTTCATGTCCTCCATGGTCTCACTATACTTATTGAGGGACTCATTAAATTTATCGGTGGATTCCATAAAATTCTTGAAAAACCTTATAAACGTGGCCTTGAACTCTATATCCAGTCGTTTGCTTTCCTCCTTTCTGCCATTCATGACCTGTTTCTTTGTCTCCGCATTTTGGCTGCTTCCCTGTGTTGATAGAGTGGCTTTGTGTGCTGGGTGTCCTGTAGGGCCCAGTGGCTCAGCCTCCCCAGTTACCTGAGGTGGACACTCTTGGTGCACCCCCTTGTGGACTTTGTGCACAGTCTTGTTGTAGCTATGCTTTGGTTGTTGTAGGATCACTGGGAGGATTTGACCTTCCGGCCAATTGGCTGTGAGAATCAGCTGTGTCTGCAGTGGGAGAACTTCTGTGCTGGAGACACCCTTCTGGGACAAGACTTGCTTCAGTGGGGCTTTGGTGCTCACTGAGACTGCACCCTGAGTGTGTCCCTTATGGATCTGAGGAGTTGTGATCTGGATGGTCCCCCTCTGACCACTGGGTGCAGTGGCTCTTGTATCTAAGGAGGTGCTAATTTAGCCTCTACCTGAGGTTACACAGCAGGAACTACGAAGAGAACTACAGATTCCCCTTCCTTTTTTTTTGGAGTTTGGAAGTGCCCTGATGAGGCTCAGCTGTGAAGGGATGCAAGCCGCTGTGGGGCCTTGGGCCTTCTCTTAGAAGTTCTGGGTCTGTCTGGCCCTGCTGCAGTTAGGTAATTACAGGTTGCAAATGGCCAGGGCATTCATATGCAAAAGCCTCTGCCGCAGCCTGGGTGGGGCGGGATCTCAAGGAATCAAAGGGCGGAGCAAGCAGCTATGGCGGATCCTCAGCCCTGCCCTGAGGAGTCGCGAGTCTCAGTGTCCAGTAACGGCTGCAAGCACCTCTGAGGGAAAGCCGCCCTCAAGATCACCCGCTGCCAGACAGTCCAGTTTCTCCCCGTATGAGTCCTGGGTCCCCAGAGACTTCCCGGAACTGGAGATCAGAGCCGTCGGGAGCTTGTGACTCCCTCCAGATTCAAAAAGACAGTCGCGTCCTTAGGTGCCAGACCCTTTCTGCGAGCGCGAGCCCTGTACCTCTGCACTTTACTTCCGCAGCTCCTCTGGCTCTCAGTGTGCTTTTCTTTCCTTCTAGTTGTAGAATTTACACTCAGCCAGTCTTCCTGTAGTTCTGGATGATGTCCGTTTTGTGTTTTTGAAGTATTATTCAATTGTTGTGGGAGGCAGCAATTTCCCGGTGTTTATATATGTTGCCATCTTAGTTTCTCCTCCCTATACTTTATTTTTTAAAAAGCATATTTTTATTGGTTTTAGAGAGGAAGAGAGAGCGGGAGAGAGACAGAGAAACATCTATGGTGAGAGAGAATCATGGATCGGCTGCCTCCTGCACGCCCCCTACTGGGGATTGAGCCTGCAACCCAGGCTTGTGCCCTTGACTGGGAATCAAACCTGTGACCTCCTGGTTCCTAGGTCGATGCTCAACCACTGAGCCACACCAGCCGGGCCCATTCTATACTTTATGAATTGAATCTATTTTAGTTATATGTAGATAATAAGTAAATCAATTATAAACCTATCTGTAGTTTATAGGTAGAATTGCAGATATATATGATCAACCCATTTATATGGTAAAATGTTGATAATGTATATATCTTTAACTTCAATAAATGTTAATTATAACACATCAATGGTATATAACCACAGTCTTAAAAACAAGAATTTACTGTTGGAACTGTAGGGCAATATAATCCTTAACTGCCATTTCTAAGCTTCCTGCCACAGGAGAACAAAAGACCAAGAAAAACTTGCTAGACACCAGGAGTCAGACTATACAAGAAATGTAAACTGCCCTGAAGACACCTGATCAGACACATGCATTCCATCAACATTCTAAGCTCACCAGCTCAGCCCCCAAACACACTGACACAAGTTTCTGCCAATGACTGAGCATAAGGATGAAACTCCAGCTCCTGGGGGGCTGCCATTATTGACCAAATTTCCTTTTGGCTTGGTGCTGTGTAGCCCTTTCCCATTTCCACCCCTTTCCCTAAATATGTTGGGGTCCAGCTCCAGCGGGTCCAGGGGTTCCCAAAGGTGTGGACGGAGTTGGAGAAGAAGGAATGACATAGAGGCAGCATTTAGATGATCAGCATAGTTGGTTCTCCAGCCAGGTTCTGTGTCTATTGTCTTGTTATATCTGTATTTATACCAGTTGATTTTAATCCTATCAATTCTATCCCAAAGGCTAGGGTATTTATTATCTCCATTCCAAGGTTACTCTATTATTCTTTTAAGCTTCAAGGAAGTAACTGAAGGAGATTATCCTAAGTAAAGATTATGTAGCTTAATTGTGATTGTTCATAGTTAAAGTGATTAATTACCCGCCTGACATTTAGTTAAGGGGTTTTATTCCCTCCCTAATTCCAGGGGAATATTCTCACCTGGGGAAACAATCTTTCTCGGGAAGGTGGTCCTGTTTAAAACACATAGCATTAGGAGGGGGAGAAAACATATGCCATATACACCAGGTCCCTTGAAACAAGCTGTGCAGATGTTTCTTCCCTGCAGTGACTGTGTCTAGCAGCAAGGATAGACCAGCTTCCGGCATAAATAAATTCAGTTTCTTTAGTTACTATTGAGTTGACTATTTAGCCTGCCTATGCACCACAATGTTAACCTTCCATGTTCACCTTTTGGTTACAGAAAGAGCTCCCCACAGTAAGAGAAGTCTTTCATGGGAGCTCCACTGTCTTTCATCTTGCCACTTGCCTAGAGTTTCTCAGGATCAATGCACACAGTTCATACAGAGTTAATTTACCATTTTTATTCTTACTGTTCTGACATTTTGTCTATTAATATAAAAAAAAATTCTGACCTATGAAAAAATTTTGTGAGTTTATTTGAGCCAAACTATTGACAATTGCCAAGAAGTAGAATCTCAACATGTTGGAATAATGCTCTAGAGCAGTGGTTCTCAACCTCCCTAATGCTGCAACCCTTTAATACAGTGCCTCATGTTGTAGTGACCCCCAACCATAAAATTATTTTCATTGCTACTTTGTTATGAGTTGGCTTAACAAGATAGACCACCGACTCAGAATTTAAATTTAAGAGCCTTTATTAAGCTAGACAGCTGACCACAGTGCCTGTCTCCCACTCTGGGAGCTTTGGAGCATGTGGCAAAGAGCAAGTGTGCAGTATGATCCTTTATAGCGAAAGTGTTAAAAAAAAATACAAAGCATTTCATTAGCTGTTCCTTAGAAGTTCACAGAAAGTTCATAAGCACAAAGGGGAGGTAAACGGAGTCACACCTGGCTGCAGCATATCATAACACATTGTTTTTCTAAGGCAATCTAGGAATTTTTCTTCCATGGTTCCTAACCCTGACACAATCCCTCTCCATACATAAGACCCCCCTCCCAGCACATTCAGTTGCTCATGTTTCATTTCCTCCCCTCAGCACATTCTGTAACATTCTGTAACCCTTCCATGGCTCAGTCCCACACGCTGTAACAACTTCATAACTGTAATTTTGCTTCTGTTAAGAATCGTAATGTAAATATCTGATATGCAGGATGTATTTTCATTGTTACAAATTGAACATAATTAAAGCATAGTGCTTAAACACAAAAACAATATGTAATTATATAGGTGTTTGTTGATGGTCTTAGGCGACCCCTGTGAAAGGGTTGTTCGACCCCCAAAGGGGTTGCGACCCACAGGTTGAGAACCGCTGCTCTAGAAAATGATAGTTTTTCACTTTGTTTTGTACACTATCAGAGGTCTTGTGCATGAATTCATGCACAGATTGGGTCTCTCAGCCTGGCTGGCAATCAAGGACTATGGGGGAGCCGGCTGGCCTGGGAGAGGGGCTGCAGGAAGTTGGCCAACCATGGAAGGTTGTCTGTGGGAGTGCACTGAACACCAGGGGACAGCTCCTGCATTGAGCATCTGCCCCTAGGTGGCCAGTGCTTGTCATAGTGACTGGTCAACCAGTTGTGCCAGTCGTTCCAGGCGTTCCAGTCGTTTGGTCATAACAGTCACTTAAGCTTTAATATATATAGATAATCAAAGGAGGTTACATAAGAAGGTCACATGAAATCCATTGGTGATAGTTTAGGGAGGAAGGAGAAAGCAAACAGGGTGCAGTGAACCTCTTAACTGGATTAAAATTAACATGTTTCTTTTACATAGGTGAGTGCAAGATAGTTAACAGTCAACAATCTATACTAATAAAAGGGTAATATGCTAATTAGACTGGACATCTTCTGGATGCCCTTCCAGACAAAGCCACGGTGGCAGGGCTGACACAGAGGTGGTTAGAGGTGATCAGGCAGGCAGGGGAGCAGTCAGGGGCATCAGGCTGGCAGGCAGAGGTGGTTAGGGGTGATCAGGCAGGCAGGAAGGCAAGCAGTTAGGAGCTAGTGGTCCCAGTTTGGAGAAGGTGCAGGCCGGGCTGAGGTACCCATCCCCACTCTGCCCCATGCATGAATTTTATGCACCAGGCCTCTAGTTAACAAGGTAACAATGAAGGAATCTGTGGTCTCTGCCAGGTGTATTAATTGTGCCATGAGATGTCTGAAAAAATGAAAATTACAAGTTACCCTGATATTACACAGGTATGTTATTTTATTTTTTATTTATTTTTTATTAAATCTTTATTGTTCAGATTACTACATTTGTTCCTCTTTTTTCCCCCCATCACTCCCCTCCTCCCAGTTCCCACCCCACCCTCCGCCCTCACTCCCCCCCCACTGTCCTCATCCATAGGTGCACGATTTTTGTCCAGTCTCTTCCGGCATCTCCCACACCCCTTTCCCCCCCAAGAATAGTCAGTCCATTCCCTTTCTATGTCCCTGATTCTATTATGATCACCAGTTCATTCTGTACATCAGATTATTTATTCACTTGATTCTTAGATTCACTTGTTGATAGATGCATGTTTGTTGTTCATAATTTGTATTTTTACCTTTTTCTTCTTTCTTCCTCTTCTTAAAGGATACCTTTCAGCATTTCATATAATACTGGTTTGGTGGTGATAAACTCCTTTAGCTTTTCCTTATCTGTGAAGCTCTTTATCTGACCTTCACTCTGAATGATAGCTTCGCTGGATAAAGTAATCTTGGTTGTAGGTTCTTGGTATTCATCACTTTGAATATTTCTTTCCATTCCCTTCTGGCCTGCAAAGTTTCTGTTGAGAAATCAGCTGACAGTCATATGGGTATTCCCTTGTAGGTAACTGAGTTTCTTTCTCTTGCTGCTTTTAAGATTCTCTCTTTGTCTTTTGCTCTTGGCATTTTAATTATGATGTGTCTTGGTGTGGTCCTCTTTGGGTTCCTTTTGTTTGGGGTTCTCTGCGCTTCCTGGACTTGTAAGTCTATTTCTTTCACCAGGTAGGGGAAGTTTTCTGTCATTATTTCTTCAAATAGGTTTTCAATATCTTGCTCTCTTTCAGCTTCTGGCACCCCTATAATTCTGATGTTGGTATGCTTGAAGCTGTCCCAGAGGCTCCTTACACTATCTTCGTATTTTTGGATTCTTTTTTCATTTTGCTTTTTTGGTTGGGTGTTTTTTGCTTCTTCGCACTTCAAATCTTTGACTTGATTCTTGCGCTCCTCTGGTCTGCTGTTGGGTGTCTGTATAATATTCTTTATTTCAGTCAGTGTATGCTTAATTTCTAGTTGGTTCTTTATCACAACATCGAGGGTCTCATTAGATTTCTTGAGGATCTCACTACATTTATCGGCAGTTTCTAGCAAATTATTGAAAGACCTTAAAAGTGCGTTTTTTAGCTCTATATACTCCATTTCTGTCATGTTTCTTTGTCTCCGCATTATTTATGCTTTCTTGGTGCACCCCCTTGTGGTCTTTGTGCGCAGTCTTGTTGTAGTTAAGCCTTGATTGTTGTTGGCAATAACGGGGGTGATTTGACCTCCAGGCTAACTTGCTATGAGAGTCCAGGTATGTTATTTTAGATGCAAAACACAACAAACAGGTTTAGTTAAGACAAAGATTGATTTTTGTCAGGAAAAAATCTACACTGCATGCATAAACTGCTTTTTTAATTTAAAAAAAATTTCATTGTAGATCATTCTTTGTGGTTACTTTAGGTCTCTATAGTTAGCAAGGCCGCCATGCAGGACTTCTGTGAACTTGTCAGGTTATGATGTGGTGACTTTTTGTCCACATAGCTTCCATTTATCTTGCATTCTAAGCTCATTTCCAATATGTTTAACTACTTGTTATCCTTGATTTCCAGTGGAAGCTAGCTAGCAGGCAACTGTGAACTGTCTATGACAGCAGTTCTCAGCCTGTGGGTCGCAACCCCTTTGGGGGTCCAATGACCCTTTCACAGGGATCGCCTAAGACCATAAGAAAACACATATATAATTACATATTGTTTTTGTGATTAATCACTATGCTCTAATTATGTTCAATTTGTAACAGTGAAAATACATCCTGCATATCAGATATTTACATTATGATTCATAAAAGAAGCAAAATTACAGTTATGAAATAGCAATGAAAATAATTTTATGGTTGGGGGTCACCACAACATGAGGAACTGTATTAAAGTGTTGTGGCATTAGGAAGGTTGAGAACCTCTGCTCTATGATATGTCAATATCCTGTAGCAACTTATAAGTATATTTCAAATTTTTTTAGAAATATATTCTTGCTCATAATAACTGCTTTCAATGTGTCACAAAACATATTTATGAAAAGACCCAAATATTGTTAGTGCCTATATAATAGGAAGCCTATGTTCAGTAAATAATGTTTCATTATTTTTATCTTAATTGGAAATTATTGAAATCTAGATATTCAATAATTTTCATCATTTTACTTATTATAACTCTAAGATTTTAAGTTACCGAAAAGATTTTGAGAAACTTTTTAAGTACATACATTCATATAATATTGTTAAAAAGTTGACCCAACTATTTTTATCTCATTTTATATCTATTTAATTAACTTATTCTGTTTTTTTTTTTTTTAATCCTCACATGAGGACATGTTTTTATTGACTTTAGAAGAAAGGGGAAGAGAGAAACATCGATGTGAGAAAAACATCGATGGTTGGTTGCCTCCTGTAAACACCCCAACCAGAAATTGAACCTGAAAGCTAAGTATGTGCCCTGACCAGGAATGAAACCACAACCATTTTTCCTGGTGTATAGAAGGATGCTCCAACTGAGCCACCCAGCCAGCGAAGTTTATTTGTTAAAAATTATACTTAAATTACTCATAATAATCTCATGAATCATTAGACAAAGTCAATTATTCTCCCAAGCTATTTTTCATATTGACAAACCCTGCAACAGACATAAGATTAACTTAATCTAATAACCCATGTACTAATAAAAGGAAAATATTATTCTTAATATTTATATCTCTAAAGACATGTCAAGGGGTGGTAAGGCTGGGAGGAGGGAGGCTAAGGGGGAGAAAATACAAGATATCTATAATACTAACAACAATAAAAATATATTAAAAAATAAAATAAAGCACCTCTGTTTTAATTAGATCAACATAGTTAAAATTAGCTTCACCACCAGTTTCACAGAACCTGAAAAAATATTTGGGTTAGCTCCTGTTGTATATTTAGATAAACATTTAATTCCTTTAAGTTGATTGAACAGAGCTCTTAATAAACCAATTATAATCAACTTTCCATTTTAATTGCAAAATATATTTATACAGTATTTTTATTTAGATAGCAAAAGAGCTAGTTTTGCTGTTCAGAAATGCACAGTTCAGGGAACTGCAAGGCATGCCATTTTTAATAAGCTTAACCTATTTAAAGATATACATGCATGATTTGGTTTCATACTTCTTACTAGAGGCCCGGTGCACAAACTTTATGCACAGTGGGGATGGGGAAGGTCCCTCAGCCCTCTACAGTCTGGGATCCCTCTCACTATCCAGAATGACTGGCTCCTAACAATTTACCTGCCTGACTGCCTGATGAACCAAACTGCTCTCCCCTGAAAGCCTAATCCATCAAACTGCTATTCCTTACCAACCAGATCCCCCTAATTGCCTAATTCATCTACCCTGTGGCCTGATGTCGCTAACTGCCTAACGGCTCTCCCCTACTGGCCTGACCACCCTAACTGCCTAAATAATGTCCTGTGCTACCCTGATCCCACTTACTGCTGATCTGCTCTCCCCTCCAGGCCTGATTGACCTAACTGCCTAATTGCTCTCCTCAGCCAGCCTAGCCCTCATAACTGCTTAACTGTTCTCCCCTGCCAACCTGATCCCCCAACTGCCTTACTATTCTCCCCTCTTGGCCTGATCCTCCTAACTGCATGACTGTTCTACCCTGTCAGTCTGATCCCTCTAACTGCCTGCTCTCCCCTACTGGCCTGATCACCCAAACTGCCTAACTGTTCTCCCCTTCTGCTCTGATCCCACTGAAGTCCAAACTGCTCTCCCCTCCTGGCCTGATATCCCTAACTGCCTAAATGCTCCCCAACCAAGCCTGAACCTATTAGCTGCCTAAGTGCTCTCTCCTCCTGGCCTGATCTCCGAGACTGCTCTCCCCTCGTGGTCTGGTCACCCTAACAGTATAACTACTCTCCCCAGCCAGCCGTATGCCCCTAACTGCCTAACTACTCTCCCCTCTGTACTGATCCCCCTAACAGCCTAAATGCTCTACCTCCTGGCCTGATCCCCATAACTGCCTTACTGCTCTCCCCTGCCCAAATCCCCCTAAAGGCCAAATTGCTCTCCCC
The DNA here is from genome assembly GCA_036010255.1 of Myotis pilosus. NCBI lineage: Eukaryota > Metazoa > Chordata > Mammalia > Chiroptera > Vespertilionidae > Myotis > Myotis pilosus. The sequence goes on from JASKON010000044.1 coordinate 1,536,141, forward strand.
TGCTGGGTTAATCTCCCTAACTGCCTAACTGCTCTTCCTTGCCAGCCTGATCCCCCTAACTACCTATCTGCTTTTTTCTCCTGTCCTGATCTCCCTAAATGCCTAACTTCTGTCCCCATCTGTCCTGATCCCCCTAAACTGCCACCTCTCCCTTCTCCCTTTTACCACTGAGCTGTCCTTCCCGTCTCTGCCTTCTGGTGCAGTCCTTGCCTTCTCCTTTCTCCCAGGGTGCTGGCCTTCTCATCTTCTCCCTTTTTGTGGGGTTCTGTCCTTCTACCTTCTCCTGTATTGTGAAGTGCTGGCCTTCTCTCTTTTCCCTTCTCCGGCAGAGCCATCTTTTCCCTTCTGCCTTCTCCTGTGATTCCTTCTCCCATGGCCTCTGCAAAAGGGACTGCTGTGCTGGACCGGCCCTCCTAGCCTCCAAGGCTACAGGGGTTGCAGCCACTGTGGCTTTATCAGGAAGGACATCCGGAAGACATCTCTTCTAATTAGCATCTTACCCTTTTATTAATATAGATATTAGTATCAGCTAGTGTTCCTAAAGGAAAGTTTGAGGCCTTGAATTTCCATAACTTAAAAGTTACTCTGTCTTTGGAGTGAAATCACCTCATATAGTTTCACTTTCCTTTTGACTATTACATTATTGCAGGTCCCTGATAATGAATCCAGAAACCCTTGAAAAGCCCCAAGTTTCCTGGGAGCACACTAAAGTCAGGAGCCAACTGCTTCTCATCTTTAAAAAACCAAACTTCCTCTATTTTCAGAGACAGCAGCTACAATCTAAATTGTATCTATAGCAAATGGTCAGAAGATGTCACCATGAGCTCAATGCCCACATACAAAAATCAAAATTAAAAAACCACTGCAAGTAACTGAATAATAGTACAACTAGACAATAAATTGGTCTGTGCTGTCAATACTTGAGCCAATTAAGCAGGGTTGAATCAGATATGAGCATTATTCCAATACTGCCAGCAATAACGGAGAGCAGCAGTCACCCACAAAAATTTCCGCTTCTCCCCATAAGCCAGCTGCTTATACTGGGTAGGACAAAGATTATATGGGATGTAGGAATTACAGTAGGAATTATAGGAAGTAGGCATTGCATAATTATTACAGTCATGTGGGCTGAGATGGAGAAAGTGGGGAGGCTACCAAGATTATAGAGCAATATAGCCACAATGTTGGACCAATGAAATAATATTTTTTATGTGTGAATCTTCTAAACTCAAAGTAGAAATAAGTGTTTTGGCTATTTGAACTCAGGGACATCTTCTAATTGGATGTTTTGGAGAGAACCACATATCAATGACCATTCAGCATAGATCAAATGCAGGACAGTTCATACAAGACCAAATGTCATGACCTTTGGTGTAGACCACATATCTTTCTAGATGTTCCAGAGAAAACCAAATGTCCAATAATCAGAGCTTTGTGTTGGAGAAGGAAGAAACGTAGCTGCTACAAATGGCATGATCTTCTGTATACAAAAAATTCTAGGTAGCCACAGGAAAAAAACCCTATTTGAATAACTAAGTCTTGCAAGATTGCATGACACAAAATAAACATACAAAAATTAGTTATTTTCTTTACACTGTCATTGAACAACCCAAAAAGGGTAAAAAATTAAGTTATAATTATAATAGCATCTACACTAATAAAAGAAAAACATGGTAATTGGTGTACGACCGCTACCCTTCCCATTGGCTAATCTCCCTGTCACTCACAGAGTAGGGCCGAGATATGCAAATTAACTGGCAGCCAAGATGGCGGCTGGCAACCAGGCAGCTGATGTGAACAGGGAGGCTTGCTTGCTTCAGTGATGGAGGACTACAACGTTCCCCGCCTGACTTGCCGGCCTCTCAGCTGCAACTCTAAGCAACTATGTTGTGAATAAAGAAGCTAAAAAAACCCCAGCCAGCCGGACCGCAATATTGTATCAAATACAGATGGTAAACAAAGGCCAGAAACCTGTTTTCAGCAGCCGAGGCCTCAGAGCTAAAGCTGGCCTAGAATAAAAAGAAAAAAAGGAGCGGTTGGGAGCTTCAGTCCCAGCCTGAAAACAGCCCTCAGCCCCTCACCCAGACTGGCCAGGCACCCCAGTGGGGACCCTCACCCTGATCCAGGACACCCTTCAAGGCAAACCAGCCGGCCCCACCCATGCACCAGGCCTCTATGCTATATAGTAAAGGGTAACATGCCTCCCAGCACCGGGATCAGCATGACAGGGGGCAGCGCCCAAACCCCCTGTCATGTGTGTGACAGGGGGCAGGGCCCCAACCCCCCAGCCCCCATGGACCCTGCTCTGTGTGTGATGGGGTACAGTCATAACCTCCCCATCCGCCCTGCCCTGAGTGTGACAGGGGGCGGTGCCCCAACTCCCCTATTGGCCCTACTCTGTGAGTGACAGGGGGGAGCTCCCCAACCCCCTGATGGGCCCTGCTCTGTGCATGACAGGGTATGGAGCCCCAACCCCCCCTGATGGGCCCTGCTCTGTGCATGACTGGGAGTGGTGCCACAACCCCCCAATCAGCCCTACCCTGAACATGACTGAGGGTGGCATCGCAACCTCCCAATCTGCCCTGCTCTGTGCATGACAGGGGGCAGCGCCCCAACTCCCCAATCATCCCTGCTCTGAGCCCGACCAGGGGCTGCACCTAGGGATTGGGCCTGCCCTCTGCCACCCGGGAGCAGGCCTAGGTCGTTATCTCCTGAGGGGTCCCAGACTGCGAGAGTGCACAGGCCGGTCTGAGGGACCCCCCATTCCCTGAGTGCACAAATTTTTGTGCACCGGGTCTCTAGTAAAATAATAATATAATGTGAAATAAATTAATAAAAATAAAATGTTTACATTGAAAGTATAAAACTTTGTTTTAAAAATTTGGAGAATATCCACATAAATTGGAAGACACCCCTTGTTTATGAATTAGAAGACATTGTTAAGATTGCAATAGTCCCCAAATTTTTCTATAAATCCAACATATTTCTATGTAAATCACAGCTTATTTGTAGAAATACACAACTGGTCCCATAATTCATATGAAAAAGCCAGGGACACACTACAATCTTGAAACAATCTTAAGAAACAAAGCAGGACTCACTTTTCCAAATTCAACACATACAACAAATCAACAGTAAATAATTCAGTTTGCTATTGACATTATGGTCTGGATATAGATTAATGAAACAGAATTAAGAATCTGAAATTGAACTCATATATTGATGACCACTATATGAGTTCTCATCAAAGATGCTAAAAACAGTTAATGAGAGAAAAATGATGGCTTCATCAAAATGTGTTGGAATACCTATTACAAAAGGTCTCAAGATCTGGGCATTTCTTACTAAACTAGAGGCCTGGTGCATGAATTTGTGTACAGGTGGGGTCCCAAAGGGCCATTTTGCTCAGTCCCAATCAGGGCCGGGCCAATTGGGGCTTGCTGGCTGGAGGAACAGGAGGAGGGACTGTGGGAGTTGGCCAGCTGAGTGGGGGTGGGACCAGCTTGGGGGAGGGACCATGGGAGGTAGGCTAGCCGTGGGTGGTTGGCTGTGGGAGTGCACTGACCACCGGGGGCAGCTCCTGCATTGAGCATCTGCCACCTGGTGGTCAGTGCACATCATAGCAACTGGTCATTCAGTCTTAAATGTAACACAGTATTTTGAAACAGGATAAGTCTGACAGGAACTCAACTGGGATAAATATAGCTAAATACAACAAGAAATAAACATGAAATTAACCCAATTGTGTGTGTGTGTGTGTGTGTGTGTGTGTGTGTGTAAGCCTCCCTTATAGTAAAACTTTTAATGTGAATCTTCTATCTCCTTTAGTGTAGCAAGTAAATAAAACTAGGGCAGCGGTTCTCAACCTGTGGGTCATGACCCCTTTGGGGGTTGAATGACCCTTTCACAGGGGTTGCCTAAGACCATTGGAAAACACATATATAATTACATATTGTTTACAGTAGCAAAACCACTGATCTAGGGACAACTATTATACACACCTCTCAGAGAGGTGTTACCAGATAGAATTGGCCCCTGAGCCATTGGGAAAGTCTGTCCCCAACCTTGATACTCTTTTCTCATATGAATGAATTTATATAAGAGACCTCGACTGTGTTGTGAAAAGCCAGTTTATTAAAGCAAATAAAGCATGCATTTTTATTGAAAAAAGCAAGAGCAAAACAAGCAAACCTATACATCTGGCTTATGAAGCACAGATGGGCTCTCAGCTAATCTGAAGAGTGAGTTGGGTGGGGGTCTGGGGCATTATAAACCCTCCTGACCATATGCCTCAGAATTTCTCTGCTAAGTATTTTGGTACTGATTAATTCTCATGAGAATTTTTTTTTTTTTTTTTTTTTTTTTTTTTTTTTTTGTTGTGGCCTTCCCAGAAATCATGAGGAGCACCTGGCAACTTTATCTTGCCAAGCCTTGACATTGCTAGATTCTCTGCTTAGGGAGCAAAATAGCCTTTTATTTTTTTTTTCTTTCCCTTCCCTCCTCCCTTTCTGCATGCTCCCATTAGGGAAAGTTTTTTAACCATTTGCTCTCAAGTGTCCTTGGCTGGGGAAGATAATGCTTGTTAGTTATCAGCTGGCTACAAATTGCCCACACTGTTGGCCTTGTTTTAAATTTCCTGTCTCAGTTTCCCTATTCCCTGCCCTGGAACCCTGAAACACAACCATCCCTTCCTGGATTGTATATTCCAGTGCCAAACCCATTGAGTTCTGGTGAACAAGGTGTTTATGTTTGGTAACATGGCCACACATGTAAAAGTAGTGTTGGACCATTACCCTACAGTTAACTCCTAATAAATAAAAAATTTTATTGTAAAAGCCAAAACTAAAACTCCTTGAAGAGAATAGAAGAATAAATCTATGACTCTGTTTTAGTCAAAGCATTCTTAGTTAAGCAGTGAAAGCCTACATGACAAAAAGTAAACTGGATAGTCATCAAATTAAAAATTTGTGCTTCAAAGGATATCATCACAAAAGTGAAAGACTATCCATGGAATGGGAAAAAGTTTTTCTAGGGTTTTATACTATAACTAGAAGCCCGGTGCACAGATTGTTCACCAGTGGGATCCCTTGGCCTGGTCTTCAGGGATCAGGCTAAAACTAGTAGTCTGACATTTCCCAAAGCAACAGGTGGATGGAGAGGAGCTTCAGCCCAGGATAGGCACTGATACCACTCATCCCGGCCCCACTGCATCTGCCATCACAGCCACCGCTCAGTAGACTCACTGCTGCTCTGCAGTCTCCATGCACCCATCCTAGGGTGATACCGGCATGCCCATGACCAAGAAACAGCCACAGGCAGAATCATGCCCAGTCAGTCCCAATGCCAGTGCTAGTCCAGAAGGGGAAGGGGTGTGCAGGTAGTTGTCCACAGGAGAGGCTCATGCCACTGCTGCACTCAACAGCCATGTGTCCAATGTCTGGCACCCATTGGTCAGCTGAGTGGTGCTCCCACTGTAGTAACGCACTGACTGTCAGTGGGCAGCTCCTGCACTGAGCATCTGCTCCTTGGTGTTCAGTGCGCATCTTAGCTACCATTCAAATGGTTGGACGATCATTTGGCATATTAGGCTTTTATATAGATAAATGAGGATCATTTAGGTTATTTAAAACACTAACATCTAAACAACTAAAAGACAAAAATTTCAATTTAAAAAGGGACAAATAATTTGAATAGACATTTCTCCACAAGAGATATACAATTGGCCAACAAACACATGAAAAGATAATCTTAATCATTACTAATTATGAAAATGCAAATAAAAACCATAATGAGATACTACTTCATACACCCTAGGATTGCCAAATCAATAGGTCAGATAATAAGTGCTAAACTCAAACGATTCCATTCAACAAGAGATGGCTGTAGTTGGATATTTTATTTACTTGCAGAAAGAGATGGAGATTAACATCAATATAATTCAAATGATATCATGGTGCAAGGATTGTAAAATTGTTGATTAAGAGATTCTTTTTCTGAGAAACCAAGATGACAGCATAGGTAAATACCACAGTTTTCTGCCTCGAACAACCACAAAAATACAACTAAAAGATGGAACAGACATCATCCAGAACCACAGGAAGGCTGGCTGAGTGGAAATTCTACAACTAGAAGGAAAGAGAAAAGCATACCAAGACTCAGAGGAGGCGCAGTATGGAAGTAAAATACTAAGGTGCAAAGGTGCATGCAGAGCGGGTTGGTGGCTGAGGGTGCAGTTGTCATTTTCAATCAGGAGGGAGTCTCAGGCTCTAAGCTCCAGTTCCAGGCAAGTCTCTAGGGACCCAGACTCATACAGAAGAAGCGGGACTGTCAGGCATCGGTCGGAACTAGAGGGCAGCTTTCTCTCTGAGGGACTTGCAGCGATTACTGGGACACTGAGAAGCAGAGCCTCTGAGGGCAAGACTGAGAGCACCCTGTTGATCCTGTAGGACCCGCCCTACCCAAGCCCTGCAGGGAGGCTTTTGCTGGATAGCCTCAGGCAAAGGCTAGATTAGCACCTCCATAGAGATCCAGGAGCCAGGAAACCCAGAGGTCAGAGTGGAACCATCCAGTTTGCAGCCCCATGGAACCATAAAGGACACACTCAGGGGGCAGACTCAGTGAGCACCAAAGCCCCATTTCCCCAGAGGGGTGTCTCCAGCACAGAAGTTCTCCCACTGCAGACACAGCTGATTCTCACAGACAATTGGCCTGGAGGTCAATTCCTCCCAGTGATAACTACAACAATCAAGGCTTAACTATGACAAGACTGTGCACAAAGCCCACAAAGGGGTGCACCAAGAGTGCCCTCCTCAGGTAATTGGGGAGGGTGAACCACTGGGCCCTAGAGGACACTCAGCACAGAAAACCACTTTATCAACACAGGGAAGCATAAAAAAAGGGAGACAAAGAAAATGGACACAAATGACAGAAATGGAGGGAAGCAAACTACTGGATATAGAGTTAAAAACCACACTTTTAAGGTTTTTCTAGAAACTGCCAATAAACTTAATGAGATCTACAAGAAATCTAATGAGACCCTTGAGATTGTGATAAAGGACCAACTAGAAATTAAGCATACACTGACTGAAATAAAGAATATTATAGACTCCCAACATCAGACTAGAGGATTGCAATAATCAAGTCAATGTTTTGAAATATGAAGAAGCAAAAAACACCCAACCAAAGAAGCAAAATGAAAAAAAGAATCCAAAAATTCAAAGATAGTGTAAGGAGCCTCTGGGACAGCTTCAAGTGTACCAACATCGGAATTATAGGGGTGCCAGAAGAAGAGAGAGAGCAAGATATTGAAAACCTATTTGAAGAAATAATGACAGAAAACTTCCCCTACCTGTTGGAAGAAATAGACTTACCAGTCCAGGAAGCACAGAGAACCCCAAACAAAAAGAATCCAAAGAGGACCACACCAAGACACATCATAATTAAAATGCCAAGAGGGAAAGACAAAGAGAGAATCCTAAAAGCAGCAAGAGAAAAACAGTCAGTTACCTACAAAGAAGTACCCATACGACTGTCAGCTGATTTCTCAACAGAAACTTTGCAGGCCAGAAAGGAGTGGCAAGAAATATTCAAAGTGATGAATAGCAAGAATCTACAACCAAGATTACTTTATCCAGCAAAGCTATCATTCAGAATTGAAGGTCAGATAAAGCTTCACAGATAAGTAAAAGCTAAAGGAGTTTATCACCACCAAACAGTATTATATGAAATGCTGAAAGATATCCTTTAAGAAGTGGAAGAAGAAAAAGATAAAGATACAAATTATGAACAACAAATACACATCTATCAACAAGAGAATCTGAAAATCAAGTGAATAATCTGATGAACAGAATGAACTGGTGATCATAATAGAATCAGGGACATAGAAAGGGAGTGGACTGGCTATTCTTGTGGGGGGGGGGGAGGTGTATGGGGGATTCGGGAAGAGACTGGACAAAAATCCTGCACCTATGGATGAGGACAGTGGGTGGGGAGTGAGGGCGGAGGGTGGGGTGGGAACTGGATAAAGGGGAGTTATGTGGGGGGGGGGAGAGGAATAAATGTAATAATCTGAACAATAAAGATTTAATTAATAAAAAAAGAGATTCTTTTTCTATATAGCCAGGTGGGAACCAGAAATCTGGTAAATCTGTAGAGAATCCCAAGGATTTTGGGATTTTCACAACTCTTGGCTGAGTACTTATCTTTGCTATAGATAGATTAGAGGAGGAGCAGTTGCATGCAGTTAATGCAAATTAAGGTGGTTGCTGTTTTTTTGTGTGTTTTAGATAAAGTCATTGTTGCACATGCTCATGCCTTTTAAGTTCTTCCCCTTTAATGGGGAGGGGTAACATGCTCGGTGTACCTTTTTTAAAAAGACCCGGTGATTCTGTTTACATTGTACTCTCCCGTTTGATTTGTAGAACTATTTAAAATCTTTTGGCGAGCGGTTTGTCGCCCGTTTTTATCCTGGTGAAGTTCCTTCTCGTCTTCAGCTTTTACTCTGTACCCGCATTTCTCTCAGAATCTGCTGTAATTGAGAGCTTAAGGATCAATCCGCGGAAGTGACAAGGCATACGTAAAGAAGCCGGAAAAGCTCCAGGGTCAAAATACTGCATTTTCATAAATTTGACTGGATCTCTTCATGAAATCTGTCAGAATTATTCACCTCTCCTTTCCCCCCCTCCCCACACACACAATTACTGAGCGACACGATTACCTCAAAAACAAAACAAACAAACAAAAACCATTAAAACTGAGATCTGCGAGAATTTGTATGCAGCTATATGTGTTAAAATAACCCTAGAATTTGTTAGAAGATTAGGTCCTGGTGGGCCTCCATTTTTTTCTAGGAGAGATTCATGCGCCAACGAAGAACGATCAAGACAAACTCTACTTATTAGAGGCCGGACAAGACATGAATTTGGGGGTCGAAGAATTCTTCCCGCCTCTGGTGTGCCCGGTGTTGGAGCCTACCTTGGCGGAATTTCGAGACCCGCTTGGAAACATTGCGAAAATAAGGCCCATCGCCAAAAAGTCGGGTATTTGCAAGATCCGCCCCCCTGAGGTAAGCCTCTGAAAATTTGAAGTGGAGGTGGTGTTTACATTTAGTGTACTGCTCCGTAACAAGGCCTTATATTTAGAACCACCAAACCCTTGTGATGAATTGAATGTCAGTAAAAAATTTTAACAAGGATGGGGTCAAGGATAGGTAACCAGGCATAACTCCAAGTCTCCCACTTCCAGACATCGTTGTCAAGGTCCTGATTAGACCCTTGTAACTGTAAATCAAGGACGTTTGTGTTTTCTGGGGATAAAAGCTTGCAGAACACAAAGCTTGGGGCTGTTACAGGAGGGGCCTGTGGAAGTCACTGGCTAGTTCAATAAATCCTCATTTGCTGTTTAAGACCTAATTGGAGTCGGTGGTCTTATTCTCGCAGATGTTGGTCCACAACACCCTTAGCAGTTAATTTGGTCCTTCAAATAGCCACCAATTTCTCATTTTGTAAATGTTTCGTTACAGCACTCTCCATGGAAAAGCTCATATTTGATCGTCAGATTCCATGGCCTTACAAATATAATTATTTTAGAAAAGAAAATAAAAATCCTTTTTGAAAGAGGTTCTGCATTATGCTACTATTAAATACCATGCATATTTTTATTTTTTGAACCTCCCTTGAACAAAATTTCAACGTATTAAGAATTACTTCATAGGTAACCGAAGCTACAAAATATTGAGAATTTTCCTTACTAACCAGAGCCTTGGGATGATTGCATTTTCCCTTATGACTTCAGATGTCTTTAACCAGACATAGATTAGATTAAAAAGCAATATAGAGTAGCCATCACAATTAAACTGGTATTATTTTGCTTAAACGTTCTTCTTGGTTTCATATACTCAGAACTTCTCATTGAAACAGGTATTTGACCATGCATACTGCAATGAACCTAGACCACCAGTTTAAACTACTAATATGATATCTATAGTGTCAACTTCTTCATAGCATATGAAGAAGTTCATTTGTGAGTTCATTTGTGAGTTTCTCTGCCTAACTATAACACTGGTTTCCATCTAATTGGATGGATATGCTTTTCTCAGTATTGCTAACATATTTTTAATCAAGTTTAACAGATTGCTAATGATCAGAAGAGGTAATAACCAACCTTTTGAAATCTAACAATTTTTTAGCTGCATTTAGTTTATCTTCATCATAACAGAAATAGGCCAGATCTTACTAAAGTGCTTCATTCATTTTAAACAGATTTTAGGTCTAAGTTTCTTGGCTTTTGTTTTTTGTTTCCTTTTGTGTGGGACACATACCAAAGAGAGTTTTGGATTATTAGTTTCACTCCCATTCCAATTTATGTAATTTAAAAGAGAAAAATTTTTATACTTTGGAGCAAAAAGAACAACTGAAGTTTTGAAAGACGAACAGATGATTCTAATTCTAATCATCTTCATCCTTTACTAATAACCAGTGTGGGGGTTTTTGTTTCTTTGTTTACTTCTAGGATTGGCAGCCCCTCTTTTCAGTAGAAGTTGACAACTTCAGATTTACTCCTAGAATCCAGAGGCTAAATGAACTAGAGGTAAACTGGAAAGTCACTTTTCTGTAGTGGAATATGAGCTCTAATATTATTTTACTTACAGTTTTATAACAGTATAGTTGAGAACAAGTGAAGTCAAATATATTTTTATTGTAACTTTAGCTCCATTATTTCCTAGAATATTTATTAGTCTTGTAGAAAATCTTCTGCAAAATGCCAAGAGATTAAAGTTTTAAGTTTTTATAGGATGGGCTGAAATGAGAACTGTCAAGAATATTCTTATTTTTTTTCTTTCCATACCCATATTTTATTATTTTGGATTTTCCCTGATTTCTTTAACAAAATCAAAGTTCAGGTCACAAATTTGATCTCCTAAATTTTCAGTTAAGGCTGGTGGTTATGTTTGTTCTTCTTGGAAAAACTGGACTATATTTAGGAATATGTCAGTAAATAGGAAAGGCAAAGCTTGTTTTTTTGTCCTCTTTTTCCTTTTATTGACTTTAGAGAGAGAGGCAAAGGAGACTGAGAAAGATTGATATGTGTAGTAGAGCTCAGGAAGTATGTCTCAGCGCTGCGGCTGATGCAATGGTGTGAGCACACTCCACCAGGACATGCTTCTTGGGCACACCAGGAAGTAGTAATGCCTGCCTGAACAAACTCCTAGAGCCACGTGCATAGTACCCCAGCCTTTCAGCCATTGGTCACCTATAGCAACGTGTCTCCCTCTGATTGGTCCCCTCATGCTATATGTACCCCTGTAGTTCCTCAATGAAACAAATCTGCGTCAATGAACCTGGTCCCCAGAGTTGTGCATGCAGACGCCCTAGCGCGTTGGGGCTCCGTTGTCCTCACCCCCGAGGGACCCCCTGCTTCATCTGGCGCCTGAATGTGGGGCCTCCAGAATGGCTGGACGGGTGAGCGACCCTCTACAGTAAAATGGGAAACTTTCCCCCTTAGGCGAGAGCGCCACAAACACGTGCGCTCCACGCCTTACTGCAGAGCAGGCGAGTTAAGGTCTCTGAAAAGGAACTCCAAACTCATTGGGAATATCTATTACAGTCCAAACTGTGGTTAATCGAGGCCCCCATTTGGGACACCTCAACTTGGGAGAAGGTCTTGAAAAAGATTCGACCCACTGAGGTCCACGAGGAAAAACCGTTACCCCCTTCTCTGACATTCCGGCCCCATCGCCTGGAAGCCGTGTCTCCATCCCTTCCTCCACCCTGGGCCCAGCTCCCAAACCGTCATGGTTTTGTTACTGTTGGTGGGATTTGCAAAAGGCACCACCAACTCCTCCATTTCACTGTCAACTGTCAACGGCTGCTGCAAAGGGCACCAACTCCCGCATTCCACCTCCAACTGTCAACGGCTCCCTCAAAGGGCAACCTGCGACTTCACTGACGCGGGGAAGCATTATTGTGCAGCAATAATAAAGTCCCCTAAAACTTCCACCAACCCCACTTATCTTAGATATACTTATCAAGGCTCAGCACAAGTAGGAGAACTCAGAGCTCTAATATACACCCTTCTCTACTGTCAAAATAGTTCAGTCAATTTATTCTCAGATAGTGCTTACGCAGTGCATACGGCAAAAAATATAGGGTATTCCACCTTAAGAGTTAAAGATACCCCGCTAGATCAGAGCCTCCAACTCTTAAAGGACATCCTAGAGAACCATAAACAGCCCTGGTATATCCAACACTTATGGTCTCATACTGGCCTACCAGGCCCACTTTCCCTAGGCAACGCAGAAGCAGACAAGCTAGTTCTTACCCTACAACCCATAGAAGAGGCCAGACTCCTACACACCAAATTTCATATGTCAGCCTCCTCTCTCCATAAGCTCTTCCCCCATCTGCCCCTAGCTCAGTGCAAGAACCTCATACGTGCTTGCCGATCCTGCAGCCCTCTACTACCCCTCGGACCTTTACAACCCAGAGGGTCCAATCCCTGAGGACTACAGCCCAATGCCATATGGCAAGCGGATGTCAAACATGTCCTGAAAGAATAGAAAATGCTACAAGCCGCACAAACCCAGCTGCCCAGCTGCCTGTTTTATCTCAACTCCCCAGGCTTCCCCCTAGCTAGGCTTCCCCCTCCCCAGGCTTCCCAGGCTTCCCCCCGCTAGAGACAGGAACAAAGGGAGCGCAGGCCTTGAGGCTGTCCCCGGAGATAGCCCTGGAAACAAAGAGCAGGCTGAGTAAACCGGGCGCCAATCAACCGTTGAGATAAGCAGGTTGTAAAAACACCAGGCAGGAATAAGGAGTGAATTTCACGCCCTATCAAGACACAAAGCAGACCTCTCTGGAATTTCTTTGTTCCCCTCTTACCCTCCTGCATGCAGCCCCTCCCTGATGTGTGATTTTTGCCTATAAATATCTGAAAGACTCTTTGCCCGGGGCCCAACTCCTCTGCTCCTGCGAGAGTTACGAGTTGAGCTCCAGCGCATTGGAATAAAGCCTCTTGCTGTTTGCATCAAGTGACATCTCCTGCGGTTGATTGGGGTCGCCGTCGATCTGTGGGACAGAGTGAGGGTCCCGCTTCGGGGGTCTCACAGTCCCAGCATTTGGCAAATCGAAATATGTCCACACAGTCATAGATACTTGCTCAGGAGCTACATTTGCCCAGGCCCAAACGGGGGAAAAAGCCAAACATAGCATTGCCACCTTCAAGGCTGCCTTTCTCATCCTTGGATTCCCATGGGAGGTAAAAACTGGCAATGGACCATGCTACACCAGCACTCTATTTCAAGAATTCTTAAAATCACATGACATCAAGCATACCATGGGCATCCCCTATAACCCCCAGGGACAGGCAATTATTGAAAGACTACACAGGGAATTCAAGGCCCAACTGATTAAAGAAAATGGGGGAGTGATAGGAAGAAATCCTCATACACTGCTAACCCAAGCCTTAACTACCCTCAATTATTTTCATTTTGATGAACATGGATTAACCCCTACGTATAAACATTGGGGAGGACTCCAGGACATACCAACACCTCTTCCTTTGGTCCGGTGGAGAGACCCACTCACCAGAGCCTGGAAAGGCCCTGACCCACTCTTAACCCAGGGGAGAGGGTTTGCTTGTATTTTTCCAGAAGGCGACAAAAGTCCCATGTGGATCCCTGCTCATGACGTCAAACCCTACATCATCAACAATGAGCCCTAGATTACCACCATTGCCCCCCGTGGAGGAAATGGAGGACCTGACGATAGAAGAGAACCAGCCCCGATGGTGGAGACGACCTAAACACCGATGAGCTCACCCATCACCTGGGGTGACATCAAGGCTCTACAAGACCAAGCCGCGGGCATGGCGCCAGAGGGGAACTCATCGGCAGGAACATTATTCTTATTAATGTGTGCCATCATCACAGCTAATAGCACGGGTGCACACAGATAAGGACTGTGGACTGTGATACCTCACCCTGGCATTCTCATGCCAGTTGGTGTTCCCAGTTTCCAGTGGCACATGCCTCTCCTACTCCTTTTACCTGTCTATAAGGCCACCCTTCTATCTCCTTCTGAGTAGTGACAACTCCTTTGCTTTGGTGCTAATTAGAAAGGAAGGGGGAGATGTAGTAGAGCTCGGGAAGTATGTCTCAGCGCTGTGGCTGGTGGAATGGTGTGAGCACACTCCACCAGGACACGCTTCCTCGGCACACCAGGAAGTAGCAAAGCCCGCCTGAACAAACTCCTAAAGCCATGTGCATAGTACCCCAGCCTTTCAGCCATTGGTCGCCTATAGCAACGTGTCTCCCTCTGATTGGTCGCCTATAGCAACGTGTCTCCCTCTGATTGGTCCCCTCATGCTATATATACCCCTGTAGTTCCTCAATGAAATGGATCTGCGTCAATGAACCTGGTCCCCAGAGTTGTGCATGCAGACGCCCTAACGCGTTGGGGCTCCGTCGTCCTCACCCCCGAAGGACCCCCTGCTTCAGATGTGAGAACAGAAGTCAGTCCACTGCTTCCTGCACTACCCTCACCATGGATCAAACTGGAAAACTGGGCATGTTTCCTGACCCAGATTCAAATCCGAGATCTTCTGGTGCCAGGGCAAAGCTTATTTTTTAAAGCAGTTGACACTATATCATTCCCAAGTTTTTAACATATGGGAAAATTTTTCCCCTTCAGTTCTGTATCTGTGGACTCTAGATGTGTGTAGCATATTAAGATATAGGTTGAACCTAAATACTCTTGTTCAGCTCTCATTGAGCCCAATGGTCATGTTTTACATTTCAGGATAAAGGATTTTGACTCCGGCATCACTTTCTGACTTCACCTCTCCAGTGAAAGAATCAGAATCAATTTATTTGATTTTGTAGGCAGTAATGGTGATTTAGGCAATGAAGTCTAGGCTCTAACCTAGTATAGAACTGTAGCTAGGACAAAGTGATACTTGCTCATTTACTTTACGCTGGACAAAACTCAGATTAAGGAGGAACCCTTTCTCTTTCTGAGGCTCAGACCAGAGTAAAACTGAACTATTTGGATCAAATTGCAAAATTCTGGGAATTCCAGGGTTCTTCATTAAAAATTCCCAATGTGGAGCAGAAGATCTTGGACCTCTATAGCCTTAATAAGGTAAGAGTGGTTCTATTTTCAAAAGGACATGCAAGCAATAAGTGTTGTTTGGGAAACCCTCTGTAGTTGAACATTGTGTCTCTGAACAGAAAAGGAGAGAACATACAGCCTGCCAACATTTCTTGATAGAATCTTTGAGTCTTTGGAATGGTTGGTATTGGGGGAGTACACAGCGTGCACATTTTAAGCCTCATTGCTATTTTTAGATCTCTCCCCTCTGCTCACAGTTAACTTTACTCTTCCGTATTCTAGGTTGTGATGGAGGAAGGTGGCTATGCAGCTGTTTGCAGGGACCGTGGGTGGGCCCAAGTGCCCAATGCCTCAAATTCCCACCAGGCAAAAACACTGGATCCCTGCTAAGATCTCACTATGAACACATCATTTACCCCTATGAAATGTTTCAGCCTGGAGCCAGCCTTGTGGTGAGGGCCCTTAGCTGATTTGCAGGTTGATGTTATTTTGTGCCTTTTGCTGTCTTACCTTTTCTGGGTTGGGCTTTCTCCTGCATAGTCAATATTTAGAGAGTCTTAAGATCATTAATAGAGGTTCCAGGAAGCCCTGAAAAATATTTTGAAGCCTGTATGAATATGAAGTTTTATATTTGCTAGGCCAGCTAGATGAAACTGTAGAATTCTTTCTTTTTGTATTAGAGGATTGGTGTCTATCTACTAGAATCTATTTATGGACAAGATTTTGCAGTAGAACTTAGAAAAAAGCAGTTCTTATTTGAGACCATCCTCCACGAAAAAGATAATTAAATAATTATGAAATTACTAAACTTACTGAGAATAGTTCAAATAAAGAGTGTCTACGATAAAACCTTGCCTTATTTGGGAATTGGGAACTGACTTAGTGAAAGGACAGAACGGAACTGATAGCTGTGTCTCTAACTCCTCTCCCAGGAAAGCCACAGAATGTACCAGTTACTCAGCCTGACCTTATCTCGGCCAATGGGAAAGCGGGGGAAACTAGCCCAAGGCCAAGAGTATGCTAGCCACACCCCTGTCTTTGTGTAACCAGACCCTAGCTGCACCCTGCCCTTGCGTCACTAGCCCCCAGCCCTCACTAACCAACCAGAATTGGCCAAATCAGTGGTCAGAGTGTGCCCCCACCCCCAACCCCAAGCCCTATAAATTCTTTGTTCCCTTGGGACTCGGGGCTCTCTCTTGCATCCAGTAATGGAGGCGGGGGTGGGGGGGACCAAGTCCTGGGCTTGAATAAAAGACTCTATGCTTTTGCATCGGACTTGGCTCCCTAGTGGTATGTCTTGGGGATCTTGAAATCTGAGCATAACATTTGGGGGCTCGTCCAGGATCCCCAAGACTCACGAGGGACCCCGATCAGGAGAGTCTGACTAACCACGGTAAGAGTCTGTATGTTGTCTATTCTGTTCTGTGTGTTCTGTCCTGTGTGAGCTCACTTCTGAAATCTGTATTGCCCGTAAAAGCCTAGGTGGATGCACTGGGTGGGGGGGGGGGCACGGGTGGGAGGAGGCTGGGGACGCCCCAATCCTCCATCTGGAGGGGCTCAGAAACCCCTCAATCTGAGACAAGTGGTGCATGGTCATCGTCTAATCTGTAGTTTTGCTTCCGTGGAGTCAGAGGTTGTTTTGGTTTTGCTTCCATAGAGTTGGAAGACTGTATATGTCTGTGTTTCTTTTTTTTTTTTTTCTGTTTTCTGTGGACTTACTGGACGGACATTATGGGACAGACTCAAACTACTCCTTTAAGCATTATGGCCATTTTAAAGACAAGGGCTGGGCCAAACCTGCTTGCCAGCCTCAGGTGTGGTTTTCCAGAAATGCTGGGAAATTGGGACCTTGAAGCTTACTGAATTCAAATGATAAAAAAACTTATGTCTTGCATTTTTGAAGTTTATTCTTAAAAATGTTACTGATTGATAAATGCTGAATATTTGACTTGCCAGCTAAAAGTTTAAGATTCGGATTGAATTGGAAAAAATCGTGTGTTCTGGTAGCTAACTGCCTTTGCTGAATGAATGCTAAAACATTGAGGAAGCCTGAGTGAACAGCTATTTGTGTGGGACTAGCCAATTTGCTACCAAGAGGGAGGACTGGATGCAGTCTTAACTCCTCCGGTAGGTTCTCACCAAAACGTTGGTCGAGAATTCTGTTCTGGGAATGGGTGCCAGGAGTGCCCCCATGCCCGTCTGGGGAGTTGGGCATTGTTTTGTTTATCCTCTCAGCTCCAGTCTGGGATAGTCTACTGAGAGAGTGTGAATACGAGAGTTTGTCTATTTTGGCTGCTCATTACTAGTCTGTGTGAAGTGAAAGTTACTTTGCATTTCTGTTAATTAATCTGGCTGAACGTTTGGACTGGACCCTTGATAGGCTGCATGAATCTCTAGCAGTTCTCAAAGTCTTTTGCTCACCAATACAGAAGGAATCAGCCCACTTAGTTAATATAAATTTCTGTCTATCAGTTGCTCTTACCTGGGTTGTAAATCGTTGTAATTCCAAGATTTCTTAGTTCTGAGATTGCTTATAAAAGAGTAAAAGAGAAAAAAATCTATGAGGAAAAGCAGCCTGGGATGAGAGAAGTGGGGTGGGGGGATTGGCAGTTATGCTGCTGGCTGCAAACCTAACAGGTCTTATCAATGAACTTCAAGGTAACAAAAAATAACTGTAAGGACAGTCTTTCTCTGCCCTGGTTTATTATTTTAACCCCTCCAATGCTGAATCAGACTGATACCTGTTCTTAGTTTTATCACAAAAGGTCTAGGTATATCTTAAGAGTAAAAGTACTTTTAAAATACGTTCATAAATATTGATCTAAAATTGCTGAATGTTCACTTTTGGTAATCATTAAAGGATTAGGTTTCTAAGAATAAAAAACAAAAAACAAAAAAAACAACTAAACTCCCACTAGAAAAGTGGAGGAGGAACAAAGCTGGAATCCACAGCCCCCCTGGTGATTTAGAACTGTTTGCAAGGCAGACTCAGCCCCTGAGAGCCAGGTCAAAGAATAGGGGGCTGAATGCCTGAGGTGCCTGCAAGGCCCAGAACCCCCTGGTGGAGAGGAAGCATCCTGCATGCAGTCAAGGAGAGTTTACAGGAGCTGCAACAGCTGCTGGAAGGCACCAAGGTGCAGGCTAAGCTGGAGAATGCTGAGGTGCTGAAGCTGACGGTGCATGTGCTGCAGGAGTGCTGTGAGGCAGGGCTTGTGGGTGCAAGCAGCTGCAGGCAGAAGCCAGAGAGCACTTCACTGCCAGCTACAGCCAGTGAATGGCCTGCATGAGTCCATACCACTGCAAAAGGGCAGCAGCTTCTGGGATTTGCTGGGGGATGCTCTGGCCGAGCTCCTGGGAGACCCTAGGCAGAGCAGCTGGCTCACAGGAGGGGGTGATATCCCCTTCTAGTGCACTCCCTTGAAAGAGGACTGGTTGCTGCTCTGCCATGAAGGAAACTGTTAGAAAGGCAAGAAAGCAGGGCCCTAAAGGTTAACAAAAGGGCACTCTCCCTGGACCTGGGAGCCATCAGGACTTTGAAATTCTCCAAGAGAGGAGGAGTCTGACTCAGAGACTGGCCTAAACATTATTGGGTTGGGAGAACAGGAGGCTGCATATTGAATTTATAGACTGCAGTTTGCTTGGCAGAGGTCCAAGCCCAGTTATATAGGGGTTAAGCTACCTGTGTACAGCAAAACAACTTTCTCCTGTGCCAGAATACATTTTAAGAAAATTGAATGCATGATAGGCCAGTAAGCTGGGACAAGTAAAATAGGGAAACTGAGCAGAAATCCTGTCTTCCCTAAACCAATGACACTTGGGAGTAAATGCTTTGCATTTGCCTCCCTAAACAAAGGTTAAATCGTTTATGTCAATCTGATTAGTGTCATTTGTTGTCCACACCCAGGGACAAATGAAGTTAGAAAATAAGCCTTATTTTGATTAGTTCTTTTATTCAGGAGGAGCCAACCCGGTCCCTCCCTGCAACATGAATGATAAAATGTTTGTTAAGGAATTTTAAAATTGCTCAAACCTCACTGCCTTGGGTCCAGTTGTGCGTGTGTAAGAAGGGACAGAGTAAAGGCCAGAGGAAGCTGGCAAGGCCATCCAAACCACCCAGCCGCTATTGACCAGAGCCGCCTGAGGCAGACCTCCTCGACTGGCAACAGCTGCCTCTGACTAGGACAGACTGGGCTTTTTCCAACTGGGCCCCCATGAGCCGATGTTCAAAATGAAGATCGGGGGCCAGACTGGGAACTTAAGATTGATACAGCGGCAGAGCACTCGGTAGTTACTCAGAGAAGGTAGCTCCCCTCTCAGGGCAGGAAGTCACCATTATTGGAACTACCAGTATGGTACCACAGCTGCAGACTGTTCTGCCACCCCCACCAATGTCAGTTAGACGGCCATCAGGTAGTTCATGAATTCCTATATTTACCAGTTCACCTGGTCCCTCTAATGGACAGAGACCTTTTAGCCAAAATGGAAGCAGAAACCACTTTTGCCCCAGATGGCTCAACACAGCCTTGCCTAGGTGAAGAAACCTCTCCAATGATCCTGTCCTTAGCAGTACCGAGAGAGGAAGAATGGAGACTTTATACCCCCCAGCCAAAGGCCCCCACATCTGTTCTTGTCAGGCCCCCATCAGGGGACTTGGGCAGTGTTTCTGTTATCTGCCAAAATTCCCAAGACTGTAAAAGTACTTGTTCACTGAAAAGGTATAAATGTAAATGTTTATTTGATATTTATATATCTACTTAGGTATAAATATTTGTAAGATAAATAAAACCCCCGTTTAGTTTCCTGGTGTATTCTGGAGCAGCCCATTCAGTCTTGACAGAGCCAATGGGACCAGTAACATCTAAGAAGACACCAGTTCTAAGAGCCACTGGACAAACTGCCTTTTTCCTTGGACATCAAAGAGGACTGTGGACCTCAGAAAGAACATGGTAACTCATTTGTTTCTGTTCATGCCAGAATGCCTGTACCCCTTACTTGGATGTGATCTCTTACAGAAATAACGAGCTACCCATAAGCTTGTTCGGGATGACCTGCCAGTGCCACCTCGGACTCTACATCCTTTCCAGCCTGAGGACTCGGTTAGGGTAAAGAAGTTCACAACCCCAGGACTCACCCCAACTTGAAAAGGACTATACCTGCAGAAAATTGTATAATAGACTCAGATGATGCCTGCATCTTCATAGACATGGCTTCAGAAAGACAAGCACGATTTTACCTTAAAGAGAAAGGTCAAAGAGTGGACTTTAGTCACCTCCCTAAAATGTTTGTATAGCCCTGCCATATCTCATGTTTAGTAGCAGAAGATTTGGCTGCCTGAAGTGGCCGTGGTGCCAATATTGTTTCATTAACCATCAATTTCTTACAGGTTTAAATGTAGCTATAGCTGTGGACCAGTGATGGTCTACACTCCTTGGTAGTTTTTGGGAATTACTGGCAAGTGTCCAGTCTCCCACACTGAGGGATATTGTTATAGCTATGTGTTAGCTGTCCTGGAAGGGGACTATATGGAATGAACCCCAAAAGTAAAGGGTATCTGGCTGCCAAGAAGGCAGATGCCCAACTGGACAAAGAAGAATACCCATCAGGTTTTGGTCTCTATTGAGAAACAGCTGACAGTTGGCAGCCTGTGTACTGTCTTGCAGGCCTACATGACCATGCCCAGGTCAGGGGTGGTACAAACCTTGGCTGTAGAGAGCTGGAAAAGGCCTATTTAGAATGGAAGGTCTGAGGCATAGTTACACATTTTTAAAAGACTGACAAGAAAAATCAGAATATCTTAGAGCAGATCAGTATGTTTTTCTCCTTATATAATTCCTCTAAAATCTGGCAATGATTAATAAGTCATTGCAGTACATTTCTTTGCACAAAATCAATAAGACCGGTTTTCAGTAGTGATTTTATTAATCGGAAACTTTGACTGGAGTATCATGTTTTAAAGAAACCTGTCTGAGCTCTGAAGACTTGAAGCCAATAAGAGTGCCACGGAGAAAGCCTGATATTCTGCTTGGGAGCCCTGAAGATGGCTGGTGCTGGAGCGTCAGGCCCATGTCCTACCATAACTGGCGGTTGGTAAGAGTAGAAGGGGAGCAATAAGGAGGCCTCTGCGTCCCTGCAGAACCCCCACACACTCTGGGCTGCAACAAGTAGGAGGGCTACTGAGATGGGCCTTAAAGCCTAGAGCATGGTCTCAGGTGGAGTTGCTACAGGTGAAGGATTCACCTAATTCAGCAGATACTGCAGGCAGGCCTGATGGCAGCTGGATGGATTGGCTTCCTGGCCCTACAGGGCACTTTAAGATTCAATCATGAAATTCCAGCAAAGGTAGTCAGTTACCATTCTTGTTGTGTTTATGTAAACATCAGGTCAAATTGAATACAGTAGGCAAGTTAATCTTTATTTTGCTTTTTGTTAGCCATAGAGGAATTTTAAGAAGAAAAACTCTATTTAAATGGAGGTTATTAAAATGGAAATGTTTTCTTTCCCCTCCACCGGACCATTTGTTATAGTTTGTCTCTGCCAGGTCACAAGCCCAGTTCCTTCTGTGCCCAGGACAGCAGGGAGCCTGACTGGAAGGTGACCTCTGACTAGACACACCCACTGCAGATCACCCTCAAGAAGACAGCAGACCTCGGCGGACCCCTTGTAATCCTCCTGATGTTGTTGACTTTCAGCCTTTGCATTATTTTTTTAAATATATTTTATTGATTTTTTTTACAGAGAGGAAGGGAGAGAGATAGTTAGAATCATCGATGATGAGAGAAACATTGATCAGCTGCCTCCTGCACATCTCCTACTAGGGATGTGCCCACAACCCAGGTACATGCCCTGGACTGGAATCGAACCTGGGACCTTTCATTCCGTAGGCCGACGCTCTATCCACTGATCCAAACCGGTTTTGGCTGGCCCTTGCATTATTAACAGACTATTCCAATTTGTCAAGAAGTATATAAAAATAATTCAGTTGATATTTCAGTCCGTCTCATGATTGAGCCGGAAGTTCCAAGACAAGGGGGGAATGAAAGGACAGAACAGGACTGATAGCTGTGTCCTTAACCCCTCTTCCAAGAAAAAGCCACAGAATGTATCAGTTACTCAGCCTGCCCTTATCTTGGCCAATGGGAAAGCGGGGGAAACTAGCCCAATGCCAAGAGTATGCTAGCCACCCCCATGTCTTTGTGTAACCAGACCCTAGCTGCACCCTGCCCTTGTGTCACTAGCCCCCAGCCCTCACTCAACCAACCGGAATCAGCCAAATCAGTGGTCAGAGTGTCCCCCCACCTCCCTGACCCCAAGCCCTATAAATTCTTTGTTCCCTTGGGACTCGGGGCTCTCTCTTGCATCCAGTAATGGAGGTGGGGGAGGGGTACCAAGTCCCGGGCTTGAATAAAAGACTCTATGCTTTTGCATCGGACTTGGCTCCCTGGTGGTCTGTCTTGTGGGATCTTGAAATCTGGGCATAACACTGGCCAGAACAGGAACCTGGTCCTGGGTCATACAGTCTAATCACCAGCAGCAGGTGGAGAAGATAAACATGTCTTCATCCTGGGCTTGAGGGGACTTTCTCAGACAATGAGTTTGAGGAAGAAGTTGATTTGGAAGAATTTACCCTGGCTCTACATAAAGGGACTGGAAAAGTGAAAGGGAGAAAGTTTCTGAATAGGTGACTATAGTCCATAAAAAGAAGTGTTTGCTGCTTGTGGGCAACAGTCTCAACAGTTCATTTGTAATCAGAAAGCAGTGGTAGCTGTTACCTCTACATGAGAGATGAAAGAGTGCCTAGAAGAGGGGTTAAAGTTTTTACATACATTCAGAAACCTTAAGTATTTGTTAGTTTCAGCCCAAAACTTCTTTTTAACCTAACTCTGTTAACACATTAACATTAGTTGTCTCTTCCTTTCACACTCCAGCCTGCTGTAATTTAATTTAGGACAACTCAGTGTTGTTTTTCTTGTCAGTTTCTATTCCTGAAATAAATTAGGATTAGATGGTGTATCCTTCCATATTTTGTGACTAACCATCTAATATTAAATTTTAAAATGTTTTTTAACATTAGAATATAAAATGAAGAAAGGAGATACAGTTACCTAGTTCAGACTATAGAAATTCCTTTCAGTTCTGAATTTTATAGGTACTTTTTAAAGTTCTTTGTCCGCAGAAGTGTGTGGAAATTGAGTAAAAATATGAGCATATTAAGATGGCATTCAGTAGCATTTGTTGGAAAGTTGGAAATACCAGAAAAGGATTTAAAATTTTTTGAAAATCAATCTTTAGACACTTTTGTTGTTAAGAATGGTATTGTTTACTTGGCAGAAAGGTTTTCAAAATTCTTAAAAACTGTATGGCTAGGAATACAAATAAACAAAGTGTTTGTAGTTTCAAAACATTTAAAAGAAAAAAGTTATAAGTAAATTCTCCATAAAGCAGAAAAAATGTAAATTTTGTATCCTATATAATAAAAGCCTAATATGCAAATTATCCCCTCCACCAAGAGTTTGACCAGGGGGCCATGCTGGCAGTGGCAGGAGGTGGCTGGCAAGGTGGGCAGAGGGGAGGAAGGCGCTTCCAGCTGGCAGCCAATAGGGACCTGTGCATGTGCACTGGGTCTCTAGTAACAAATAAATTGTAAGGACAAACACATCTTCCTCACTTTATGCAGAAAGTATGCTGTTGGGGTCCAACCCCAGCAGATCCAGGGGTTCCCAAAGGTGTGGACAAAGTTGGCGAAGAAGGAATGACACGGAGGCAGCATTCAGTTGATCAGCAGCCTAGCCAGGTTCTCCTGCCAGGTTCTGTCTTTATTGTCCTGTTAAATCTGTATTTATACCAATTGATTTTAATCCTACATTCTATTCCAAAGGTTAGGGCATTTCTTATCTCCATTCCAGGGTTACTCTATTGTTCTGTTAAGCTACCAGGAAGTAACTGAAGATTATCCTAAGTAAAGATTATGTAGCTTAAGCATGATTGTTCGTAGTTAAAGTGATTAATTACCCACCTGACACTTAGTTAAGGGGTTTTATTCCCTTCCTTAGTCCTGTTAATCTGTAACTCCATGAAAAATCACCACCTGGGGAAACAACCTTTCTCAGAGAGGTGACCTTGGTTAAAACACATACGCTAAGAAGGGGAGCAAACATCAAGAACAGTATGCCATATATGCCAGGTCCCTTGAAACATATGCTGTGCAGATGTTTCTTCCCTGCAGCGACTGTGTCAAGCAGCAAGGAAGGACCAGCTTCCAGCAGTATGCAATACAGAATGAATAGTAAAATATCTGAAATAAGAATAACCCTATGTTATCTCTTTTTTTGTTATTAATACTCATGCTAGGATACTTTTTTCCACTGATCCTTGGAAAGAATGGAAGGGAGGGAAGCAGGTGGAGAGAGAGAGAGACATCAATGTGAGAAACATATCAAGTGGTTGCCTCCCACACATGGCCTGGGATTGAGCGTGCAAACCAGTATGTGCCCTTGATCAGGAATCAAACCTGAGACCCTTCAGTGGAGGAGTCAACGCCCTATCTAGTGAGGACACTAGCCAAGGCTCATTTCATTTTTTTTTATTATGATGATGAAAAACACAATTTTCCATCATTTTTTTCCATTATAGTTCACATTCAATGTAATTCTGTATTAGTTTCACAATATAGTGGTTAGACAATCATATACCTTATAGAGTGGTCCCCCTAATATTTCAAGTACCTTCTTCAGCCCATACATAGCTATTACAATATTTCTTTTTCTCCATTTACCTTTCTCTGGCCACTCCCACCCACAAGCAAATGCCCTCACCCCTTCCCAGTGACTGTGTCCATTGGTAATGCTTATATGCATGTAAACAAGTCCTTTGGTTGATCTCTGACACACACCCCTCCTCCTACCCTGCCTTCCCTTTGACATTTGACAATGCTTCTCTGCCTCTGGATCTATTTTTGTTCATTGGTTTATGTTGTTCACTATATTCCACAAATGAGTGATATGATGTGATGTTTATCTTTCTCTGATTGTCTTTATTTCACTTAGCATATGCTCTCCAGCTCCATCCATGTTGTTGCAAATGGTAAGAGCTCTTTCTTCTTTTACAGCAGCATAGTATAGGCCATTGTGTAGATGTACCACAGATTTTTTAATCCTTTCATCTGCTGATGTGTACTTAGGCTGATTTCAAATCTTAGCTATTGGAAATTGTGCTGTATGAACATAGGGGTGCATATGTCCTTTCTGATAGGTGTTTCTGATTTCTTGGGATATAGTCCTAAAATTAGGATTACTGGGTCAAATGGAGGTTACCTTTTTAATTTTTTGAGGAAACTCCATACTCTTCCCCACAGTGGTGCACCAGTCTGCATTCCCACCAGAAGTGCATGCAGGTTCCTTTTTCTCCACATCCTCTCCAGCATTAGTCTTTTGTTGATTTGTTGATGGTAGCCATTCTGACAGGTATGAGATGGTACTTCATTGTTGTTTTTATTTGTATCTCTCAGATGATTAGTGACTTTGAGCATGTTTTTATGAGTCTCTTGCCCTTCCTTATGTCTTCTTTTGAAAAGTGTCTATTTAGGTTCTTTGCCCATTTTTTTATTGGTTGTTTATCTTCCCCTTGTTAAGTTGTAAGCGTTCTCTATATAAATTTTGGAAATTAAACTCTTATCAGGGATGACATTGGCAAATATTTTCCCATACAGGGGGCTGTCTTGTTGTTTTGTTAATGGTTTCTTTTGCTGTACAGAGGCTTTTCATTTTTATGTAGTCCCATTTGTTTATTTTTTCCTTAATTTCCATTGTCCTAGGAGCTGTATCAGCTGTATTGCTGCAACAAAGGTCTGATATTTTGCTGCCTGTTGTTTGTTCTAAGTTTTTTATGGTTTCCTGCCTTACGTTTAAGTCCTTCATCCAGTTTGAGTTTATTTTTGTATATGGTGTAAGTTGGTGGTCTAGTTGTAATTTTCTGCATGTATGTTTTCCAAACACCATTTATTGAAGAGACGTCTTGATTCTAATGTATGCTCTTGCCTCCTTTGTCAAATATTAATTGAGCTTAATGGTTTGGGTCGATTTTGGGGTTCTCTGTTCTGTTCCATTGGTCTGTATTTCTGTTCTTGTGCCAGGACCAGGCAGTTTTGAGAACAGTGGCTTTGTAATATAGCTTGATATCTGGTATTGAGATCCCTCCTACTTGGTTCTTCTTTCTCAGGAATTGGCTGCTGTACATAGAAAACCCTAAAGAATCCATCAAAAACTATTAGACTTAATAAATGAATTTGGCAATGTAGCAGGTTACTAAATTAACACCCATAAATCTATGCCTTTTTTATACACCCATAATGAAATTACAGAAAGAGAAACCAAAAAAGCAATCCCATTTACCATTGCAACAAAAAAAAAATTAAGCTACATAGGAATAAACTTATCTAAGGAGGTAGAAGACCTGTACTCAGAAAATTACAGGATCCTGAAAAAAGAGATAGAGGAAGACATAAACAAAAGGAAGAATATACCATGTTAATTGATTGATGGTATCAACATCATTTAAATGTCCTTACTACCCAAAGCAATCTATAGACTCAGTGCAATCCTCATTAAAATGCTAATGGCATATTTCACAGACCAAGAACAAACTCCCCAAAAATTCATCTGGAATTATTTCTTTTTTTTTTTTTTTTTTAAAAAAAGGCTTTTTAAAAGCTATTTGTGCCCTGGCAGGTGGTTTCTCAGTGGTTAGAGTACCAGCCCACCTCACCTAGGTTCTATAACAGTTAAGAGCACCTTGGTTGCTGGTTGGATCTCCAGAGCCAAGATCAGGAGGCAACCAGTCAATGTGTCTATCACATTGATGTTTTTGTTCTCTTTGTCCATCTCTCTCTCTACTTCCCTGTTTCCTCCCTCCACTCTCTTAAAAAAATAATCAATGGAAAATATATCCTCAGGCAAGGATAAAAATAAATGAATACTAAGTAAATGGTATTTGTTTTGCTAGAAACCTATACATTAAGTAATATGTAATACTAGGGACCCAGTGCACAAATACTTGCACCTTGAAAGGAATTGTGGGCTGTGAAGCTATAGTGGGCACGGGGGGGGGGGGGGTCTCAGCCCATCCTCTGTGCCCTGCCCATCCCCTCCCACTGCATCCCCCTGTCCCCAGTCTGCCAGAAGCCCTGCTCCTGCGGCCACCACTCCCACATGCTGATGGTGCCAGCCCTGCTCGCACCCACTGTGGGCTTGGAGCAATTGGAACTGGTGGGAGCAAGTGGTGGCTGCTGGCCCCAGTCACCCCTTAGGAGTAGAGGGAGGTGGAGAAGCCCTGAGGGGAGTTCAGAGCCCACAATCACTGCTCACACCAGCTGATGGCAATGAGTGATCAGGGCTGGCATCAGGCACCAGCAACAGGTGTGAATGGCATCAGGCACCAGCAACAGGTGTGAATGGCAGCTCTGGGGCCAGCAGCTGATGCAAACAGGGTTGGTGCCAGCAGCAAATGTGAGCTCCAGGTCAGGCTGTGGTGCACAGGAGTAAAGAATTTTCAGTAGCCACCAGAGGCTTGCCCTGATGACAGCGACCAGCGCCCTGCTTTGGTCTGGCATCCCAGCTCACCTATTCCACCATCCTACCACAGCCAATGCCTGCCATGTTCTGTGCTCTGCCACCTGCTGCTGATGCCCGCCATCTTCTGTGTGTGCCCCCTGGTAGTGCATGTCATAGCAACCAGTTGTTCAGTTATTTGGTTATTCCACTGTTTGGTCTATTTGCATATTAGGCTTTTATTATATAGGATACTAGAGGCCTGGTGCACAAAAATTTGTGTACTCAGGGATAGGGGATCCCTCAGCCCGGCCTGTGCCCTCTTGCAGTCTGGGACCCCTCAGGGGTGACCACTTTCTGGCTTAGGCCTGCTCCCTGGGGGATTGGGCCTAATCTGGCAATCAGACATCCCTCTGGCAGCCCAGCAGCCCTCAGGGGATGTCCACTTGCCAGCAGGCAGCAGACATAAGCTGCAGTCAGACATCCTTAGTGCTGCTGAAGAGGCAGGAGAGGCTCCCACCACCACCACTGTTCTAGCAGCCATCAGCCTGGCTTGTGGCTGAGCAGAACTCCCCACTGTGAGAGCGCACTGACCACCATGGGGAAGCTCCTGAATTGAGCATCTGCCTCCTGGAGGTCAGTGTGTTTCATAGTGACCAGTCATTCCCAGTCGTTCTGCTGTTAGGGTCAGTTTGCATATTACCCTTTTAATATATAGGATAGAGGCCTGGTGCATGGGTGGGGGCCGGCTGGTTTGCCCTGAACGGTGATCGGGATCAAGGTGGGGGTCCTGCTTCGGTGCCTGGCCAGCCTGGATGAGGGGCTGATGGCTATGTGAAGCTGGTCACACCCCCTTCAGGGTGGGGGCCCCCACTGAGGTGCCTGGCCATTCTGGATGAGGGGCTCAGGGCCGTTTTCAGGCTGGCGGGTGAATGAAGCTCCCAGCCACTTTTTTTTTCTTTTATTTTTTTATTCCAGGATTTACTTACCTTCTATAGCTGTCACTGAAACTGAGAGCTGGCTCCAGCTCTGAGGCTATTGCCGGCTGAAAGCAGGTATCTGGGTCTGTTTAGCTTCTATAATTGGAACTCTGTTGCCATCACTGGTGCTTTAAGCACTGAACCCGCTTTTGGCTGAAAGCAGGTTTCTGGGGTTTGTTTAGCTTCCATAATTGCAACATTGTTGCATCTGGAGCTCAGAGCTGGGCCGCAGCAGGTGGGGAACCTTGGCTTCCTCCATCACTGGGACAACCAAGCCTCATGTTCACTTCAGCTGCGTGGCTGCCAGCCGCCATCTTTGTTGGCAGTTAATTTGCATATCCTGCTGATTAGCCAATTGGAAGGGTGTTTGTCTATTATTAGATAGGATAATGTACACGGTAAAATTAACATAATGCATAATGAAAAATTACCCTATATAATAAAAGCCTAATATGCTAAGTTTTTGGTCGGCCATTCAACCAATCAAAGTGTAATATGCTAATGATATGCTAAGGCTGTTCAACCACTCGCTATGATGTGTGCTGACCACCAAGGGGCAGACCGTTGGCTGGTAGATCAGTAGGTTGGCTTGCTGCTGGGGTCCAGCTGATCAGGAGTGAGTGAGGCAGGCCTGACATGCCCTGGAGCCCTCCTGCACACCTGCCCCAGCTGGCCAATGTCCCAAGTCCCTTCCTGGCCCTGATGGTATACTGATGGAGGTCCTTGGCTAGATCTGTGCCTTTTTGCAATCAAGACCCCTCGGGGGTGTCAGAGAGCTGGTTTTGGCCTGATCCTGCAGGCCAGGATGAGGGACCTCTAGTATATATATGATCCAAGATAATAAAAGATAATATGCAAATTGACTAAATGGCAGAACAACTGGTCGCTATGACATGCACTGACCACCAGGTGGCAGACACTGAACACAGGAGCTGCCCCCTGGTGGTCAGTGAACTCTTGGGGGGGAAGGGGGTGGGCAATCAGCCACAAGCTGGGCTGACAACTGGTAAGCACAGTGGTGGTGGTAGGAGTGCAAATGATGTCCCACTGCGGGTTAGGCCCACTCCTCCAGTCAGACATCCCCTAAGAGCTCCCGGACTGCTAAAGGGCACAGGCAGGCTGAGGACACCCATAGCCACACAATGCACCAGGCCTCTAGTATGCATGTGTGTGTATATATATATATATATCTGAAATTTTATTCTTGAACAGACTTGTATTTTGAGCTCCAAATGTTTATTTCTTTGAATTACCTCTTCTTGATCATTGGGAGATTATGTTTATTATGTTATTATGTCCCAGGTTGACCCTGTTTCTCATGGATGTTGTCAAACAACATGCATTATCATCTGAATAAGTTATTTTGTGAATAAAGCAAAAGCACAAAATATGTGTGTTTGTATATGTGTGTAGAAAACCTATAAAAGTAAAAGTCAAGTTTTAAATGAAAAGTAGAAAGGTAATAGTACTTTAATTTAAAAGTAGAACAAAAGCTGTGTGAAGAATAGATTTAAAAATGTCTCATGGTGTCCCAGTAAGAGATATATTGTGAAAATATTGTAATATGATATATGTAATTTTTTATATAAAATGATTTTTTTAATTTATCAAGTCTGTCTGATTACATTTTGAGGAAAAAGAAGTTACTGTAATGATCTGAGTTCCAAACAGAATATTTGCATCTTTAACTCAATTGCAGAAATGGAATTGTTTATAATATATTAAATTCTCTAGCATAAATTATATACTTCATGATATTTAAGCCTAGTAGTCTTGCAAACATAGGCATATTCATTCTATCATTTTCTTTATAACATGAAAACAGTTGAGAATAGGAATTAACCTCCCATATTTCTCTGTTCACTTGTTCCTGCTTAGCCATACTTTACTCCCCAGGTGAAATTACTAGTACACTGTAAACCTTTAAAAGTGGGTGGAGAGATTTGATTGGTTTTTTTTTTATTCACATCTGAGGATGCGTTTATTGACTTAAATTAATAATTAGAGGCAGGAAAAGAAAGAAACACTGATGTGAGAGAGAAACATCCAGGGGTTGCTTTCCATATATGCCCCCATTGGTACCAGAACTTGAAACCTGGGTAAGTGCATTGGCTGAAAATAGAACCTGTGACCTTTCAGTATAAGGGGATGACACTCCAATCACAACTCAGCTGCACTAGCTAGGGAAACAATTGATTGATTTTAATATGACACCTTTTGCTTTTATGTTTCTATTGATAAAACTCATGGTGGTTGTTTTTTTTTTAAATCTTTCAATAGCCTGTGCCCACAGAGGAGGATATTGAGAAGAATCCAGAATTGAAGAAGCTGCAGATCTATGGGGCAGGTTACAAGATGATGGGCTTGGGCCTCATGGCCAAGGATAAGACTTTAAGGAAGAAAGGTGCGAAGCTTAATAGGCTGAGTGATAACGTATGAGGGATAAAGTACTAAAGTATTGTGGGAGAGATGGTTTGTTAATCCTGATGCAGAATAGATTTTTTTATTTTTTAAATTTTTTTCTGACCCTTTTAGATAAAGAGATATCATATACCCCCACATTGTTGTGATAAAGGAGAAACCAAGAGGAGATGGGAAAGTGATATCAACATTGTCCAAGAAGGCTTGAGTCAAAGCTTAAAGCCCTGCACCAACATGACAATGGGGCTACAAAAGAATCACAGCAGTAGCCAGTTTGTAAGGACTCACTTGTGATTTTTCTAGCAGTGTTTTTGAATTATTAGATCTGGATAGAACCTACAAATTATTCCATACACCTTTCTTTGTCTTTACTTCTATTTACTTCTGCGACTTTATTATGGAGAGACTGATGGCCAGGGGAAAGAAGAAACATATTCAAGGTATTATAGTAGGGAGCAAAAGTTATATCACCTGTTTCTTAGAACTTTTCATCAAACTACTCTATGTTACATAATGGTGACTCTCTTCTTTGATTGCTTGCTTGTGTCATACATATATAATTTCCCCCTCCTTTTTCTTAACTCTTTACCTAAAATATTTTTGCAATCTCTTAAATATTCTAGAGTTTCTACATTTTTTTTTTAAATGATAAATCCCATTTCTTGATTATCTTCATTCCTTTCTGGCTGATTTGACTTTGTTTTAATAATGTTTGTTTGCCCCTTTCTATTCTGAAAATGGTGATGTTCCCAGAAATTTTATCCTTGAATAGCTTACTATTCTGAGTTCCACACGCCTATGTTTCTTTTAATCATCTTCACCTGATCTCTGAGACATTGTCTTTGTTACTATCAAATGTCCTCAGTTGATCCTATACTTCTGCTTTGGACTGTCACAGAACTTATAATATATTTTGAGAGTCTATACTTTTTCTCCAACTACTAAAACTCATTGATTGCTTAGTTGTACTGCTTGTTATTTTTATTGCAATACTAGATGCATGAAATCCATGGAAGGCTTGTCCCTGCAGCCACAGCAGCTGCCTCAACCCTTGTGCTCTGGCTTCGTCCAGAAGGTTGTCTGAAGGTCATTTGGCTATCTTGTTAATTAGCATATTACACTTTTATTATTATAGATAGGATGCACACTCTGTATGCCCATATTTCAGGATCCCCAAAATGCCACCAGAGAGCCAGCAGAGTTCGATGCAAAAGCAAAAGAGTCTTTACTCGAACTAGCTGGAGCTCTCTGTCCATCACACTCGCCGATGCAGCGGCAGGAGGCAGAGAGAGCCCTGTGGGAATAGGGATTTTATAGGGCGGTTGGAATAAGGGGAGGAGAGAGGACTGTGGGCCCTGCCGATTGGCCAGGTGTGAGTCTGGGTCTTGTTACACAGGATGTGGTGTGTCTATGGCGTGCACTTCCCTTGATCGTCATTGGTTAGTTTAAAGAAATCCTAGGTGTGGCTAGCAGAGGCTTGGGCTTCCTGGAAGAAGCTCCTTGCTGAGCACATGGCTAATGGCTGCTGCCCCAAAATGGAGGATCCAGGGTAAGATGGAGGGCGTAGCCCTTGCCCTTTTATTCCCCCCTTGTCTTGAGACTTACAGACCCAATCATGGGTTGGTTTGCATTTCTACTTCACCTTCTGCTGCTAGAGGCTTATACTGGATGTGTAGAACCATCATCTGCACAATCCCTACCCATTCCTTGACAAACTGAACTAGCCTGTTAATGATGCAGGGGCTAAGGGTCAACAGCAGCAGCAGGATTGTGAGCGGCCTGACAAGGGCTGAGATGAGGGTAATTAACCAAGGGGACCAATTAAACAGAGACTCATACCAGGTCTGAAACTGTTCCCTTTCCAATTTTCACTTTTGTAGTCCCTCTCTTATAAGGGACATGGATTCTTTTACAACCCCCAAGCGGTCAATGTAAAAACAACATTCCTGGGTCAATAGGGTACAACATCCCAACTTCCCTGCACTGATAAAATCAGAGTCCCCAAGTCTTACCAGTGTCCCATCCGGTAGCCTTCCTTCCCTCTCCTGTGAAGGAAATGCTTATGGGCTTGCAGTGGCTATGGCCTCTCAGGGGACAAGGTGGGGGTGGGGGTAGATTCAGCATCAGGCAGGTCGAGCACGCCATTGCTTGAGCTTGAGCGGGTTGCATTGATCTCCATCGACACTCCATTTGGTGACGAAGTCTTCCTGGATCACGGATGGGTCCGCTGACCAGAAGTGAGTGTGATGGACCCAGGTTGTGACACTGTCTACCTTGAGAGTGGTGGGGGTTGTCAGCACCACAGTGTAAGGACCCTTCCAACATGGCTCTAGGGTCTCCCATTGGTGCCTTCTGACGTAGACCCAATCTCCTGGTCTGTGCTGATGAGGAGTTGGGGTTGGGCTGGTCTTGTAGATGGCGCAGAGGCGCAGCCAAATGTCCTTGTGCACCCTCTGGAGCCCTCTCAGGGAAAGAGATAGTTCTTTATTTTCAAATTCAGCAAGAAATTCAGCTTTAAGGTTAGGAATGATAGGGGTGGCCTGCCGAACATGATTTCATAGGGAGTAAAGCCCAAGGTTTAAGGGGAGTTCCTTACCCGGTAAAGGGCATATGGTAGGAGAGCCACCCAGTCCCTGCCAGTCTCCATGGTTAATTTGGTAAGGGTCTCTTTTAGAGTTCTGTTCATCCTTTCTACCTGCCCTGAACTCTGGGGCCTATAAGCACAATGTAATTTCCAATTTGCCCCAATAGCCCTGGCTACTACCTGCATTACCTGTGAAATAAAGGCTGGTCCGTTGTCGGATCCTATCATAACAGAAAAACCATACCTGGGTAAGATGTCTTCTAGCAGCTTACCACGAAATGAAAATTTTGGTTAATACCTTTTGAATAATTACCTATTTCAAGTTAGCCAAATTTAATTAATTTGAAAACTTGACAACTATTTTACTGTCAAATTTAATACTCTAACAATAATTTTAATTTACACCCTTGTGAAGGCTCTGAGAATTCCTGTTGTTAGGCTAGATTTAGACATAGGGTCTCTTAGCCAAGCCTCCGTTTATCTGGATTCTGATTTCAGCTGGACCAAATCTCTTTCTGTAATTTGGTTCCTGATCTGGGCTGGGCATGGGAAGCAAGAAGCAACCATGGGGACAGGAAACATTCCTCAAATGGGGTGATTGTTCAAGCCCCTGCACAATTAGGGGGGGTGAGGATCTGTGCCCCACCTTTGTTGAACCCCAAGTTCTCTCCTACTGGCCCCCAGACTGTGCCTGTCTTAGGTCACCCCTCCCTGAGGGGTCTTACCTGTCATTGACTACCAGCCATCCTTTGTGCCAAGTAGGGTGATGTGAGGTTCAGTTCTGTCTCCTTGTTAGCCTATGTCCCTCTGGCCTCCATGCCCAGCAACTGTCTTTGGATCCCCTCACCTGCTGGCAGGGCCCCAGCCTTGATCATGGGGAACCCAGGTTTCTTCTCCAGAGAGGGCCCAACTTACACCATTGGGCAAGAGACAGATCAATGGTACCAGCTTTTCATGATCTCAGCTTAAACTGAGAGCTCAGATAACAGCTGTAGACAATTGGAATCCTCTTGGCAATAAAAGGTGATGAGAGGTCAATACGGAATGCTTAATTGCCTTCCCAGGGGGTCTTCCACACAGTGGAAGGGAATAAATCCTTTCATGTCCTTAAGTTGCTCCCAAACATTCAAAGAATTAATTTATAAGTTTGTTTGGGATAAAGCATCAAAAAATATTAATGAAACTTGTAGAATAATACCATGTAAGAATATCATGACAACTTAATTTTACCATACTTCACTTTAGAAATTAAATTACTGCTATTAGTCCATTTTAAAGACTTTTACACAAGCTACTTAACTTTTGTTTAGGGAGGGAACATATAATCTTTAATTGTCCTTACTTTAAGGAAAGCAGGGTTTTCTAGATTTAAGAGATTAGCTTAAAAATAGTATTAAATAAATCCATGAGGCAAGCACACTTCCTGTCCCATCCACATTTCTGTAGTAAAACTTTGCCTTAAAGCTCCACCCCTGAAATTCCATCCTGCCTGAGTGAGCAGACATTCCCTTTTGGCTAAATCAGAGGAAGGAGTCTTTTGCTGTTTCAAGATGGCAGCCCCCAGGGGCATGGCAAGCCATGTGGCTTACATGGCGGCTGCCAACTCATGCAGCCCAAAATGGTGGGTGTCTACACTGTTTTTTTTTGACCAAGCAAACCAAAATCCCTAAAAGACAGATGGCCAACATTATATTGCAGACAAACTGAAATCTCATTAGCTGTTTATACCTTTTATAATTATCTTAAAGAATATCAATTCAATTTAAACTGGTTTTTGTATTAAAAATTTTCAGTTGATGTCATAAAATTAATCCTCTTTTTTAATCAGACCAATAAGCAAAGGAATTTAGCTACCACAACTACACAATTTTTCCCAATTCAATCTGAACCTTAAACTTTTAGCTGGCAAGTCAAATATTCGGCATTTCTCAATCAGTAACATTTTTAAGAATAAACTTCAAAAATGCAAGACAGAAAAAAAGAAGATGGCAGCGACATAGGCAGACGTGTCCCAGGTCGTGTCCCGGAGCAAATGGAGTGAGCAGCTGAAACTAATAACACCCACCCCGAATTTGCGAAATTGCTCAACTGGATGAGACCGTTTGCAGCCGGGAAGGGCAGAACTCCCCTGGAAAGGTAACAAAAACCAGGGATTTGGGCAGGAAAGTTTGCCAGACCTCTGAGCCCAGAGGATCGGAGGGAGACCGCGTGGCAGAGAGCCGCGTCCCTTGGGACAGGCACAGCCCCTGACGGGGGAATGGCGATCTGAGGGATTCCCGGCGCCGCTGGGGGATTTGAAAGCTGGGTTCTGTGATCACAGAGGACTGAGCCTAAAGGGGACAGCCTGAAGAGCTGACCTGACCATGCAGTGCCCGTAAAAGAAGAGTTTACAGAAACCAAGCCTTCCCCGTTTTCCGTGGCCGGCGTTTGTTTGTTTGTTCTCATCGAATCCTGTTCATGGGACATTTTGGATACAGACACTCAATTGTGCTGAAGAGAGGGAGAGGGTGCGGAAGATTGGAATCCTGGGAGAGACTGAGGAGAGGCGGGGAGCCAGGAGAGGTGGCAGTGAATTGAGTGCTGAGTTGCCCCTTAGCCCAGGACTGGGGCAGCCATTCTCTCTGGAGAGTGAGACTCCGCCCCCCAGCCCCAAGGCAAGGAGCACAGCCACACCCAGATTCCACCCTGAATGAGATCAAGGATTAAAATAATCTGATCAGCCCCTGGGAGTTAACAGGGTCTGGCCTATAGAGGGATTTTCAATGCCCTATAGCCTCAAAGGCCAAGCCCAAAACACTGCCACCCAGAGGCTGAGCCACAAACTGACTCTGCTAAACACAAAATAAGGCAGGCTAGGAAAAAAATCCAGCCTGCTTTAAAATAAAGACTGTGGTTTACAACACAGAGGAACAGTGTATCACAGGGAAACTCAACACTCTCTTGAATACCTGGCAGGACTAAAGGCGAGCCAGACTGAAGAATAGAAGAACCGAAGGACCTTCACTACTGCAATTTTTTTTTCCTTTTTTCACCTTTTAACTAAGAAACCATTTTTTTTTTCCTTTTTTTTCTTCTTCTTTTTTTTCCCTCTTTTTCCATCACCTGGTTTTACCCTTTTAATTACTACCTTCTTATTTTTAACCAGTATTATTACTGCTACCATTTTACCATCTTTTAAAGTGCTATTTTATTTTCTCTTTATTTTATTTTGGGATTAGTGTTCTCCATTCTATTTTCATCGTTATATTATTGGTTGTTTCTAGTTTCCATCCATCTACAGGGAGCTGTTGCTGGAATTTGCTGGGATTAGAGGCGGTTCTATAGGAGTATTCTCATACAAAAAGTCTCTTCCCCTCTTCCACTTCATTCTCTCTTTTCGCTCTTTTTTTTTCCCTTTTTTTTCTCTCTTTATTTTCCCCCTTCTTTTTCCCAATTTCATTTTTACACTCCTTTTTTTGGTCCATACTTTTCTTTTTTCTCTTTTCTCTTTTTCTTTTCCTTCTTCCTTATCCCCTAATTCTCTTAATTCGGGTGGTCGCCTTTATTTGGGGTTATTAATATCGTGAATATATTTGTGTTTAGTGCCTGGTACGTGGTGCCTTGTTTTGTTGTATTTTGTACCCTTAAATCAACGCAGCAGATCCAAGCAACAGCAACCTCCTGAGCACCATACCCTCTGCTAAGGAACAGCAGCTGTACATGAAACCGCCCCCCACCAACCAGAAGAGCCACCACAGCTGTGAACAGCACCCACCAGAGGAGCTGCCGCCAACTGAAGAGCAGCTGCTACCGCAACCGCCCGAAGAGCAACCACAGACCAAGGACTCACTCCCACCCAGGGAGCAGCCACTGAACGACTCAACATTTAGATATGTCAGTGATATCAAACATGGGTAGACAAAGAAACCCCCAAAGGGAAGAGAAGGAGGACTCTCCAGAAAAGCAGCTAAGTAATACAGAGGCATGCAACATGACAGAAAAAGAATTCAGAATAAAGGTCTTAGAGTGCATAAACTGGATGGAGGAAAAAATCGACAACCTCTGCAAGAAGCAAGAAGAAAGAGATGAAATAATCAATAACATATGGAAGAAGCTAGAAGAAACAGATGAAAAAATGAACAACTTAAGACCCAAGAAGAAATGAAGAGTGATATAGCTGCAATAAAAAACACCATTGAAAGTATCAACAGTAGACTAGGAGAAGCGGAGGACTGAATTAGTGAATTAGAAGACAAGGAAGCAAAACACGCCCAAAATGTACTGCAATTGGAGAAAAAAATTAAAAGACAGGAGGAGAGCCTAAGGGAGCTTTGGGACAACATGAAACGAAACAACATACGAATAATAGGGGTACCAGAACAACAGAAAGATGAACAAGGATTAGAAAACCTACTCGAAGAAATAGTATCAGAAAACTTCCCTGAGTTGGGGAAGAAAAAAGTCACACAAGCCCAGAGAGTCCCAAACAAGGTGACCCGAAAAGACCCACACCAAGACACATCATAATTACCATGGCAAATGTTCAGGACAAAGAGAAAATCTTACAGGCCGCACGAGAGAGACGGAAAGTCAAATACAAGGGATCTCTCATTAGATTATCAAATGATTTCACAACAGAAACACATCAGGCCAGAAAAGAATGGATGGAAATTTACAAAGTGATGCAAAGCAAAGGACTGAATCCAAGAATACTCTATCCAGCAAGGCTATCATTCAAACTTGAAGGGGAAATAAGAAGCTTCACAGACAAAAAAGGCTAAGGGAGTTTATCACCACCAAGCCATCAATGCAAGGAATGCTAAAGGGCCTGGTTTAAAAAGAAGAAATAAAAAGCTCAGAAAGAAAACAGCCACACAAAAAAAGAAATGGCTACAAACAAGTACCTTTCAATAATAACGTTAAACGTAAACGGACTAAATGCTCCAACCAAAAGATATCAAGTGCCTGAATGGATAAAAAAACATGACCCATACATCTGCTGTCTACAAGAAACCCACCTCATTAGAACGGACTCACACAGACTGAAAGTGAAAGGATGGAAAAATATCTTTCAGGCAAATGGAAAGGAAAAGAAAGCTGGGGTAGCAATACTTATATCACACAAAATAGACCTCAAAGTGAAGGCCATAACAAGAGATAGGGAAGGCCACTTCATAATACTAAAGGGATCAATACAACAAGAAGATATAACCCTGGTAAACATATGCACCCAATGCAGGAGCACCCATATTTATAAAAAAAACTCCGGGAAGATATCAAAGGAGAGATCGACAACAATACAATCGTAGTAGGGGACTTTAATACACCACTGACAGCACTGGATACGTCCTATATACAAACAATCAGCAAAGATACAGAAATCCTAAATGACTCACTTGATCAGATGGACTTAATAGACATCTTCAGAACGCTTCACGCCAAAGCCAGGGAATATACGTTCTTCTCAAGTGCTCATGGGACATATTCAAAAATAGACCACAAATTGGGTCACAAGCAAAGTCTCCCCAAATTCAAGAAGATTGAAATCATACCAAGCATCTTCACAGACCACGATGGCATAATATTAGAAATAAACTACAATAAAAACAACCCAAAATACTCAAACACCTGGAAGCTGAATAGCATGCTATTAAATATTGATTGGGTTACCAATGAGATCAAAGAAGAAATTAAAAACATCCTGGAAACTAATGACAATGAAAACACAACAATCCAAAACCTATGGGACACAATGAAAGCAGTCCTGAGAGGGAAGTTTTAGCTGTACAAGCCTATCTCAAAAAACAAGAAAAAATGGTAGTAAATCATCTAACTCTACAACTCAAAGATTTAGAAAGAGAGCAACAAGAAAACCCCAGAGTGAGCAGAAGGAAGGAGATAGTAAAGATTAGAGCAGAAATAAATGACATAGAGACCAAAAAAACAATACAGAAAATCAATGAAACCAAGAGCTGGTTCTTTGAAAGGATAAACAAGATTGATTAACCCCTTGCCAGACTCACCAAGAAGCAAAGAGAGAGGACCCAAATAAACAAAATCAGAAACGATAGAGGCGAAATAACAACAGACCCCACAGAAATACAAATGATTGTTAAAAAATACTATGGACAGCTCTACTCCAACAAACTAGACAACCTGGAGGAAATGGACAAATTCCTAGAAAAATACAACATTCCAAAACTCAATCAGGCAGAATCTAAAAATCTCAACAGGCCAATAACTATGGAAGAAATTGAAGCAGTCATCAAAAAGCTTCCAGCAAACAAAAGCCCAGGACCAGACGGCTTCACAGGGGAGTTTTACCAAACATTCAAGGAAGAACTAAAACCTATCCTCCTCAGACTACTACAAAAAATTCAAGAGGAAGGAACACTTCCAAACTCATTCTATGAAGCCAGCATCACCCTAATACCAAAACCAGGTAAAGACAACACAATGAAAGAGAATGACAGGCCAATATCCCTCATGAACATAGATGCCAAAATCCTCAACAAAATCTTGCAAAACGGATCCAGCAGTACATCAGAAAGATCATACATCATGACCAAGTAGGATTTATCCCAGGGATGCAAGGATGGTACAATATCCACAAATCAATAAACGTGATACATCACATAAACAAATTGAAAGAAAAAAACCACATGGTCATATCAATTGATGCAGAAAAAGCATTTGACAAAATTCAACACCCATTTTTGATAAAAACTCTCAGTAAGGCGGGAGTAGAAGGATCATACCTCAACATAATAAAAGCCATATATAACAGGCCCACAGCCAGCATCATACTCAATGGACAAAAACTAACACCATTTCCCCTAAGAACAGGAACAAGACAGGGGTGCCCCCTCTCACCACTCCTGTTCAACATAGTACTGGAAGTGTTAGCCATTGCAATTAGGCTAGAAGAAGAAATAAAAGGCATCCAAATTGGAAAAGAGGAAGTAAAATTGTCCTTATTCGCTGACGACATGATATTATACATACAAAACGCTAGAGACTCCATCAAAAACCTACTAGACTTAATACATGAATTTGGCAATGTAGCAGGATACAAAATTAACCCCAAGAAATCTGAGGCATTTCTATACACCAATAGTGAACTTTCAGAAAGTGAGATTATAAAAACAATCCCGTTTACCATTGCACCAAAAAAATTAAGCTACCTAGGAATAAACTTAACTAAAGAGGTAAAAGACCTCTACTCAGAAAACTACAGGATGTTGAAGAAAGAGATAGAGGAAGACATAAACAGATGGAAGAACATACCGTGTTCATGGATTGGTAGAATCAACATCATTAAAATGTCCATACTACCCAAAGCAATCTATAAATTCAACCCACTTCCCATTAAAATACCAACGGCATACTTCATAGATCTAGACCGAACTCTCCAAAAATTCATCTGGAATAAAAAAAGACCCCAAATAGCTGCAGCAATCCTGAAAAAGAACAAAGTAGGTGGGATCTCAATACCAGATATCAAGATGTATTATAAAGCCACTGTTCTCAAAACTGCCTGGTACTGGCACAAGAATAGGCATATAGATCAATGGAATAGAATAGAGAGCCCAGAAATTGGCCCGAACCAATATGCTCAATTAATATTCAACAAAGGAGGCAAGAACACACAATGGAGCCAAGATAGTCTCTTCAATAAATGGTGCTGGGAAAATTGGACAGATATATGCAAGAAAATGAAACTAGACCACCAACTTACACCATACACAAAAATAAACTCAAAATGGATAAAGGACTTAAATGTATGACAGGAAACCATAAAAATTCTAGAAGAATCCAAAGGCAACAAAATCTCAGACATATGCCGAAGCAATTTCTTCACTGATACAGTTCCTAGGACACTTGAAGCTAAAGAGAAAATGAACAAATGGGACTACATCAAAATAAAAAGCTTCTGCACAGCAAAAGAAACCATCAACAAAACAATGAGAAAACCCACTGTGTGGGAAAACATATTTGCCAATGTCATATCTGATAAGGGCCTAATCTCCAAAATTTATAGGGAACTCATACAACTTAACAAAAGGAAGATAAACAATCCAATCAAAAAATGGACAAAGGACCTAAATAGACACCTTTCAAAAGAGGACATTCAGAAAGCCAAGAGACATATGAAAACATGCTCAAAGTCACTAATCATCCGAGAGATGCAAATCAAAACAACAATGAGGTACCATCTCACACCTGTCAGACTGGCTATCATCAACAAATCAACAAACGACAAGTGCTGGAGAGGATGTGGAGAAAAAGGAACACTTGTGCACTGCTGATGGGAATGCAGACTGGTGCAGCCACTATGGAAGACAGTATGGAGTTTCCTCAAAAAACTACAAATGGAACTCCCATTTGACCCTGTGATCCCACTTCTAGGAATATATCCCAAGAAACCAGAAACACCAATCAGAAAGGATATATGCACCCCTATGTTCATAGCAGCACAATTCACCATAGCTAAGATCTGGAAACAGCCTAAGTGCCCATCAGTAGATGAATGGATTAGAAAACTGTGGTACATCTACACGATGGAATACTACGCTGCTCTAAAAAGGAAGGAACTCTTACCATTTGCAATGGCATGGACGGAACTGGAGAGCATTATGCTAAGTGAAATAAGCCAGTCAATGAAGGAAAAATACCACATGATCTCACTTAGTCATGGATAATTGAGACCTTTATAAACTTTTGAACAATAATAGATACAGAGGCAGAGCTGCCTCAAACAGATTGTCAAACTGCAGCGGGAAGGCCGGGGAGGGTTGGGGAGCGGGAGGTAGGGGGGTAAGAGATCAACCAAAGGACTTGTATGCATGCATATAAGCATAACCAATGGACATAAGACACTGGGGGATAGGGGAGGCTAGGGGACTGTCTAGGGCGGGGAGGTGGGGAAATGGACACATATGTAATATCCTTTGTAATAAATAATTTAAAAAAAATGCAAGACATAATCAACCAACTGATTTAATTCTGTCCTCTAGCAATATTTCAGCATTATTTCACTTTAAAATACCTAGACATAAGTTTTTTTCATTTGAATTCAGTAAGCTCCAAGGTCTCAAGTTTCCAGCAGCTCTGGAAAACCACACCTGATGCTGGCAAGGAAGGCCTGGCCTAGCCCTTGATTTTTAAAATGACCATAATGCTTAAAGGAATAGTTTGAGTGTCCCATAATGCCCGTCCAGTAAGTCCACAGAATAAAACAGAAAAAAACCCAAACACAGACAACCAAAGGGCCCCAAAGT
Source organism: Myotis pilosus (assembly GCA_036010255.1). Classification (NCBI taxonomy): domain Eukaryota; kingdom Metazoa; phylum Chordata; class Mammalia; order Chiroptera; family Vespertilionidae; genus Myotis; species Myotis pilosus. Next base: position 1,579,032 of record JASKON010000044.1, read on the forward strand.
ACCATCTTCCAACTTCATGGAAGCAAGCCCGAAAGCTAGACGATGGCCATACACCAACCAGCAGGAGTGACACACCTCGTCTCAGCACCTCGAGGGGAATACACGTCCCTCCTGAAGAGCAGAATGTTTTCCAACTCTCCCAGCCCATAGTCCTTCAGCAGTGCATCCACCTAGACCGCTTCATCCACTACAGAATTTCAGAAGTGAACTCACACAGGACAGAACACACAACACAGGACAGAACATATAACACAGAGAACAGAATAAACAACACACAGGCACCTACTGCGGCCAGTCAGACTATCTGGATTGGGGTCCCTCGAGGATCTTGGGGTCCCGGGTGAGCCCCCAAATGTTATGTCCAGATTTTAGGATCCCCAAAAGACCAACAAGTAGCCAGCCAAGTCCGATGCAAAAGCAAAAAGAGTGTTTATTCGAGCTAGCTCGAGCTCTCTGTCCACCACACTTGCCGACTCAGCGGCAGAGGGCAGAGAGAGAGAGAGAGCCCTGTGGGAAGAGGGGTGTTATAGGGAGGTTGGAGTAAGGGGAGGAGAGAGGACTGTGAGCCCTGCCGATTGGCCAACTGCAAGTCAGGGTCTTGTTACACTGATGTGGTTGTGTCTATGAAGCGCACTTCCCTTGATTGTCATTGGTTAGTTTAAAGAAATCCTAGGTGTGGCTAGCAGAGGCTTGGGCTTCCAGGAAGAAGCTCCTTGCTGAGCACATGGCTAATGGCTGCTGCCCCAAAATGGAAGATCCGGAGTAAGATGGAGAGCATAGCCCTCACCCTTTCAACACAAAAAATAACATTAGTTCTGCTTCTTTTTCTACTTCTCAACAAGCAGTATCTCAATATATACCCTCTATTGGCTTTTTTAATAAAGTTGTATTTGTGAGATTCATTCATATTGCATGAGTTCTCATTGTGTTTCATTAAAGTTTATTGAATACTACTTGACAGTTTCATAATCTGTTTTACTCTTCATGGATTTATTTTTGGTAGTTTACAGTTTGGGGCTACTATGAATGCTATTAATACAGTATATGACTTTAGTTAAGCTATGTAGGCATTTCTGTCATGTATACATAGAATTGGAACTGGATGTGACCTAGATTATATAAGTATATGCAAACATAGTGCATATACTCGCAGTCTATACAAATTGTTAACCATATCTAATTCTCTGAATTATTAATGCTAGTTTATACCTTTATGATTTGTGTTTATACCATTGACCCTTGTCTAGAAAGTCTACTTTGTTATTCCTGAAGCATCTTAATCATGGTTCATATTTAACATGTTATATTATTTAGAAATTCTTTATGTTTTGTCATATTTGCCATCAGATAGAGAACGCATTGATGAAGTCAAGAATAAAACATTGCACATTTATTTTCATTTTATTTTTTCTGGTAGATTGACTCACATGTTTGCCAGATGTGTTTTTAAGGGGATGAAGATGATAAATTTCTTTTCTGTGATGACTGTTATGACAATTATCACATCTTCTTCCTATTGCCATCTCTTCCTAAAATACCCAGAGGGATTTGGAAGTGTCCAACGTGTGTCATGGTGGTAAGGCCTATTCAACATAGAAGTTTTAAATTTAGTGTTTGGTAATTTTTAAATGCAGCCTCCTAGTTAAGTTAATACTTCTGTTAGCTATTAATTAGCTGTCAGTCAAGATCAACCAATGAACTTATATGCATATATGCATAACCTCTGGACACAGACAATGGGGTCGGGAGGGCCTGGGGTGGGATAGGAGTGAGCTGGAAGAAGTTAATGGGGGGAGAGGGATGAAGGAGACATATATAACACTTTCAACAATAAAGATTTAAAAAAATTACCTGTCAGTAATATGATAAGCAAGAATGTTTTGACAGACTAGCTGTTTGATGGTGGAGACTTAAGAAAGAGAACAAGGCCCTGGCCAGTTTGGCTCAGTGGATGGAGTGTCGGCCTGTGGACTGAGGGGTCCCAGGTTCGATTCCAGTTGGGGGTATGTACCTTGGTTGCGGGCACATCCCCAGGAGAGGGTGTGCAGGAGGTGGCTGATCAATGTTTCTCTCTCATCAATGTTTAAAACTCTCTGTCCCTCTCCCTTCCTCTCTGTGAAAAATCAATAAAATATTTTTTTTTTTAAAAAAAGAAAGGAACAAGGACTAGAATTCATAGATCCATAGATCCTTAATTAAGAAAAGGAGAATTATAATCCACATTACACAAATAATGGGGTAGGGGGTGGGGTAGGAATCTGTTTTTGTGGTTATTTAAGAAACTTATGTTACCTGGAAAGAAGAACAAAAAAAAAAATGGAGATACAGCATGAGATATAAGCTGTATTTTTGGATTCTATGCTTTTTGTTTCTCTGTTGCTGAACTAGTTTCTATTTTAGGTGTGTACAAAGCCCCCTGAAACCTTTGGCTTTGAGCAGCCTACTCAGGAGTACACTTTGCAGAGCTTTGGTGAAATGGCTGATTCCTTCAAGGCCAACTACTTCAACATGCCTGCACATGTATGTGATTATGGGATGGGAAGAGGTTGATGTCTGTCATGGAGATGAGCTGAAGTATAGTGGGTGTGATTGTTTTCTACATCTATTATTACAGATGGTACATACAGAACTTGTGGAAAAGGAATTCTGGAGGTTGCTGAGCAGCGTTGAGAAAGATGTTATGGTTGTATATGGAGCAGACATTCATTCCAAAGAATTTGGAAGTGGTTTTCCTGTCAGCAGTAGCAAAGGAAACCTGTCCCATAAGGATGAGGTAATATGATTGATAATGCATATTAAGAATAAGTCTAGGAAAGTCATTTTTGCATTTTGAAAGCCTCTGTCTTCATGAGTCCTTCCTTTTAGTGCTATTTTTACATATTAAATCTTAAAGTAAGATTTAATGCCATTGATGTTCTGTCAGAAACCCATAATTTTGGATAATCACAATTACCACCACTTTTCCCTCCTTGCATTCCTGATGTCGATAGACACAAGAACATTATAATGCCTTGGAATTTTCAATTAGGTTCCACAGTGATCCTTCAACTTTCCTTAAATTTAAGTGTTAGAAGATTACCACATTCTGGTTATCTGCATGATAGAGATAAACAAGTGCTATGACCACCTTAGTTATTTTTGTACTTTGAAAGCACTAGGAAGGTATATTCATTGCTAAACACCCATTTGCATGCATCTTGTGAATAGATGGAGTAATACAGAAATCACTTATTTCATCTTTTAATACAGGTAATCTCTTTTATAGACCAAGACCCATTTAGATTACCCATTAGTTATAGTCCCAAGTTGTAACATTAATATTTCTGCCCATATGGAGAGCCAAACAATTTGATGGATGAAGCAACCTTATTTGGGGATAAGAAATAGTCTACAGCCATACCACCCTGAATGCACCCGATCTTGTCTGATTTCAGAAGCTAAGCAGAATCAGGCCTGGTTAGTACTTGGATGGGAGAAATAACTAAAAATAACCCATTTCAGAAAAACCAAGATGGCGGCATAGGTAAACACTGGAAATTTCTGCCTCACACAACCACTTCAAAAAAACAACTAAAAGACAAAATGGACATCATCCAGATCTACAGGAAGGCTGGCCAAGTGGAAATTCTACAACTAGAAGGAAAGAGAAAAGCACACTGAGACTCAGAGAAGGTGCAGATATAAACTGCAGAGGTATGGAGGCAGAGGCACATGCGGAAAGAGCTGGCTACGGAGGATACCAGTGTCTTTTTCAATAGGGAGGGAGTCACATGCTCCTGATGGCTCTGAACTCCAGTTACGGGCAAGTCTCTGGGGACCCAGACTCATACGGGTAGGAACTGGACTGTCTGGCATCAGGCAGAACTCAAGAGGGGCTCTCTTTCAGAGGCACTTGCAGCAATTACCGCAGAAGAGAGAGACCCGGGGCCTCTTAGGGCAGGGCTGAGGATCAGCCATAGCTGTTTGCTCTGCCCTGTTGATTTCCTGAGATCCCGCTCCACCCAAGCTGTGCACAGAGGCTTTTGCATATGAATGGCCTGGCCCTTTGCAATCTAAAATTACCTAATTAACTGCAGCTGGGTTATAGAGACCCAGAACATCCAAAAGAAGGCCCAACCCCCCACAGCAGCTTGCATTGCTTCACAGCTGGGCCTCATCTGGGCACCTCCAAATCCCAAAGAAGAGGAATCTGCAGATCTCTCCATAGCTCCTGCTGGGTAGCCTCAGGAAGAGGCTAAATTAGCACCTCCTTAGAGATCCAAGAGCCAGTGTACCCATCCAGATTACAACTTCTCAAATCTATAAGGGGCACACTCAGTTGGAAAAAACAGTGAGCACAAAAGCCCCACTGAAGCAAGTCTTGCCCCAGAAGGGTGTTTCCAGCACAGAAGTACTCCCACCATAACCACAGCTGATTCTCACAGCTAATTGGCCTAGAGGTCAATTCCTCCCAGTGATACCTACAAAAATCAAGGCTTAATTACAACAAGACTGTGCACAAGCCCACAAAAGGCTGCACCAAGAGTGTCCACCTCAGGTAATTGGGGAGGCTGAGCCACTGGGCCCTATAATGCACTTAGCACACAAATCCACTCTACCAACACAGGAAAGCAGCCAAAATGCAGAGACAAAGAAACAGGTCAGAAATGAAAGAAATAGAGGAAAGCAAACTACTGGGTATAGCATTCAAAACCACAGTTATAAGGTTTTTCAAGAATTTTCTAGAAACCGCTGATAAATTTAGTGAGACCCTCGAGGATATTAAAAAGGACCAACTAGAAATTAAGCATACACTGACTGAATTAAAAAGTATTATACAGAGACCCAACAGCAGACTAGAGGATCCCAAGAATCAAGTCAAAGATTTGAAATACAAAGAAGCAAAAGTTGCCCAACTGGAAAAACAAAAAGGAAAAAGAATCCAAAAATATGAAGATAGTGTAAGGAGCTCTAGGACAACTTCAAGCATACCAACATCCTAATTATAGGGGTGCCAGAAGAAGAGAGAGAGCAAGATATTGAAAACCTATTTGAAGAAATAATGACAGCAAACTTCCCCTACCTGGTGAAAGAAATAGTCTTACAAGTCCAGGAAGCACAGAGAACCCCAAACAAAAGGAATCCAAAGAGAACCACACCAAGACACATCATAATTAAAATGCCAAGAGCAAAAGACAAAGAGAGAATCTTAAAAGCAGCAAGAGACAAACAGTTAGTTACCTACAAGGGAGTACCCATATGACTGTCAGCTGATTTCTCAACAGAAACTTTGCAGGCCAGAAGAGAGTGGCAAGAAATATTCAAAATGATGAATAGCAAGAACCTACAACCAAAATTACTTTATCCAGCAAAGCTATCTTTCAGAATTGAAGGTCAGATAAAGAGCTTCACAGATAAAGAAAAGCTAAAGGAGTTCATCACCACCAAACCAGTATTATATGAAATGCTGAAAAGTATCCTTTAAGAAGATAGGTAAATTGATGAATAGAATAAACTGATGAATATAAAAGAATCAGGGACATAGAAAGGGAGTGGACTGACAATTCTCAGTGGAGAAGGGGTATGGGGGTGCGGGAAGAGACTGGACAAAAATTATACACCTATGGATGAGGACAGTGGCAGGGATAAGGGCAGAAAGTGGGGTGGGAACTGGGTGGAGGGGAGCTATGGGGGGGGAAAAGAGGAACAATGGTAATAATCTGAACAATAAAGATCTAATTTTAAAAAATAACCCATTTCATATATTGTTGAGGAATTATTCCTTTTATAATTTTTGTTTTACCATCTTGGCCAGAGCCAAAAGAATTAGCTGCTGACTTTGTAAATAGATTGACCTAAATGTATGCTTTATGGAGACAGTTTGTCCAGATAGTAAAAGTGGTTACTTAAGAAGATAGAAATTTTCAGTTTTTAGGTATACATACTATCTTACTATATTTCCTATCTAATAAAAGAGTAATATGCAAATTAACCATCACTCTGTCATTCCATCACAAAGATGGCAACGGCCATGGAGCTGGAGTGAGCAGGAGGCTTGGGTTGCCCTGGCAATGGAGGAAGCCAAGCTTCCTGCCTGTCCTGGCAGGCACTGGGCTCCACTCAATGCTATGAAGTTTCAATTATAGAACATAAATAAATCCCAGAAAAAAAAGGACAGGCTGGGGCTTCGGTTGCTGGAGCGTGTGGCCAGCCTGAATATGGCCCTCAGCCCCTCACTCAGGCTGGCAGGCACCCCAGTAGGACCTCTACTCTGAAGGGGGTATGGCCAGCCTGCAAACAGCCATCAGCACCTCACCCAAGATGGTAACACCCCCATGGGGTGAGGGTCCCCACTTGGGGGCTTGACCAGCTTGCAAACAGCCATCAGCCCGTCACCCAGTCTGGCCAGGCACTCCAGCGGGACCCCCACACTGACCCGGGACACCCTTCAGGGCAAACCAGCTGGCCTCCACCCATGCACCAGGTCTCTATCCTACATAAAAACAAGTAATATACAAATTGACCCTAACAGCAAAATGACTGGCCACTATGACACACACCCAGGGGGCAGACACTTAAATCTGGAGCTGCCCCTTGGTGGTCAGTGCACTCCCACAGGGTGAGCTCCACTCAGCCACAAGCCAGGCTGCTAGCTGCCAGCACAGCAGTGGTGGCAGGAGCTTCTCCTGCCTCCTCAGCAGTGCTAAGCATGTCCGACTGCAGCTTAGGCCTGCTCCCCATTGACAAGTGGACACCTGCCAGAGGCATGCCTCACTGCCATCTTAAGCTTGTTCCCCAGGGAGCGTGCCTAAGCCAGCAGGTGGACATCCCCCGAGTGTTCCCAGACAGCAAGAGGACACAGGCCAGGCTGAGGGAACCTGCGAATGAACAAATTTTTGTGCACTGGGCCTCTAGTATGTGTATAAAAGCACTTGTAGAGTCTGTTTATACAAAAAATAGATTGCTCACGTTTTGTTTTTTTGTTTGTTAATACAGAGGATAATGTTTCCACAGATCCTTAGAGTGGAAGAGAGACAGGGAGAGGAAGAGAGAGATTTGTTGGCTGCCTTCCACACCCACCCTGAGTCTGCAACTCAGGTAGGCACCTTTGACCAGCAATGGAACATGACCCTTTGGTGCTTGGGCTGATGTTCCAATCACTGTGGAACACTGGCTAGGTCTCAGTTTTGTTTTTTAATAGAAGTATCTCTGTATATAAAAGCTTAATATGCAAATTTTCCCTGTGGGCGTTCGACCAGGAGACCCATCACTCATTATGATGTGCACTGACCACCATGGGGTGGCAGAGAATGAAGGAAGGCCCCGGTCAGTAGCCGGGAAAAGTGGCCCTGGCTCACAGCCAGAAAACCCTGATCAATACTGATCACTGGCCAGGCCTAGGAGCCTTATCTGTGCATGAATTTTTTGTACCAGGCCTCTAGTCCTATATAATAAAAGTCCAGTGACCAAATGGCAGAACAACTAGAACAATGGTTGACCAGTTGTTATGCTGTGCACTGACCTCCATGGGGCAGACACTCAATGCAGGAGCTGCCTCCTCGTGGCAAGTGTTCTCCCACAGGAAGAGCAGCTGCTTAGAGGGTAGGTCCACAGCCACTTGGTTGGGATGAGTTTCCGCAGAGAGCCAGTCCCCATAGGCCACACCCCCCACCAGTGCACGAATCCATATAAAGTACATAACTAGAGGCCCCATGCACGATTTCATGAACCAGTGGGGTCCCTTGGCCTGGCCAGCAATTGGGGGCCGACTGGTTGGGGAGAGACTGTGGGAGGTTGGGCGGTCAGGGAATAATTGCAGGAGATTGGCTGGCCAGGGTGGGATCGTGGGAGGGCTCCAGAGGGTGTCTGACCCATCTCGTCCAGTCCCAGTTGAGGCCAGAGTGGGACCCCAGAACCCCAGGAGAGCTTTAGGGCATGTCTGGCCCGTCTCGCTCAGTCCCAATAAGCCAGTACCCAGCAGCAAGTTAACCTACTGGTTGGAGTGTCTACCCCCTGCTGGTCAATATGTGTCATAGTGACTGGTGGAATGGTCAAACAAACTGTCGAATGAACCATCAGACACTTAGCATATTTTGCTTTTATTATATAGGATTGTGGAAATTTGAAAATATAAATGAAGAAAAGGTAAGAAAACAATTCATGGCCATCCCTATTAACACTTTGGTATACTTTGAATTGCTTTTTGGAAATTAAAAGAAATTAGTCATGGGATTTTGAACCATAAAAGAATCACATGTGATCCCCTTATTAGTTATAAAACATAATGTTAAATATCTTTGAACCACATTTGAACCTAATACAGAGATAGAAACATCGATGAGAGAGAAACAACAACATCGATTGGCTATCTCCTGCACGTCCCCTGCTGGGGATTGAGCCCACAATCCGGACATGTGCCCTGACCAGAATTGAATGGCACTTAGTGGTTCAATGTTCAACCACTGAGATTCACTGGCCACCTGCTTACACCTTTAATTTGTCAGGTTTTTTCCTATTATGTAATCTTACATGATATAATACAGTATAATCCTATATAATAAAAGCCTAATAATGCAAATTGTTTTACTGTGAGTTTGACCACTTGCTATGACGTGCACTGACCACCAGGGGGTTGTGCAGAACATGGCAGGTGTTGGCGACGCATCACTGGCAATGGACAGCAGTAGAGGCATTGCCAGCCCTGACGAGAGTGGGACCACAGCAGGATGGTGGAGCAGGTGATCAGATGGCACCAGGCCAAGTCAGAGGCGCAGTTGCTCCACTAATTGTCTTGCAGATGATGACCGGTGGCATGGGCAGGGGGCAGGGCTTCCACCCAACTCCCAAGCATTGAGGGAGCCAGACTGAGGGTTGGCCCCAACCTATTGCTCCTCAGACAGCGACCAGCATCCGGCAAGCCCTGATTGCCTGATCAGGGCTGGGCCTTGGGTTGGGTCAGAGAACTGGGGGTGGGCGGTGGCGAATAACCTCCCATGCCACCCAGGCAGGGGGCTACAACCTCTCCCCAGCTACCATGAGACAGGGGTGACAGGTATAGAGCTGGGTTGGGTTGCCTCCCAAGCTTACTCTCACTCCCCCTGCTATCCTACCACAGGAGGCCAGGGCTTGTGCACTGGGGGAGCCCTTTATCAGCTACCGAGCGCTTATAAGGATGCTGCCTTGCACCCTAATGGCCTCTTCTGGGTGAGCTGGGTCACAGCTGCTGGAACCACAGGGATAGGTTAGGCTCTCCATGGGTTCATTCAGGAGCCCATCTGCGAGGCTGGCAGAAGAGAACGCGCTGCGCCCCAGCCTGCAGCATCTGGCTGCACTCACCTCATCTTGGCATGGGGACTCAGGCACTGTGACTCAGGCAGAGGGGGGGCGCCCAGGGGCCCAGATGCTACCCAGAGCTGAGAGGTCAGCTGGGACCTGTCCTTGCATGCTAGATGCTTGCACTTTAATTGCCGGGCAGGCCTTAGGATCACGCCTGTGCAAAAATTTTGTGCACCAGGCTTCTAGTATTTTTATTTATTTATTTATTTCAGATGGGGAGAGAGAGAGAAAGGGGCGGGGAGAGAGGGAGAGAGAAACATCAATGAGAAAGTCATTGATTGGCTGCCTCCTGCACGCCCCCTACTAGGGATCCAGTTTGCAACCTGGGCACATGCCCTGACAGGGAATAGAACCAGCAACCTCTTGGTTCATGGGACAATGCTTAACCACTGAGCCACACCAGCCAGGGCAGCTGCTAGTATTTTATTATTTATTTACTAGGGGCCCGGTGCACGAAATTCGTGCACTGGGTGGGGATGAGGGGGAGTGTCCCTCAGCCCAGCCTGCCCCCTCTCACATACTGTGAGCCCTCAGGTGTTGACCCCAATCAATCTCCAATCGCAGGATCGGCCCCTTGCTCAGGCCTGACACCTCTGCCAGAGGCATCAGGCCTGGGCAGGGGACCCTCATTTCCCCCCATCACTGGTTCTGCCCCCAGCCCAGGCCTGATGCCTCTGGCCCAGGGGTCAGGCCTGGGCAGGGGACCCCCAGACCCCTCTGATTGCTGGCTCTGCCCCTTGTCCAGGCCTGATGCCTCTGGCCCAGGATTCAGGCCTGGGCAGGAGGCCGCCCTCTCCCCCCATCATTGGCTCTGACCCCCGCCGAGGCCTAATGCCTCTGGCCCAGGAATCATGCCTGGGCAGGGGACCCCCATCTCCCTCTGATCGGTTGCTCCACCCACCCGCCCAAGCCTGATGCCTCTGACCCAGGCTTCAGGCCTGGGCAAGGGGACCATCATATCCCCCCAATCCCTGGCTCCGCCCCCCACCCAGGCCTAATGCCTCTAGCCCAGGCATCAGGCCTGGGTAGGGGACCCCCAGCCCCCTCCAATTGCTGGCTCTGCCCCCCGCCCAGGTCTGATGCCTCAGCCAGAGGAGTTGACTCTCATCACCATCTGATCGGTGATCACCGGATCGGTCCCTTGCCCAGGCCTGAGGACTCCGGCAGAGGTGTCAGGCCTGGGCAGGGAACCTCCAGCTCCCCATGGTTTCAGGCTCCGCCCCTGCCCAGGCCTAACGCCTCTGGCTGAGGCATCCGGCCCGGGCAGCGGGCACCCCCAGCTCCCCGCGGTTGCAGGCTCCACCCCTGCCCAGGCCTACGGCCTCTGGCCAAGGCATTAGGCCTGGGCAGGGGACCCCCAGCTCCCCGTGATCACCCGCCCTGCCCCTGCCCAGGCCTAACGCCTCTGGCCGAGGCGTCCTGCCCGGGCAGCAGAGACCCACAGCAGCAGTGGCCCCACGACCGTGGGCTCTGCTTTAGGCCCAGGCAAGGGACCCCTAGCTCCTGGGACCTGGGACTGCCAGCTTTGACCCTGCCCAGCTCCCATCGCTGGCTCCACCCGTACTTCCCGCTATCACTGGCCAGGGTGGCAAAGGTGCCTGATTCTCCAATCATGGCTGGGGGAGCAGGGCAAAGGCGGCCTTGGGGGCTCTTAGCTGCCCCCTGGGTTTCCGATCAATGTCCATGGCAGGGGGCTTCTTCCTGCTTTCCCTTTCGCCTCCCTGCATTGTGCCTACATATGCAAATTAACCGCCATTTTGTTGTCAGTTAACTGCCATCTGAGTTGGCAGTTAATTTGAATATAGCCCTGATTAGCCAATGAAAAGGGTAGCTCGTTCGCCAATTACCATTTTTCTCTTTTATTAGTGTAAAGACTGTCCTGTTGGATTGCTCCCAATATTTGATCCTTATTGAGAGCCTATGAATATTTCTTCTGAAGGAAGAAATTTTTGGTTATATATTTTGGAACTGGATTGTGATTCTACCAAGGAATACTCAGACCAGTGAGAGAACTATTCATGTCTTCACTTTTTCATTAGTTATTATAAGTATAGATTTTTAAAGCATATACTTTATATTTTTAGCAAACTGTTAACATAATTATATGAGCCTCAGGTACTTATACGATATGCAAGTAAAACATGGGCAAATGTATATGTAGATATGTGAGTATATGTAGTATTTTTGTATATAATATTCCCTTCCCCACTGAGATTGTAGTATAATCAATTTTATAGCTTTTATAAAGCAAATACAGTGGTCTTTTTCTTGCCACTGGCTCTCATTCCAATTGGTTTCTCAATTCCTAGATCATGTTTCTATACAGTGTGTATTTTTCTGTATACTTAGACTTTTCATGTATTTCTTATAGGTAGCAAGAGACTTTTTAGCAATCCAAGTAAAGAGTTTTTATATTTTAACTGAGTCAGTTTTCACTCATGGTGATTACTGATAATTTGCACACATTCTTTCCTATCTTAGGACTTAATTTTCCAATTTTTTAGGATTTGGGGAGTTTTTTGGCCATTTTCCCCCTATTCCATTTTTAATTACCCCTTAGGTTAGTAATTACATCTATCTATCTATCTATCTATCTATCTATCTATCTATCTATCTATGTAAAATAAGCAACCATTATTACCAGCTGCCTGAACAACCAGTTGACTGGTCACTATGACATGCCCTGACCACAAGGGGGAAGATGTTCAACAAAGGAGCTGCTCCCTGGTGGTCAGTGAGCACCTACAGTCAATCTCCCGCTGGCCAGTGGCCAACCTACTGCAGTCCCTCCCCTTAACAGACTGGCCCTGATAGGGACTGGGCAAGACGGCCCCATCAGCCCCAATCACAGGTCAGGTAGAGGGACCCCACGAGTGCATGAATTTAGGCACTGGGTCCATAGTTTGAATATAAATGTGTATGTATATATACATATTGTTTAATACTTTGTTTAATGTAACTTAACCTTTAAATTTATTTAGTACCTCTTTTACTCTCAAGCAATATTTAACTACTAGAGGCCCAGTGTACAAATTCACGCATGGGGGAAGGGGGAAATACCCTCAGCCCAGGCTGCACCTTCTCCAATCTGGGACCCCTATACCAGCAGTTGGACATCCCTCTCACAATCCGGAACTCCTGCTTCCTAACTGCTCACCTGCCTGCCTGATAGCTCCTAACTGCCCCCCTGCCAGCCTGATTACCTGTAACTGCCTCTGCTTGCTGGCCTGGTTGCCCCCAAATGCCCTCCCCTGCTGGCCTGGTCTCCTATCACTGCCCACCCCTGCCAGTCTGGTTGCTCCTAGCTGTCCCCACCCCTGCTGGCCTTGTCATGCCCAGCTTTCCCACCTTGACAGCCTGGTCACCCCCAATTGCCCCCCTGCTGGCCTGGTCACCCCGTATTCAGCCTGCTGTTCAGTCATTACTATGAAGGTGTCCAGGACAATTTGCATATTCCTCCATTATTATAGACTAGAGGCCTGGTGCATGAAATTTTTACACAGAGGGGTGTGTGTCCCTTAGCCCATCCTACACTCTCCCCAATCTGGGACCCCTAAGGGATGTCTGACCTCCTGAGGTTGGGCCTAAAAGGCAGTCAGACATCCCTCTCACAATCCAGGACTGCTGGCTCCCAACCACTCTCCTGCCTGCTTGATTGCCCCTAACCACTTCTCCCTGCCAGCCTGATCACCCCCTAAACACTCCCTGCCAGCCCAAGTGCCTCTAACTTCCCTCCCTTGCCAGCTTGGTCACTGCTAACTGCCCTCCCCTGCCAGCCTGGTCACCCCTAACTGTCCTGCCCTGCAGGCCTGGGTGCCCCCAACTGCCATCCCCTGCTGACCATCTTGTGCCAGCCATCTTGTGTCCACATGGTAGTGGCAATCTTGTGTGTTGTAGTGATGGTCAATTTGCATATTACCTCTTTATTAGATAGGATTATTATCCTGTTCCCCTCTCTTCTCATATGAAAAATATTTTGATATTTTTGTGATTTTTTTATCTTAAATATGCTTTATTTTCCTAAAATGATAAACATTGCATTTTAAAGAGATTTTGTCTTTTCTTCTACAGACTGCATTATTAAAGATAAATCTTTATTTTTAAAAGCATTGCATAAGCCCCCTTTTTCCACCATTGCCCTCTCCTACCTTCCTTCCTCCCAAGCCCTCACCACACTACCATCTTTGTCCATGAGTTATGCACATATACACATGAGTTCATTGGTTGATCTCTTGCCTCCCCTTGACCTTCCTCTGCCTTCCCTCTGAGGTTTGAAAGTCCAATAGATGTCTCCATGTCTCTATTTTTGTTCATTAGTTTCTGTTGCTCATTAGATTCCAAATATTAGTGAGATCATGTGATACTTATCTTCTTTTGACTGGCTTAACATATTTTGCTTAACTTAATGCTTTCTAGTTGCATCTACGCTATTGCAAATGGTAAAATTTCTTTCTTTTTTACAGCTGCATAGTATTCCATTGTATAAATGTACCACAGCTTTTTAATCCACTCATCTGCTGATGGGCACTTAGCTAATGCAAATTGTGCTGTTATGAATATAGGGGTGCATATATCCTTTCTGATTGGTTTTTCTGAGTTCTTGGGATATATGAGTTCCATTTTAATTTTAAGGAAACTCCAAGTTGTTTTCCATATAGTCTGAACCAGTCTGCATTCCCAATAGCAGTGCACAGGATTCTCTTTTTCTCCACATCCTCGCCATCACTTGTCATTTGTTGATGATAGCCATGCTGACAGGTGTGAGATGGTATCTCATTGTCATTTTTATTTGCATATCTGGGATGATCAGTGACTTTGAGCATTTTTTAAATAAGTCTGTTGGCCTTCTGCATGTCCATTTTGGAGAAGTGTCTACTTAGGTCCTTTTCCCATTTTTAATTGGGTTGTTTGTCTTTTTTTTATTAAGTTGTATGAGTTTCTCATAAATTTTGGAAGTTAACCCCTTATTGGATGTATCATTGGCAAATATGTTCTCCCATGCACTAGGCTCTCTTGTTATTTTGTTGATGGTTTCTTTTGCTGTGCAGAAGTTTTTTTATTTGGATGCAGTCCCATTTGTTTAATTTATCCTTAGCTTACATTGTTCTAGGAGATGTGTCCATAAAGATTTGCTACAAGAGATGTCTTAAATTCTGCTGCTAATGGCTTTTGGTAGGATTTTGATGTTTTCACATCTTACATTTAAGTCTTTTCTCCATTTTGAGTTTATTTTTGTGTGTGGTGTAAGTTGGTGGTTAAGTTTCATTTTTTTGCATCTATCTGTCCCATTTTACCAGCAGCATTTATTGAAAAGACTGTCTTGACTCCAATGTAAGCTCTTTTCTCCTTTGTCAAATATTAATTGATCATAAAGGCTTGGGTTGATTTCTGGGTTCTCTGTTCTATTGGTCTATAAGTCTGTTCTTGTGACAGTACCAGGCAGTTTTGAGAACAGTGGCTTTGTAACATAGCTTGATATCTGGTATTGAGATCCCACCTACTTTGTTGTTCTTTCTCAGGATTGTTGCAGCTATTTGGGATTTTGGAGGTCAAGCTGCGTAGTGTTGATGCTAGGCTCCTAGTTGCAACAGCTCTCACCTTCAACATCAACACCCTTTTTTAATAAAAACTCTCACTAATATGGGATTAAAAGAATCATACTTCAACATAATAAAACACTTATATACCAAACTTATACCCAACATCACACTCTATGGGTGAAAACTAAAACCATTTCCCCTGAGAAACAGGAACAAGACAAAGTGACCCGCTTTTACCACTCCTGTTCAATATAGTACTGGAAGTGCTAGTGATAGGGATCAGACAAGGAAAGGAAATAAAAGGCATCCAAATTGGTGAAGAAGTAAAACTGTCATTATTTGCAGGTGACATGATACGATACATAGAAAACCCTAAAGACACCATAAAATAACCTGCTAGTTTTAATAAATTAATTCAGCAGTGTATCTGGATGCAAATTTAACCAGAAATCTATTGCATTTTTATACACCATACAGAGGCCTGGTGCATGAAAATTCATGCATTTGGGGGGTACCTCAGCCTGGCCTGCGTTCTCGCCATCTGGGAACCCTCAGGGGATGTCCACATGCTGGCTTAGGCCCACTCCCCAGGGGATCAAGCCTAAGCTGGTAGTTAGACATCCCTCTGGCAGCCTGGGAGCCCTTGGGGCATGTCTAACGGATTAGGACAGGGAGCAAGGCTAAGCCATTAGTTGGACATCCTTAGTGCTGTCATGAGGAGGCTCCCACCATGGCTGCTATGCTGGCCAGCCATGAGCCATGGCTGAGCAGTGCTCCCCCTGTGGAAGTGCACTGACCACCAGAAGGCAGAACCTGCATTGAGCATCTGCCCCTTGGTGTTTATCGCATGTCATAGCAACTTGTCATTCTAGTTGTTCACTGTTAGGGTCAATTTTCACATTACCCTGTTATTATATAGGGTAATGAGCTCTCAGATAGGGAAACTAAACAAACAATCCCATTTACCATTGCAAAAAAATTAAGATACTTTGGAATAAACTTAACCAAGAAGGTAAAAGATCTGTATTTGGGAAAACTACAGGACGTTGAAAAAATAGAGGAAGACATAAACAAATGGAAGAATATACCCTGCTAATGGATTGGTATAATCAGTGTCATTAAAATGTCCATACTACCCAAAGCAATCTATAAGTTTAATGTAACCCCCATTACAATACCAATGGCATATTTCACAGATCTAGAACAAACTCTCCAAAAATTCATCTGGAATAAAGAAAGACTCCGAATAGCTATAGCAATCCTGAGAAAGAAGAACAAAGTTGGAGGGGTCACAATGCTAGAAAACAAGCTGTATTACCAAGCCATACTACTCAAAACAGCCTGGTTCTGTCACAAGAGCAGCATCTAGACTAATGGAACAGAATAGAGAACCCAGAAATTGACACATGATGATATGCTCAATTGTGCATTCTTCATATTATTTTTGCTCAAATTGGATAGATACATTTTTTTATCAGTTTACATTTTCATGTTTCATATAGATTTCATCACATGAATAGCTTTTGTTTATTGTTTACCCTTCTTGAAACCCCAATCTTTTTTTTTGTGTGCTATTTTTATTTCCATAGTAAATTATTACAAAATTTTGCAAATTGAGATATTTTTTTATTTGACAAAAAAAATTGTGTTCCTTTACCTTTATTCTTAAAAAAGGTATTTTGCTGGCTATGTTCAAATCTGATTTGGGAGTTACTTTCTTTCAGAACATTAAAAATACTTGGTATATTGTTACCTTTGAGACATTAACTGTAAGTATTACATTAATTTATATGTAATTTAATCTGTTTTTCTTATTGCTACAAGATCTCTTCTGGCTAATTACAAGTGTTTTTGGTAATATGTTTCTCAAATCTGAGGATCCAACTTCTTCAATTCTAGGAAATTCTTGGGCATTGACCCTTCCAATATAACTTCTTTTTATCTTAAATCTTTCTTATCATGAAATGCAATAATCTTATGTTCTTATTCTAACTTCATCTTCATGATTCTTAATCTGTTTCATGTTTTCTTTTTTTCTCTTGTTTTCAGGAATTTATTAAAAGTAATTTATTAAAAGTAATTTTAAAATTTATGGATTTTCTTAAAAGTTTATTATTTTTGGACCACTTTTAGTCCTTAGGTTTCTAATATTAATTGTATATTTTTATATTTAGAATTCCTGATTGTGTTTTAGAGTTTTCTGGTCAAGATTAAGGAAAATGTTCTTCCTGCAGCTTTTGCTATTTTGTTTATTAAAATATTGATAAGTTTATTGTCTATACTCTTATTGGTTGTGTTTGAGTAGTTTGATGATTTCTCAAAAGTTTTTCAGTCATTCCATTCCCACCAATCATATTTTCTGCTAAATGACTGAGGACACAATTCAAAACTCTTATCCACTTTTTACTTGGCATGTTTTTGCATGTATTCTGGTTCAAATTTCTCTGATAACAGGTTTTGGATCAGAACTCTCAGGAGCATTTGGTTTGTTTTGTTCTCTTACAGAGGCAGAAAGTATAATGACTTTATGTTTACAGATTTCTTTTCCCTACATTCTTCAGGTTCAGTAAAATTAACTTGACAGTAAAATTAATGTTTAATGTTATAACTTTAGGTTTAGGTCTCTAATACCTAAAATTTTATCTTCTACCTTAAGTTTTGGCCAGCAAAACTATTGATCATCCAAGTCACACATTAGTTTTAGAACTTTTATTTGTAAAACACTTTAATATTTTTAGGTTTATCCTTTTAAATATTTCTTCCACTTTGCGGTTCTTTATGATTTCTCTCAATAGTTAACTACAATCCTATATAATAAAAGAGAAACATGCAAATTAACCATCACTTCATCACTCTGCTACACTCACCAGCCAATCAGTGACTATGCAAATCAACCCAACAAAGATGGAGGTTAATTTGCATATGCAGGTTCAGAATGAAGACTGAAGACGACTGGAGATGGCGGTGGTCACAGAGCTGGAACAAGCAGTAGGCTTGGGTTGCTCCTGGCGATGGAGGAAGCCAAGCTTCCTGCTGGCCCTGGGTTCTGCTCAAGGTCTCTGGCTCAAGTCCTCCACTCAAGGAGGGCCTGGGGGCCTGGGTTTCCAAGAGAGAAGCCAAGCCTTGCTGCCAGGTTTGGACCAAAGACCTGGGTCCCGGGTGCTGGAGGAAAACTGGTTTCAGCAGCCAGGGGAAGGAAGGCCTATTGCGCAAATCTTTGTGCAATGGGCCACTAGTGTAATATAAAATTGAAATTATATATATTAAGTACTTAGGAATTTGGGGTGGATTTTTAGTAATACTATTGATAAGTACAGTTCTGTCATTTTTCTAGTTTTAATATTTGGGTATTTTATTTCCTCTGACTGTTTTGGCTGTTGCTTCTAAAACAATAGCAGAAAATGAAATTGTTTCTAATGGTGTCTGTTAAGCAATGAATATAATAGATATGTTTTATATTAAAGTTTTATGCATATAAACCATTTTTACATGTTGTCTTTAATTAGGAATGGATGCATTATTCAGATAGAAATCACTGTTAACTTTTATTTATTCCATAGTTTTGTTTAATCTGATTGTTTATGTCATTCTGTATGTCTGTCTTAGTTTGCCTTTCTTTATCTAATACTGAACGTTTCCTGCTCTTTCAAATCTCTGAACTGACAGGAGTATGCAACCAGTGGTTGGAACCTGAATGTGATGCCAGTGGTGGATCAGTCTGTTTTTTGCCATATCAATGCAGACATCTCAGGCAGGAAGGTTCCCTGGTTGTATGTTGGCAGTTTTCTCAGCATTTTGTTGGCATATTGAGAATCACTGGAGTTACTCCATCAACTATCTACAATGGTGAGCAGATCCCAATTGCTGGGCTGGACCTCAAGATTCACTTTACATGTCCAAACTTTTATGTCTTCTCTTTACCTGAACAGGGGTGAGCCAAAGACCTGGTATGGGGTGCCCTTATTTGCAGCAGGACATTTGGAGGAGGTGATGAAGAGGCTGACACCTTATTGGTTTGATAGCCAGCCTGACATTCTACATCAACTTGTTACCCTGATGAATCGCAATACCCTCATGGCCTATGGTGTTCCCCTGAGTACCTGGAAATAAAAGGCAAAAGGAATTTAATCCTGCTCAAGTGTGGGGAAGGAATGAGAAAGAACTTGTTTGAGGAAATAAAGTTATATGCATTTTGATGTCGAGACTAGGCTCGCTCTCATATCTCTTTCCCTTTCTGTGTTAGTGTGAAGTTTCAAACCTATACAGATTATTTGTATATCATAACAAGGAAAAGAAAGAAAAGTTGAGATAATTTATATAATAACATAAAAGCTCAAACGTGGGTTTTCCCTTTTAATCTGCCTTTCAGTCTAGAATTGGTCTTCTGTTTATATCTATATAAATAAAAATGTAAATGTTCATTTGTTCAAAATCTTAAATCTCCGAAAGCTCTTCACTGATTGCTTTGAAATTTTGACACAACGTTGCATTCGAATATGTGTGTGTTTTTATATATCTACATACCTACTATTATATAGATGTCACACCTGTGACAGGTAAAAACATGCTTTCTTTGAAAAGCAGCACCATCTGTTGGACGTAAAAGCAACACACTATGCTAAATATTTTACGATTCCATTTCAATGTTTCTGTCTACAATTATAAATTGTAAATAAAATTAACTACAAATATGCGTGTCTAGCTGCAAAATGATCAATCACCTGAGATATTCTCACATCAATTGCTGGAAATTGGGAACAGAAAAGTGCTGGTTGATGTGACCTCAGAACAAATTTCATTGCCTCATAACCTGCAATTTAGTGATGTCAAAAGAAGAATTGATTAAAAAAGTATTTCCCAATATTCAAACCAATTATAAGAATCACGATTGGCTGAGTGAACGAGCTATTCTTTTTTTTTGTGTTTTTTTTTTTTTTTTTGAACGAGCTATTCTTGCGGCCAAGAACAAAGACATCTACAAACTTAACAATATTATTCAGTCTAACATTCAAAGCAAGGCAGTCACATACAAGTCCGTCGACACTGTTGTGGAAGCAGATGAAGTGGTTAATTATCCAACAGTATTTTTGAATTCACTCAATCTGCCAGGGATGTCACCGCACGTACTGCAATTGAAAATCGGTGTGCCAATTATCATGTTGCAAAATATAAACCAGCCAAAGCTTTGCAACGGCACACGGCTTGCAGTAAAAACATTAATGAGCAATGTCGTAGAAGTAACAATCTTGACAGGACCTTTCAAAGGTGAAGATGTCCTCATTCCTTTCATTCCTATGATTCCAATGGATATGCCATTTCAATTTAAGAAATTGCAATTCCCAATTAGATTGGCTTTTGCAGTCACCATCAACAAAGCTCAGGGCCAATGTTTAGAATTGTGCAGTTTAGATATAGACACGGATTGCTTCTCACAGGGACAATTATATGTTGCGTGTTCTAGGGTGAGTAAACCAGACAATCTATATCTGCACAGACAATGGAACAACAAAAAATATTGTATACCCATAAGCATTGTGAAATTAAACATATTAGAAACATGCACTTTCTCTTTTCTTTCTTTTCCATTTAACCAGACTGAGCCACAGCAACGTGTGGCCGGGTACAGCTAGTTATAACATATAAATTCTAATTTCATAAAGCCATGGGAGTCTGTGGGTGGTTTCAGACTAGAGGATTTCCAGGATAGACTTATATCAGCCAGTTTTGCAAAAGAGAGTGAATAAGCCCTAATGTCTATAAGAAAACTAACATACACTATGCAACACACTGTACCTTTTCTTTTATGAACTTCTTTAAGGTCTGTGCTAATCTCTGCTCAACTTTTTATCACTTTTCTGTCCACTTCCCTTAGATTTTCCATGTGTGCAAATTGGACTTGCATCTGCAAGGCTCCCTTTTGTTTATGAAATTTTATCAGTTTTTACTTGCAATTTTAACTTCTTTCCTTAACACCGTGGGGATATTGCCCTAGCCAGTTTTATCAGTGGCTAGAGTGTTAGTCCTTGGACCAAAAAGGTTTGAAGTTTGATTCCTGGTGAAGGGCATGCACCTCCATTGTAAGTTCAATCACTGGCATTAGCTCCCAACTAATTAATGTTTCTCTCTCGTGTTGATGTTTCTCTCTTTTCCCCTTGCCCTTATTATCTCAATAAAACATAAGCTTTTGAATATTGATGATAGTGAAATCATATAAGTACCAAATTATACCATTTGTCTTGCCTCATGATTTTTGTTCACAGTTTTCTCCCCTCCCACCTATACTCAACACACAAACATATTCAGGACTCGAATTTGTATATTTTGTCTAGACTACATAATTTGGTGTTATTCACTGTTCTCTTTATTTATTTCACTACTATCTATATTGTAAAAATCCAGTGGACAGAATGCTGGAACGACCAAGAGACCGGTCACCAGGCAGTGCATGGATGGGTCCTGGGGCAGCGGCAGGACTCTGGGTCCTGTGGCGGTGGTGATGGGACTCTGGGTCTCATGCAATTTTGTGCCCTGAGCCTCTAGTAAGGTTAATGATAGCCCCACATTTTTTTTTGAATCTTCACCATACCAGACAGGAAATTTTTTTAAAATATATTTTATTGATTTTTCACAGAGAAGAAGGGAGAGAGATAGAGAGTTAGAAACATCATGAGAGAGAAACATCGATCAGCCTCCTGCACATCCCCGTCCAGGGATGTGCCCACAACCCAGGCACACGCCCTTGACCGGAATCGAACCTGGGACCTCTCAGTCCGCAGGCCGACGCTCTATCCACTGAGCCAAACTGGTTTCGACCAGACAGGATATTTTTTACCATTGATTTTTTAGACAGCAGGAGAAGGAAGAGCCAGGGGAATGGAGAGAAACATCAATGTGAGAGAGATAGCAATTGGTTGCCTCCTGCTCATGCTCCTTTGGGACTAAGAATTAAACCTACAAATAAGGTGTGTGCCCTTAACCAGGTATCAAACCTCAGACCCTTTTGGTCCTCTAACTGATGCTGTAGCCACTGAGCAAAACTGGCCAGGGCAATATTCCCATCCTATATAATAAAAGCCTAGGTGGCATCATGCCCTCATACTACATCATCACAAGATAGCTGCCACAAGATGGCCACATCCACAACGGAGGCAGGGCCTGGCGTCTGCTCTGCATGGTAAGGCCTGGGGGTCCCGTGGCTCTGTGCGGCATAGAGGAGGCCAGTCCTGGCATCTCTGCTGCCTCACACAAAGGAGGTGGGTCATGGCAGGTGCGGGCAGTTGTGGGCAATCAGGTCAGCAGTGGAGGGCAATTGGGGGCAATCAAGCCAACAGGGAAGGGCAGTTGGGGGCAGTCAAGCCAGCAGGGCAGGACAGTTGGGAGCCATCAGGGCAGCAGGGGATCAGTTAGGTGTCAATCAGGCCAGCAAAGGAGTGGTTAGGCGACAATCAGGCTGGCATGCAGAGGCGATTAGGGGCAATCAGGCAGGCAGGCCAGGCAAGTGGTTAGGAGCCAGCAGTTTCGGATTGTGAGAGGACTGCTGGTTTAGGCCCGATCCTGCAGTCAGACATCCCCCAAGTGGTCCCAGATTGGAGAGGGTGCAGACAGGATTGAGGGACACCCCACATCCTGTGAATGAATTTTGTGCACTGGGCCTCTAGTTTTTATATATTATCTTTATAATTTGAGTGTTTTGTCATTGTTTTACTTAAGTGTTCATCAATTTTTGTTCATTATTATAGGGAGCTAGATTTTGGTTTTTTGATTGTCTGTTGTTTACTTTTGTACTTTTCATTTGTCTTCCTGAATTAACCATTTTATCAAAATGTAATATCCTTCTAAATTTCATAATAATTTAATTTAAAACTTAATAACTTAAGTTTTTACTCAAAATAATTGGCCCAGCTGCCTAACTCAGTTGGTTAGAGTATTTTCATGATATACCTGTCAAGTCACATGCAAGAATCAACCAATGAATCTATATACTGCATATAGAAGGCTAAGTGACTTTTCAACTGAATGATTGAACAACTGGTCAACCGGTCACTATGATGCACACTGAACACCAGGGACAGACACTCACCGCAGGAACTGTCCCCTGCTGGTTAGTGAACTCTCACAGCAGGAGTGCAGCTCAGCTGACTGACAGGTGCCAGATACTGGGCTCATGGCTGGTGAGCACAGCTATGGTGGCATGAGCCTCTCCCACCTCCAAGACTGTGCACTACCAAGCTGCAGCAGGCACAGTGGGGCTGGGATGAGTGGGAACAGTGCCTGGCCCAGGC
Organism: Myotis pilosus; assembly: GCA_036010255.1. Classification (NCBI taxonomy): domain Eukaryota; kingdom Metazoa; phylum Chordata; class Mammalia; order Chiroptera; family Vespertilionidae; genus Myotis; species Myotis pilosus. Next base: position 1,602,169 of record JASKON010000044.1, read on the forward strand.
TCGGGTTCCTCCCTGACTGCTTGCTATTTCACATACTACATCTTTCGGGCCAAAACAGGCAGTCAGACCTTCCCTGAATGGTCCTGGGTTGTGACAGGGAGCAGGATAGGCTGAGGATCCCCATCAGTGCATATGCACCAGGCCTCAAGTATATAAATAAGGTGTCCAACAAATCAAGTTTAATTTTGAAGTTATATAATTGTTAATAAGGAAGAACTTCTTTCATTGTTTTCTGCATGTCATATCTTTTTGTTCTTCAGTTCTTCCACTTTTTCTTTGTGATGAAGTGGTTTATTCTAGTGTTCTGATTTAATGTTTATCTTTACTATATATTTCATTATTTTCCTAGTTATTCTTGTGTTACAATTACTCTTTTATTTTATAACAATTGAGTTTGAATTAATAACAATTTACCTTTAATAGTTAGTTTAAAAAACACAAATGTTCCTATTTAGCTCTGTACCTCTTCCTTTATATTATTACTAGAGGCTCCATACAAATTTGTGCACCCTGGGGCCCCTCGACCTGGTCTGCGGGATTGGGCCGAAACTGGTTTTTGGACATCCCTTGCGAAGTCCTGAATTGCGAGAGGGCACAAGCCAAGTCAAGGGACCTCACCAGTGCATGATCAGGGCCAGAGAGGGACATGGGAAGTTGGTCAGCAGGGAGGGATCACAGGAAGACTCCAGGGAATGTCCGGCCTGTCTCGCTCAGTCCCAATCAGCTGGAACCTAGCAAGAGCAACAATCTATACTATTGGTCAGAATGTCTTCCCCCTGGTGGTCAGTGCATGTCATAGGAAGCAGTTGAGCAGCTTTAGTATGTCATTAGCATATTATTCTTTGATTGGTTGAATGGACAACCACACACTTAGCATTTTAGCCTTTTATTATATAGGATAGGATGTCGCAATTACATCTTTATACATTGTTTGCCCACTATCATAGTTTCATAATTACTGTTTGTTTCATGCACTTTTTAATTATGAAGAAAATAAGAAGGTCATAAAATATTCAATTTTGGCTTTTATATTTGGGCACCTTTACTAGATACCCTCTAGTGTCATTTCAGTCTGAAGGACTTCCTACAGCACTATTTTTTGTAATTGACTTTAAAGAAAAAGAGGAAGGGTAAGAGAGAAAGAGAAACATGATCTATTGTTCCACTTATTTATGTATTCATTGATAGATTCTTGTATATGCCCTGACCAGAGATCAAACTTGCAACCTTGGAATATTGGGACTGTACTCTAACCAATTAAGCTCTACCTGGACAGGGCCTTTATATAGAACTACAGACTCAGTGCACAAATTTATGCATAGCTGGGTATGGGCCTGGATGCTATTGGCCCTCTGGGAAGGTAGTGGAACACCCTTGCCAGCCTGGGATCCAGACTCATCCCACTGACGTTCGTGCTGGTTGTCAGGAGCTACTTGGCAGCTTCTTTTATATCCTTTATTCCTTGTGGAGCATCTACAGAGAGGAAGCAGCCACAGTGCCCGAGGCCAACTTCCAGGGGCCAGCAGCGCTATCAGGATCATGCCAGCAGTACAGGCCCATCAGTGCCTGGCCTGTTCTCCAGAGATTGGACTTTCAGGACTACTGAGAGAGTGAGTTGCTGCTGCCAGGCTGATGGCCACGGGTCAGTCAGCTGAGTGGCACTCCCACTGGGGGAGCCCATTGAACACCAGGGGCAGCTCCTGAATTGAGCATCTGACCCCTGTGGTCAGTGTGTGTCATAGTGACTGGCCATCCTATCGTTTGTTCATAATAGTTGCTTAGGCCTTTATATATACAGTCTAGAGGCCCAGTGCATGAAAATTGTGCACAGGGTGGGTGTCCCTCAGCCTGGCCTGCACCCTCTTGCAATCCAGGACCAATGGCTCCTAACCACTTGCCTGGCTGAGTAATGTCCCCAACTGCCCTTCCCTGCTGGTCTGATCTTGCCCCCAACTGCCCTCCCCTGCTGACCTGATCTCACCCTCCACTGCCCTCCCCTACAGGCCTGATCTTGCCCCAACTGCCCTCCCCTGATGGCCTGATCTCGCCCCCAACTGCCTCTGCCTTGGCCCCCACCACCATGACTTTGTCTGGAAGGAAGTGGGACATCCGGGAGATGGCTGGTTGACCTGATCTAATTAGCATATTACCCTTTTAGTAGTATAGATAGATTATATAGGATAGGATTGCTTAAATGAGGGGGAAAGCCTTTTTCAGCAGGAGGAGATGCTCTTGGCAGACAAAAAAAAAACACAAAAAACACATAACCCCTAGGCAGCCATTGGCTCCTCACAGTTGATCCAGATTTGGTTCTGGTTCTGATTGGTCAGTTTCTATGGCAGTCACTGTCCAAAGCTCTGCCTCTTAGACAGCCATTGGCTCCTCTGGGAAATCCAGAATGGCCCGCCTTTATGTCAGCCCTTCAGGCACTCCCCCAGTCCGCTACCAGGTGAATCTCTGTCCTCTCTGAGAAGCAGCACCTCAGGTGTGTGCTGTTGGCAATTTTGAATTCTCATCCCTGATCTAACCTTCTTACAGTGTGAGCTCTGTGAAGACAAGCATTTTTCTTGTTCACTCATAAACTTTACCTGTGTCTATGCATCTATGCTAGCACTGCATGGTGACTGGTTGAACATTCATTTTGATCATCCTGGTCACTGCCTCTTTATATATATAGACTAAAGGCCCGAAATGTGAAATTCTGCAAGAGTATACTTCCCTTCCCCTGGCCACCAGCACTGGCTTCCCTCTGGCACTTGGACTGTAGGGCTTCGCTCCAGCTGCCAGCAGATACCTCGGACCAGGCCTTGCCTCTGGAAGGACATCTGGAATGAAGTCCAGTCTACTTAGCATATTACCCTTTTATTATTATTATAGACTAAAGTTCCAGTGCACTAATTCATGCACCTTGAAATGTAGTCCGCGAGGCTACAGTGAGCACAAGGGTGGGTTTTGTCCCATTCTCCACAACCCCATCCAGGTCCTCCCGTCGTGATTCCTAGTCCCCTCTCTGCTGGCAGCCCCACTCCTGCTGCCGCTGCTCCAGCATGCTGACAGCACTGTCCCTGTTCACACCCATTGACAGCATGGAGTGATTGGGGCCAGCACCCACAGTGGGTGCAAATGGCAGATGATGCCCCAATCACTCCTCAGGAGCAGAGGGAGATGGAGAAGCCCTGAGGGGCAATCGGGACCATCAACCACCGTTTTCACCGGCTGACTACATTGAGCAATCAGGGCAGCAGGTGTGAGTACCAAGCAGTGCACAGGAGCAAAGAATTATTAGTAACTGCCAGGGGCTTACCCCGATGACAGTGACCAGCACCCCACCTTGTTCCGGTGCCCCCACTCACCAGTCATTCTGATTGTTTGGTTTTAAAGGTCATTTAGGCTTATATATATATACTAGAGGCCTGTTGCACAAAAATTTGTGCACTCAGGGGGGAGGGGGATCCCTCAGCCCGGCCTGTGCCCTCTTGCAGTCTGGGACCCCTCAGGAGATAACGACCTGCTGGCTTAGGCCTGCTCCTGGGTGGCAGAGGGCAAGCCCAATCCCTAGGTGCAGCCCCTGGTTGGGCTCAGAGCAGGGCCGATTGGGGAGTTGGGGCGCCGCCCCCTGTCATGCACAGAGCAGGGCGGATTGGGAGGTTGCAATGCCACCCTCAGTCACGCTCAGGGTAGGGCCGATTGGGGGGTTGGGGCACTGCCCCCTGTCACACTCAATGCAGGGTCGATAGGGAGGTTGTGGCGCCACCCCCTGTCACACACAGAGCAGGGCCAATCAGGGGGTTGGGGTGCTGCCCCCTGTCACACACAGAGCAGGGTCAATCAGGGGGTTGGGGAGCTCTCCCCTGTCACACACAGAGCAGGGCCTATCAAGGGATTGGGGAGCTCCTCCGTGTCACACACAGAGCAGGGCCGATGAGGGGGTTGGGGCACCGCCACTGTCACACTCAGGGCAGGGCCGATGTGGAGGTTATGGCTCTACCCCATCACACACAGAGCAGGGCCCATCGGGGGGCGGGGGTTGGGGCACCACCCTCTCTCACCCACAGAGCAGGGCTGATCAGGGGGTTGGGGCACCGCCACTCTCACACTCAGGGCAGGGCTGATGGGGAGATTATGGCTCTACCCCGTCACACACAGAGCAGGGCCCATGGGGTTTGGGGTTTGGGGTGCTGCACCCTGTCACACACACAGCCTCAGGGCAATCAGGGGTTTGGGGAGCTCCCCCTATCAGGCACAGAGCAGGGCCGATCAGGGGGTTAGGGCACCTTCCCCTGTCAGGAACAGAGCAGGACAGATAGGAAGGTTGTGGCCCCACCCCCTGTCACACACAGAGCCACAGGGCGATCAGGGGGTTTGGGCGCTGTCCCCTGTCACGCTGATCCCGTTCCTGGGAGGCATATTACCCTTTTACTATATAGAATAGAGGCCTGGTGCATGGGTGGGTGCTAGCTGGTTTGCCCTGAAGGGTGTCCTGGATCAGGGTGGGGGTCCCTATTGGGGTGCCTGGCCAGCCTGGGTGAGGGGCTGAGGGCTGTTTTCAGGATGGAACTGAAGCCCCCAACTGCTCCTTTCTTTCTTTCTTTTTTTTTTTTTTTTTATACTGGGCCACCTTTAGCTCTGAGGCTCCAGCTCTTAGGCCTCTGCTCCTGAAAGCAGGTATCTGGTTTGTTTCAGTTCTATAATCGAAACTCTGTATCAACTCCAGCTCTGAGATCCCATTCGGCTGAAAGCTGGTTTCTGGGGTTTTGTTTAGCTTCTATATTTGTTACAATGTTTCTTAAACTGCAGGCTCAGAGGCCGGCAAGGCAGGCGGGGAACGTTGCAGTCCTCAGTCACTGAAGCAAGCAAGCCTCATGTTCAGTTTAAGCTGCCTGGCTGCCATCCACCATCTTGGCTGGCAGTTAATTTGCTTATCTCGCTGATTAGCCAATGGGAAGGGTAGCGGTCGTACGCCAATTACCATGTTTCTCTTTTATTAGATAGGACTAGTAGCCCAGTGCACAAAAATTTGTGTACTCAGGGGTGAGGGTGAGGAATGGGGCCAGACCCCTCAGCCCGACCTGCACCCTTTGTCCTGTTCTGGGACCCCGGCCACTCCTGGCCTAGGCACAGGCCTACAGGCTTGGACAGCCTGGCTCCCGAGGCCCCAGTTTATCAAAAGAACAAAGTCAGCATTAGTTACTGCTCTCACTGAACCCAGTACACTGCATCTGTGCATACAACTGCCTCGTTCATGTGCCTGCTTCACCCTACTGAATTACTAACATCTTGAGGACATAGCTCTGTCTTATCCTGTTTCAACTTCAGTGCTTGGCCTGGTGCTGAGTGAGTGAATAATGAGTGAGTGAATGAGTGAATGAATAAGGAGTAAATAAATGAGCAAGCAGTTACCAGCGGGGATAGTTCCACTCTGCTCTGAGCTGCCTGATGCCAACTCTGGGAAGTTCCCACCCTGCTCCCAGTGGCCCCACTCCCATTTCCTGGCTGCATAGTTCGTGAAGGGCAAAGGCTGCCCAGGTGTGCATTTTGGCAAATCAGTGCATTAGCACCTGCCAGCCTGGGATCCCAGCAAAAGACCGTTTGTGGGTGTGGCCAGTGGCAGATCAGTGCATTAGCACCAGTCAGCAGGGAGCCCCCTGGGGGGCCGTTTGTGGGCGTGGCCAGTGGCAGATTGGTGCATTAGCACCTGTAGGCTGGGGATCTGACACTGGAGGTCCATTTGTGGGCGTGGCCAGTAGCAGATCAGTGCATTAGCACCTGTCTGGGAATCCCCGCTGGAGGGCCGTTTGTGGGCATGGCCGGTGGCCGATTGCTGGGGTTCCATGCCAGCCCTGGGTCTGTTCCCATACAGGCCGCCTGCCACCTGGGTTGCAAATAGCAGGCCCAGATGGCAGCAGGCAGGCGGGATGGCGCTGTCCTACCCTGCCTGCAGTATGCAAATTAACCTCAATCTTTGTTGGCAGTTAACCACCATCTTGGCTATTGGTTAATTTGCATATCTCACTGATTAGCCAATGGAAAGGGTAGTGAAGTTACAGTTAATTACCATATTTCTCTATTATTAGATAGGATACAGATATTTACAGCAGACAAAATCCCTAAGAGTTTCTCCTTCCTTTTCACTACTTAAAATATGTTATCCCAATGCCTTCTGCCATCCCTGATTGATGAGAAATCTGAGGGTTATCTTATTAAGGACTTACTAATTTGATGAATTGCTTCTCTTTTGCTGTTCTCAATATTCTCTGTCTTTAGGTTTTGATAATTTGATTATACTATCTTCACCTGGATTTGAGGTTTTTAGATGTATAGATTCATTCTTTCCTAAAATTTGGTAATTGTTTAGCCTTTATTTATTTAGGTATTCTTTCTGCCCCTTTATCTCTCTCTTCTTCCTCTTTTAGTCCCATTTTGTATATATTGTTTACTTTATGGTACCCTATAGGTCTTTCAGGGCCTCTTTATTTTCCTATGTTCTCTTTTTGCTCTTCTTCTCAAACTGGATAATGTCAATTGACCTATTTTAAAGCCAAACAGTTCTTTTGCTTTTCCACCTTTATTGAAATTGGCTAGTGAATTTCACTTCAATTGTGGTAGTTTTTAGCTTTCAGAATACTTTTCTTTGTCCTTTTTCTAATTGTTACATCTTTATTTGAGATTCTCTTCTTGTGGAGCATCATTCTGTTTTTTTATTGTTGTTTTCAGGTTTTGAGCCTATTTAAGGGTTTGTTTTCTGTTTTTGTTGAGAAAGTCCAATGCTTGGGCTATCAGGGATAGTTGTATTGAATATATCATACATTCTTGTTTCTTTGTATGCCTCCTAGTTTTTTCTTAAAAACTGAATATTTGAGTATTATGTTATACAACTCATGTCTACCCACAATACCCAGTTCTGGTTGGTGCTGATTTTTGTGTAGTAGTCATAGTTTGTTTAGTTGAAAGATTACCAGAGTGGGGACTTAGGGTCTTCTCATGTCTTTTTCCTTTTTCAATTTCCACTAATAAGTGGGAGCTTTTGCAGAACACTTAATAACCCACCTCCAAATATTTCTGTACCCTTCCTTTTTATTCTGAGGCATTTCAAAATTTCTGTTGTTTGCCTAGTCTCTCCTCTTACCACAGGTAGCTGTACTGTGGCTAATACATTTGACTTTATATACTTTCAAAAAACAGAGCCTGTGAATCCACTTGAGTACTGAGGAAACTCTTAGGCAGGTGAAATAATACACATGTCCTCACTTTTTTGAAATAAGGTCCACATTGTACTCTGACACTGATAAGCTGTATCAGGATCTTACTCTGCTGTTGCCATTGTAGCTGCTGAGAATGCATTGGAGGGGTTGTAGACAGGCTGAAATAATTATAGCACAAGACTCTTTTACCAAAATTTAAAGGTTACTTTTTTGCTGTTTTGTTTTTTTATATTAAACTAGAGGCCCGGTGCACAAAAATTTGTGCAATCGGGGGGAAGGGGGGTCCCTCAGCCCAGCCTGTGCCCTCTCGCAGTCTGGGACCCCTCGGGAGATAACGACCTGCTGGCTTAGGCCTGCTGGCTTAGGGCAGAGGGCAGGCCCAATCCCTAGGTGCAGCCCCTGGTCAGGCTCAGAGCAGGGCCGATTGGGGAGTTGGGGCCCCACACCCTGTCATGCACAGAGCAGGGCGGATTGGGAGGTTGCAATTCCACCCTCAGTCACACTCAGGGTAGGGCTGATTGGGGGGTTGGGGCATCACCCCCTGTCACACTTAAGGCAGGGTCGATGGGGAGGTTGCGGCGCCACCCCTGTCACACACAGAGCAGGGCCAATCAGGGGGTTGGGGCACTGCCGCCTGTCACACACAGAGCAGGGCCCATCAGGGGGTTCAGGAGCTCCCCCCTGTCATGCACAGAGCAGGGTCAATCATGGGATTGGGGGCCTCCCCCCTGTCACACACAGAGCAGGGCGGATCAGTGGGTTGGGGCGCTGCCCTCTATCACCCACGGAGCAGGGCCAATCAGCAGGTTGGGACGCTGCCACTGTCACACTCAGGGCAGGGCTGATGGTGAGGTTATGGCTCTAACCCGTCACACACAGAGCAGGGCCCATGGGGGGCGGGGGGTTGGGGTGCCGCCCCCTGTCACACACAGAGCCACAGGGCGATCAGGGGGTTTGGGCGCTGCCCCCTGTCACGCTGATCCCAGTGCCGGGAGACCTCACGGCTCCGCTGATCCCGGTTCTGGGAGGCATATTACTCTTTTACTATATAGGGTAGAGGCTTGGTGCATGGGTGGAGGCCAGCTGGTTTGCCCTGAAGGGTGTCCTGGATCAGGGTGGGGGTCCCCACTGGGGTGCCTGGACAGCCTGGGTGAGGGGATGATGGCTGTTTGCAGCTGGTCACACACCCTTCAGCGTGGGGTCCCCACTGGGGTGCCTGGCCAGCCTGGGTGAGGGGATGATGCCTGTTTGCAGCATGTCACACACCCTTCAGGTTGAGGGTCCCCACTGGGGTGCCTGGCCAGTCTGGGTGAGGGGCTGAGGGCTGTTTTCAGGCTGGGGGTGACTGAAGCTCCCAACCACTCCTTTTTTCCTTTTTTTTTTTTTTTTTTTTTTTTTTTAATTCTGGGCCAGCTTTAGCTTAAGGCTTGGCTCCAGCTCTTAGGCCTCCACTGCTGAAAGTAGGTTTCTGGCCTTTGCATACAATGTTGTGATCCTGCTGGCTGAAGTCCGGGAGTATTTGTTACATAGTTTCTTAAACTGCCGGCTCAGAGGCCTGCAGCCACAGGGAATGTTGGTTTCCTCTGTCACTGAGGCAAGCAAACCTCATGTTAGTTTCAAGCTGCCTAGCTGCCGGCTGCCATCATGGCTGTCATTAATTTACATATCTCGCTTATTAGCCAATGGGAAGGGTAGCGGTCATATGCCAATTATCATGTTTCTCTTTTATTAGTGTAGATGTTCTCCTGGTATTTATAGTTTGTGATTCTACTACACAGTATTGAAAATACTTTTGTTTCTGGTGGGGATAGATCCTCATCCCTACCTGTTGCTTGTCGAAGTGAAATTCTTGCAATATTCCAAGAAAAATAATTTTTTGGTGCAAGTAGGAGTGTTTTTGTGTGGAATTAAACCCTGGATTTCAAAGGCCCGCCCTTTCCTGCCATAGGTGTAGCTATAGCTTTAATTGTAAGGCTAAAATTAGAGCCAGTGTCCAAAGTCTCTGTTCCATGTCAGGGTATAGTCCAGTCCAACATTGGGCTTGTTTAGTTTGTTTTTCCTGCTGCAGTTCATCAGTCCATTGCATGTTGCATCTGCCTGGCCCTCGGCCACACAGGCAAATACAAGGGAGCCAAGAGTCACAAGAACAACAGAGAGAACTCCTTAGTTATGGGACTATGTATTCCCAAATTTTCCTGGGTTTACAGTGGCTACATCCACTCTGGCCAGTGATATCTGTCCCCAGATATAACTGTCTAATACTTTCCATATGTCACCACAGCTTCCCTGGGTATGCAACTGTCTCCTTTTTGTTGGACCCTTTCCCCTGTGATCTGCAGGGCATAGGTTGGTGATCCCTGAGGAGTGTGAGGGTGCAGCTTCCTGGAAAAATTGCATAAATCACCATGCTTATAATGTCTGGCCTTCTCTTTGCTCCTTTCCTTTATTAATAACTAGCTAATTACAAAGGTATCACGTTGATGTTTTCTTCCAATTTAACCATTGGTTTAGTACAGGGATGAAATTTTGGAGTTTACCTTTCATTATTTTATGGTGGCAGTTTCTAACTTTTTAAATTTATATTTCTCAATTAACTGAAGAAATTTCATTATTTATGGTGGCAGTTTCTAACTTTTTAAATTTATATTTCTCAATTAACTGAAGAAATTTTTTTTCTCATATTTATGGTTCACTTATATTTAGTTCTTGTATTGCACATTGTTTTTCTTTGTACTTTTCTCTAAGTATTGCTTTTAAAAAAATCCTCTCCCAAAGAAATGTTTATTGATTTTAGAGAGAGATGAAGGGGGAGAGGGAGAAACATAAATTGGTTGTTTCCCATTTTTGCTCTGAGTGAGAATTGAACCCACAAACTTTTTGGTATATGGGTCAGTGTTCTAACCAACTGAATCGCCAGGCCATGGCTTGTAATATTACTTTTAACCTCATGTTCTCATTTTCTCTTTTAAAGCATGTACATGAATATAGAGCTTATGTCTCATCCTCTCCCTGCACCTGTAAGAAGACTCAGAGGCAATCTTAAGCCTACATGCCATTAATCCTGACTCAAACCCCTTTCTCTCTTTTCTTAGGTTGTTCGCACAAACCAGTGTGCAGGAGAATTTGTTATTATTTTCCCTTGGGCTTACCACAGTGGTTATAACCAAGGCTACAACTTGGCTGAGGCTGTCAACTTTTGCACTGCTGACTGGGTGAGTTAAGGATATGGTGGGCTTAGAGATGGACAGACACAAGGATTAAAGGTAGAGGTCACTGTGGAGCATCTAATCACTGACTCTCAGATAGCACAGTGTCTTAAATTACTTACAGCTACCAGCTGGACGCCAATGTACTGAACACTACCGCCAGCTCCAGTGCTACTGTGTCTTCTCCTATGAGAAGCTCATCTGCAAGATGGCTGCCTTTCCAGAGAAGTTGGATCTGAATCTGGCTAGGGCTGTGCACAAGGAGATGTTCATAATGGTTCAGGAGGAGCAACGTTTATGAAAGCTTTGTTGGAGAAGGTGGGTGGGTAGTGGGTACAGGGCTCAGAAATTCATTGAAGTATAATATGGAAGAGAGACAAAGACAAAAATTGAGTAAGCACTTTATGCTGCATCTCTAAGTCAGACATTTTAAATGGAAACAGAGACCATGTGTTTATATATTTTCCTACCAATTTCCCTTCAGCTATCCTAACAAGGCTAAGCCCGTAAAAGGGCTTAGTGTTGGCTGAAGTGGGGTGTCCATAATCCTGCTCCTGGTCTTTACAGTGTACTAGGGGCCCAGTGCATGAATTTGTGCACTTTGAAAGAAACTGGGCAGTGAAGCTGTGGTGGGCACAGGGGTAGGTCTCGGCCCATCCTCCAGACTCCCGCTCAGCCCCTCCCACTGTGGGGCTTGGTCCCTTGGCTGCCAGCACTAATAGTGGGTGCGCTAACAGTGGGTGCGAGAGGTGGCTGCTGTCCTAGTCACCTTGTAAAAAACAAAACATTCCTTGCCTTTTTTTCCCCTCCAGATATTGCTACACCTTGGATGAGCTACTCATTATCTTACATAATCTGAAGATTTGAGCTGAGTCCCATGACTCCTGGGCAAACAAAGTACGAATGGCCTTGAAGGTAGAGAATGGCCAGAAGTGCAGTAAGTTGATGAGAAATGGAAAGACACATGGGAAAGCTGTTTTGTTTCAACATTCACAGCCTTTTTCTTCCTCCTTTTTCTCTTTGAAACTTTTCTCTGTCTGCAGGCTTTGAAGAGCTAAGGGTATTGGTGTCTGAGGCCCATGAGAAATGTTTTTCTAACAGTGAGCTGTTTCAACACCTGAAGAACTGCCTGGATGAAGCAGAAGCTTGTATTACCCAAGTCCTGGGGCTGATCAGTGGCCAAGAGGCTAGGTAAGTTAAAGAAAAGGGTGAAAAAGGATGGCATTATGTGAAATGGATAACAAAAATGGATAGACCACAAATAATATACATAGCAAAAGTTAATAAGTAATATGTGGCCATATTAGTGATAAAAACTTATATATAACCTATTTGAAGAATCATGGATTCAGCACTAAATTCTAGAGACAATGGCTAGATGAGACATGAAATAATGTAATATGAACTAGAAATCATTGAAAAAGACAGTTTCAAATATAGGATGTATAGGCATAGCTCACTTTATTGTGATTCATGAACGTTTTGTTTTTTACAAGTTGAAAGCAAGATCCTCCATCAGCAACAAGATTATGACTTTTTTTTTTATCAAGATACTGCAGTGGTCAGAACTGAACTGTAATATTTCTGAGGAATACTTATATTTCTTCTACTGTGAATAACAATGAGAATGAAGATGGGAAAGAAGAATTGTAGTCCTACCATACTTATGTAATTTCATAAATGTTTTTGGGTATCAAGATTTAAACAAAAGTAATTCTTGGCTGTGTGGGTTAAAGTGAAATTTTTAAATTATATTTATGTAATGGTCATCAAAAGTATATGACACTTTTCTGGCTGAGAAATCAAGTTAATGGTTATATACACACTAGTGGCCTGGTGCACAAAATTCGTGCACAGGGCAGGAGGGTGTCCCTCAGCATGGCCTGCATCGTCTCTAATCTGGGACCCCTGTGGAATCAGGCCTAAACCAGAAGTTGGACATCCCTCTCGCAATCTGGGACTGCTGGCTCCTAACCATTCACCCACCTGCCTGACTGATTGCCCCTAACCGCTCTGCCTGCCGGCCTGCTCACCCCCAACTGTGGCCTCTGCTGGCCTGCTCATTCCCAACTGCGCCCCTCCTGCCAGCCTGATTGCCCCCAATTTACCTCTATTGACAGCCTACTTGCCCCCAACTGGCTTCCCCTTCCAACCTGCTCACCTTCTCTGTCCCCCTACCAGCCTGATAACCCCCAATGTGCCTCTCCTGTCCCCACAACTTGGTCACCACAACTGCCATCCCATTCTGGCCTGATCACTCACAACTGTTGGCCCCTAACCACTTCTACCTCGACCCCGCCACCATGGCTTTGTCCAGAAGAATGTTGGAAGGTCTCCTGGAAGGTCTCCTAGTCTACCATATTACCCTTTTATTAGTATAGATAGAGGCCTGGTGCATGGGTGGAGGCTGGCTGATTTGCCCTGAAGCATGTCCTGGATCAGGGTGGGGTTTCCCTTGTAAGGTGGGGTGGCCTGGGCAAGGGGCCTGTACTGGTTTGGATACCAGCCATGCCCCCATGGGGGAAGGGTCCCCACTGAGGATGGTGCCAGCCTAGGCTAGGGCTGGGACAGTTTGCAGGCCAGCCATGCCCACATGGGGTGAGGTTCCCTGGGGGTGCATTGCCAGTCTGGGTGAGGGGCTGATGGCCATTTTCAGGCTAACCACACCCCCCAGCAGGGACCTTCACCCCCAGGTCATGTCCAGCCTGGGTAAGGGGCTGAGGAGCGTTTTCAGGCTGGCCACGCCCCCCAGCAGGACACTTACCTCGGTTGTGGCATGGCCAGCTTGGGTGAGGGGCTGAGGGCCATTTGCAGGCCCCTTCTTAGGCAGCTGGCCAGGCGACCCAAGCTTCCTGTATGCTCAGGCCACTGCCCACAGGCCCCTTCTTCAGTTGCCGGCCCAGGTGAGCAGGAAGCTTGGCTTCCTCAGTCACAGGGGGTGACCCAAGACTGCTGCCCACTCCAGCTGGCTCCATGGCCACCACCATCTTTGTCCTAATTTGTATATTCCCTCCTGATTGGCTGTGGGGAATCACAGAGGTATGGCCAATTTAAATATTTCTCTATCATTAGTGTAGATACTTTGTAACTTTCTGGTAAGAATAGAAAAAACAGGAGCTATTATAATGTACAAGGCAGATTTTCTTATTTTTTTTTAAATTAAATCTTTATTGTTCAGATTATTACAGTTGTTCCTCTTTTTTTCCCCCACAGCTCCCCTCCACCCAGTACCCACCCCACCCTCTGCCTTTACTCTCCCACTGTACTACTCATCCATAGGTGTATGATTTTTGTCCAGTCTCTTCCTGCACCACACATACCCTTTTCCCCTCAAGAATTGTCAGTCCACTCCCTTTCTATGCCCCTGATTCTGTTATATTCACCAGTTTATTCTATTCATCAGTTCTTTTATTCACTTGTTGATATGTATTTTTAGATATGTATTTTTTATGATTTTTAGATTCACTTGATAGTTATGCATTTGTTCATAATTTTTATCTTTACCTTTTTCTTCTTCTTCTTCCTCTTCTTAAAGAATACTCTTCAGCATTTCATACAATACTGGTTTGGTGGTGATGAACTCCTTGAGCTTTTTCTTATCTGTGAAGCTCTTTATCTGTCCTTAAATTCTGAATGATAGCTTTGCTGGATAAATAATCTTGGTTGTAGGTTCTTGGTATTCATCACTTTGAATATTTCTTGCCACTCCCATCTGGCCTGCATAGTTTCTGTTGAGAAATCAGCTGACAATCGTATGGTTACTCCTTTGTAGGTAACTGTTTTTCTCTTGCTAATTTTAAGATTCTCTCTTTGCTTTTGCCCTTGGCATTTTAACCCTTTGATTGCCAACCAATATCCTAGGACAGGGATGGGCAACCCCTGGCACACGTGCCAAAAAAGGCATGCCAGTAACTTTTACTGGCACGCGAAACCCTCTCTTATAATTTTCCATTTACAATTTTTTTATTAATATTGACTTTTTTATTTTTCAGATAAATTCAGTGTACGTGCATCTTAGATAAATAAATAATTTTACATTACAAGTTATCTTAAAGACCATAAACATGGATGGATGAGAGAGGAAAGAGTAATTTCAATGACTCTGCCTTAACTCTCCCTGCCTTCCTAGAACCGACCAGTGTTTTGGTTTCATCCACATATGCTTGTGAATCTTTGTTCTCAGTGATGAATTTTGTTAAGTCTCGTAATAGGAGTAGCCTGATGGATGAAAGTAGTAGCTCGTGCATATCTCTGATGGTCACAAAATATAAACCTGATGTAAAATCTCTGTCATCAGTGATGCAGCAGCAAAAGTCCCACTGATAATATCAAATGGAGTCATAAAGTTTTCTGTCGGACTATCAATGTACATGTATACATTAAAAAATAAATGTATTTTTCATCATCATATACTGTGTTTTTGTCGCTCGAATGAATTTCATTATTTCTTCAAGGTTCTTCACATACATACACCTTAAGAAATAATCAAGTAGGCATAACATGTTCTCAAAAACTTAGCGTTGTCACGCAGAAGAATTTTGAGTCAGAGATTTTGCTGGTTTTGGCATGCACTCACAAAAAGGTTGCCCACCCCTGTCCTAGGAACTATGCTAAAATTGCCAAGGTATTTTTGCTGATTTTACAGCAGTTTAGGAACAAAATTATGAATCATAAGTAAATGAAATTACATATTCAAAACTTAAGGAAACCTTTACTACATTGACATATTTAGCAATATCATCCTGACTAATAAAAGCAGACTTAGAACTGGACACCATTTTGAAGCTTTGATAGAACTTCTGGCACTTTTGGTGAAAGACAGGAGGAGCTCAATCACACTTCCCAGCACTCTAGGGGATGTATTTTGGTGTGGTCCTCTTTGGATTCCTTTTATTTGGGGTTCTCTGCACTTCCTGGACTTGTAAGTCTATTTCTTTCACCAGATAGGGGAAGTTTTCTGTCATTATTTCTTCAAATAGGTTTTCAATATCTTTCTCTCTCTCTCTTCTTCTGGCACCCCCATAATTCAGATTTTGGCACGCTTGAAGTTGTCCCAGAGGCTCCTTACACTATCTTCATATTTTTGGATTCTTTTTTCTTTTCTGGTTGGGTGTTTTTTGCTTCTTCATATTTCAAATCTTTGACTTGATTCTCCCAATTCTCTAGTCTGCTGTTTAATCTCTGTATGATATTCTTTTTTTAAAAAAATATATTTTATTGATTTTTTACAGAGAGGAAGGGGGAGAGATAGAGAGTTAGAAACATTGATGAGAGAGAAACATTGATCAGCTGCCTCCTGCACATCTCCCACTGGGGATGTGCCCGCAACCCAGGCACATGCCCTTGACCGAAATCGAACCTGGGACCCTTGAGTCTGCAGGCCGATGCTCTATCCACTGAGCCAAATCGGTTTCGGCTCTGTATGATATTCTTTATTTCAGTTAGTGTATGCTTAATTTCTAGTTGGTCCTTTTTCATATCCTTGAGGATCTCACTAGATTTATCAAGGGTCTCACTAAATTTATCGGCACTTTCTAGAAAATTCTTGAAAAACCTTATAACTGTGGTTTTGAACTCTATATCCGGTAGTTTGGTTTCCTCCATTTCTGTAATTTGTGACCTGTTTCTTTGTCTCTGAATTTTGGTTGCTTCCTTGTGTTGATAGAGTGGCTTTGTGTGGTAGGTGTCCTATAGGGCCCAGTGGCTCAGCCTCCCTAGTTACCTGAGTTGGACACTCTTGGTGCACCCCTTTGTGGGCTGTGTGCACAGTCTTATTGTAGGTAAGCCTTGATTGTTGTTGGTATCAGTGGGAAGAATTGACCTCCAGGCCAATTGGCTGTAAGAATCAGCTATGTCTACTTATGGGGCAAGTCTTGCTTCAGTGGAGCTTTGATGCTCTCTGAGTCTGCCCCCTGAGTGTATCCCTTATGGATCTGAGGGATTGTAATCTGGATGGTCCCACTCTGACCACTGGGGACACTGGCTCTTGGATCTCTAAGGAGGTACTAATTTAGCCTCTGCAAGCTGCTATGGGGCCTTGGGCCTTCTTTTGGATGTTCTGGGTCTCTCTGACCCAGCTACAGTTTGTTAGGTAATTTTAGATTGCAAAGGACCAGGCCATTCATATGCAAAAGCCTCTGCACACAGCTTAGGTGGGGCAAGGTCTCCAGGAATCAACAGCATGGAGCAAACCACTATGGCTGATCCTCAGCCCTGCCCTAAGAGGCCTCGGTTCTCAGTGTCCCTCGGTAATCGCTGCAAGCACCTCTGAGAGAAAGCCACCCTCAAGTTTCGCCTGATGACAGACAGTCCAGTTTCTCCCCATATGAGTCTGGGTCCCCAGAGACTTGCCCAGAACTGGACTTCAGAGCAGTCTGGAGCTTGTGTCTCCCTCCAGATTGAAAAAGACAACCACATCCTCAGTTGCCAGCCCTTTCTGCGCAGGCCCTCCGTACCTCAGCACTTTACTTCCACACCTCCTCTGAGTCTCAGTGTGCTTTTCTCTTTCCTTCTAGTTGTAGAATTTCCAATAAGCTGCCTTCCTGTGGTTCTGGATGATGTCTGTTTTGTCTTTTAGTTGTTTTTTTGAAGTGGTTGTGTGAGGCAGCAATTTCAGGTGTTTACCTATGTTTTCATCTTGGTTTCTCCTTTTCTTAAATTTTTAAAATATACTTATGAATTCTTCATTTATCTTATATTAGTAAAAAACAACTAAAACTACTTTACATTAGCTTATTAAGGAATTGTTACCTTATTAACAGTCTATTATGTACCTTTGTATTGTTTTTCATCAACTTGTAGTATAAATTTTCATAAAAATTTTTCATAAAAATTATGGCATATTTTTTATGTTTTCTTTTGGCTTCTTTTGAGTTTTTAGACTTCAATTTTACTATTAAATTGTACTTGGAATCTTTTCTTTAATGCAGAGGTTAATTTTTTTTTTAATCCTTACACAAGGATACTGTTTTTGTCCCATTGATTTTTTAGAGAGAGTGGAAGGGAAAAGTGAAGAGGAGAGTGAGAGAAACATCAATATGAGAGATACATCAATTGCTTGCCTCCTTCAAGCTCATGACAGGGGACAGGGATCGACCTGAAACCCATGTACATACCCTTGACCAGGAACAAACCCTCAACCCGCCAGTGGTAGGCTGATGTTGTAACCACTTAGCCATACCGACCAATGCTTTATTTTTTTTTGGGGGAGTGACATTGGTTAATAAAATTATGTAGATTTCTTGTGTAAACTTCTACAGTACATCACTGGTATATTGTAGTGTGTCCACTTATGTTTTTTAAAAAGTAAAGATAGCAATATTAATGAATTCATGTTTCATATAGAACATTTTTAACTTCTGTATTTGAAAAGAAATACAAATGTATTGGGTGATGGTCCCTGAATGTAGAGGATAACCTTCAAAGATATTACTGTAACATGGAGGAGAAATAAGGATGTTGGATTCATGAAGTATAGCCTTGGAAGGTTCACTTAGTGAGTTCTTCTTTCTGACTCATAGGATTGAAACTCCACAGCTGACCCTGACAAAGCTCCACATCCTTCTTGAGCAAATGGGCAGCCTGCCCTATGCTATGGTTGAGATTAGGGCTGTCAAGGTGAGGATGGGCCTGGCAAGCTGGAATTCTGGTTAAAAATAAATACCAGTAAATTCTCAGATAGCAGGGAAAATTGAGAACTTGATTATTCTATGTAGCTCTTTATAAATACATCTCTTTGAGAAGCTATGGATATGGGCAGTCCAATACTCTCTCAGGCCTGTTAGCTTATAATAGGGGATGGCCTTCCAAACAAAATGGTAAGTAGAAAAGTCTCAAGAAGTTTTCAGATAATTACAGGAAAAGCAGGTTGTTGTGCAGTAAATACAGGACCTATCAAGCACATGTCTCAGGGCATGGTTGAAGATAAGTGTAAATCAATATATGTCTACTAGAGGCCCAATGCACAAATTTGTGCATGGGTGGGGTCTGGGCAGACCAAACCCAATCCGGGAGGATTGAGGCTGGGCCTGTCAGGAGGAGGAGATAGCAGCAGGTTGGCCAGCCAGCCTGCCAAAATCCAACCCTATCAGAGCTGGGTTGACTGGGGGGAGGGGTGCTCCACCCCTGAATGGGGTGGGTGGTGCCAACAAGGGGCCAGCGGCCTGGGGGAGGGATCATGGGTGATTGGGGTGGGGTTGGACAGGGAGAAGGGCTGCAGGAGGTTGGCCCACCGGCCCCCACCCCATATTGAGGTGGAGGTGGGATGATCAGGGGTGAGGCCAGCTGGGGGGAGGAGCTGCAGACCTATTGTGGTGGAGCAGGCTGATCAGGGATAGGGCTGGCCCGTGGAGGAGGATGGAATGGGGGGAGTTTGGCTGGCTGGGTCCTGCCCTTGATCAGGGTGGGAGAATCCAATCAGGGGTGGACCAGGCAGGGGAAGAGGCCACTGGAGGTTGGTGAGTAGCAGACCAGGTCCAGGTGGTTCATTTTTCCAGCTGACTTAATTTTTTCTTTATCCTATATCTCTGCAGGATATCCTGGAACAAGTGGAGGTCTATCAAGCAGAGACCAGGAAGGCCCTAGCTAGCCTCACAGCCCCCCGTCTAGGGCTATTGTGATCACTGTTAGAGAGGGGGCAACAGCTGGGTGTTAAGGTGCCTGAAGCCCATCAGCTCCAGCAGCAGGTGGAACAGGCAGGATGGCTAGATGAAGTGAAGCAAGCAGTGGCCCCTTTCAGCTCAAAGGGGCTCTTTGCTTATCATGCAGGGGTTGTTGGTTAGGGGTGCCAAGGTAGTCTCCAGCCCTTCTGTGGACAAGACTGAGGCTGAGCTTCAGGAGCTGCTGACCATTGTGGAGCACTGGGAAGAAAAAGCCCATTTTTGCCTGGAAGCCAGGTGGGACTTAGCCTTTCTCCCATATGTACGCTGACTCTAGTCTTCAGAGTTTGTGTGTGATCCTAAATATGGGTTCAGTGGCACCAGACTCTCTTTAGGCATGTGGTAAACTGTAAAGATTTGGCATCCAGTTACATAAATGTTCTACTGTGTCAAAACAGTAATTAAAGGAAATATTCCTAGACTGAGTTAGTTCTTAGATCACAGATGTGGCACCTGACTTACAAAATATTCATATGTCTGCTTCACTATTTAGAGAGTTCCTCATACTTCAGCAATTATTGGTCTGTTACCCTGTTCAATTCTTTCCAGCTTATGCTTTTGGCAAGGAAATAGGACCAAAAATATGCCTGTATACATGTGACTTTTAAAGATGTATTTCTCTTTTCTCCATTACATTTAGCCAGAAATATTGACCAGCTACACTGGAAACCATAATTCATGAGGCAGAAAACATCCCTGATCACCTACCTAATATTGAGGCACTCAAACAAGTGCTGACTAAGGCACAGGAATGGATAGCTGGTGTGAATGAGATCCAAGTGCGGACCTTGTTTCATATCTTTCTATTGGTGTGCAAGCAAAAAAAGATAGTTTGTCTTTTTAACTCCATTGGGTTTGATTAGAAAAAGGAGGTAGCCTGTTGAGGGAGGCCTAAAGGAACTGTAGTTGTTAGGATAACAGTGAAAGAAGAGAAATATATATGGGTCTAGGCAGACACTGTCAATAGGAATCAAAGCATAACAAATGACTGGACTGTTAAGAGGGTATTGTTGTTTTTTGAGGCAGTGAAACTAGGAATTCTGGGAGAAAGGCATTCCAGAATATATGCTCTTTCAGAATAGTGTAGGTTTTCCTTAATGACATATTACTGCACAGGAAATTAGTCAAGATTTCTCAGTGCAGTCAAGATATACTTGTTGATGACATCACTTTAATGAGCTTTCTAATGCCCCTAAGTCAGAATGGTGACCACTATCTTTGCCTGGATGACTTGACGGGGGGCTAGTGGCTATTGGCCGGGACTAACCTGTGTGTCTTGAGAAGCTGAGACAGCTAGAGCAGCAGGTACTGATAGCACACTCCTGGAGAAAGAAGGCCTCCAAGACCTTCCTAAAGAATACAAATTATACATTGCTGTAGATAAGACCTCAGGCCTTGACCCATCCACTATCCTCCTGGCCTGGCTGGTTTGAGATGACTCATGATTACTTAGGTGAGTGTTGTGTGCTGAGTAGAGGAAGAGGTGGAGGGATCCTGATCATTTCTTCTCTGTTTTCCTGCTTCAGGTGATTTGCCATGTGCAAATTTGAGCTCAGATAGTACCAGGTGCAACAGGGGCAGACAAAGAACTTCGATTATGTCAATCTGACACAGAGCTGCTGGGATTGTCTGCACAGGACCTCAGGGATCCAGGCTTTGTGGTAAGGGATTTGGGCCCAGATGGGTAATTAAGTTTATGACCTGAGTGACCACTTGTTCCATGGGCCTCAGCTCTCCTAGTTTGGAAGTAGGATGTTAATAGTACAAAAGAAGGGAGGACTACTGACTTCTTCCCCTATCCTGGGCATGACAGACTGTGGCTTTCAAGATGGGGGAATAGAAGGAGAAGGAGGGTATCCTGCAGCTGTAACACACCAACTCCGCCAAGCCTGGCCGACTAGCATCATCAACCACAGCATCCTTTGCAACCTCTGTCTGTCTGTGTGGTTGGGTGCCAGCTGGGGTGGGAGCTATACAATGTGACCTGTGTCAAGACTGATTCCATGGGCAATGTGTTCCGGTACCCCACCTCCTCAGCTCCCTGAGGGCCAGTTCCACCTCATCCCCACTGCTGGCCTGGTGGGAATGGAACATCAAAT
This sequence comes from Myotis pilosus, assembly GCA_036010255.1. Classification (NCBI taxonomy): domain Eukaryota; kingdom Metazoa; phylum Chordata; class Mammalia; order Chiroptera; family Vespertilionidae; genus Myotis; species Myotis pilosus. The sequence continues at coordinate 1,623,333 of JASKON010000044.1, forward strand.
TTTTGTGTCCATTGTGCATGCGCTCACAGCACCCATGCCTGGAGACTGTCCTAGCACTGCTAGTAGGTCTGAAGAGACTACCTGTGTGGCTGCCTGAGGATGAGGCCCTTCAGTGCCTCACAGAAAGAGCCATTGTCTGGCAAGGCCATGCCAGACAGGCTCTGGCTTCTGAAAATGTGATGACTCTGTTGGGAAGACTCTCTGAAGTTCATCAATAGCTACAGACTGAACACAGGTTCAAGGAGACCCCACCAATCCTCCAGTCCCCACCTCTGGGCCTGTCAAAGAAGTCAGTGGCAAGAATATACCTAAGGTAAACTGTGCAACCCAGCCATTGAACTTCTATCGCCTAGCATTACCCTTATTTTGGGTCTAGTCCTATCACTATTATCTCATTTTTTATCTTCATTCATCCCACCCCTTTGCATCCCTGCTCTCAGTTTGTGTCTGCCTTTCTCCTCCAGGAGGTGGACAGGTCCCTAGGTTAGTGCTATAGCAGTGGTTCTCAACCTGTGGGTCGCGACCCCTTTGGGCGGGTCTAATGACCCTTTCACAGGGGTCGCCTAAATACATCCTGCATATCATATATTTACATTATGATTCATAACACTAGCAAAATTACAGTTATGAAGTAGCAAAAAAATAATTTTATGATTGGGGTCACCATAACATGAGGAACTGTATTAAAGGGTCGTGGCATTAGGAAGGTTCAGAACCACTGCACTAGAGGATGAAGAAGAATGCCTAATTCTTCTAGTACTGTTAATCCATTCTTGCTCTCCTTGGCAGGTTAAAAGTTTGCCAGAGAATAGAGATAGCTTGACCAGTCCTGAGAAGGTAGACTTAGCACAGGCTTAAGGAAAACAGGTAGGTCTGGGCTGTGGATAGGCTGTTGACTGGATATTACTACTGAATATATGGTCTTTTGGAGACAGCCAGAGGCAAATATCTAAATTATCTTGTCCCATAATCCACCCAGACCTGGGGCTACTCTCCTCACTATTGCCACAGTTCACTGGCCCCATATTGGAGCTGCCTGAGGAGACCTGGGCCCCACTGGAGGAGCTCATGCTGGAGGGGGATCTTCTTGAGGTGAGACTGGATGAACACAATAGCATCTGGCAATTGTTGCAGGCTAGGCAGCCTCCAGACCTTAAACAGATTCATACACTTTTAGAGGTAAGACAGCAGTTCATAGCCAAGAAGTTACACCAAGTAGGTAGAGAGTGCAAGCCTGACTACTGGCCTACAACTTAATTTTCTTGTCTGTATGTGATTCTAGGTGGAGAAGCTTGAGCATCAAGGAAGTTTGACAAGGGTCCAGACATTACAGAGGCTACAACAGCAGCAGCAGAAAGTAAATTTGGGTAGAAAGTGTCAGGATCTTGTTCAAGAAGAGGTATAGCCAAAAAAGCCCCGTGCTCAAGAATTAAACCTGAGGAGGTTCAAGAGGAAAAAGGGTATGAAGAGGAAGAAGATGATGATAATATACTCCTGACACATTCTATAGTCCATAGTCACATAATGAATGGGAACCAAAATAACTTAGGACAAAAGGATTCAGGTCTCACAACCTCTTTTCCTTCTGTAACTCCTTTGCTGTTCTTGTCATACCCTCAGCAGCAAGAGTTGTGACAACAGCACAGGAGTGTTTGTGGATTTTTTAAAATTTTGCTGCCTCCTAGTCCTATTTGTTACCTGGACTTTATTTCCTATTTAGAATTTGTCCCTTCAGAGTTTCTAATAACCTAACTAGTAAAGGCAGTGTTTTAGGCTCAAGTCCTAAACATAGTATCTAGTATTCTTCTTTCCGGAAGTCTTATGTGTGGACGAAAGGGGCCACATGCTGACCTGACAAGCTCAGGAGAGGCCTGCATAGCAGTTTTGCAAACTCGGAGACCTAAAGTAATCACAAAGGATGGTCTGAAATTAAACTTTAACTAAAAGCAGTTATGGTGGGCAGTTTCATCCTAGGCCAGTATCTTCACTGACAAGGTCCAACTTTACCGTAACTGAGCCTGTCTGTCTTTTTGCATCTATGATAACATGTCCTTGGGATGTCTGGGTAACTTGTGACTTCCCTTTTTATGGAACCCCTAGGGCACAGCCAGGTGTGCTGGGCCCAGGACAGATACCACAGATTCCTTCATTTATCATGTTAACTGTTCCTGTCCATCATTTTACTTTTTGTCCAATCCCAGAGGTTTCCCCACTTCACTTTATCCCTCCTCCTTAATCTATCACCAATGAATTTCATGTAACCCACCTATGTCCCTCCTTTGATTGCAAATGTATAAATACAAATGTAACCCTGCCATTCTTCAGAGCACTATCTCAATTCGTTGAGGTTCTGCTTCCCAGCATATGTCGACAGTTTGGCTCAAATAAACTCACCAAAAATTCTTTACAGGTTTCAATGGCTTTTATTTTTTTACGTTAACATATGCCAGAGGCATTACTGGGACAAGAATACAGTGATTGATTTATTAAGCCAGTTTCATTCTAGACTGGGGCAAATAAAACTTCACAAAGGCAAATGTATCTCATCTCTTAACCCCTTCCTATAGTCCTTCCTTTTTCTCCTTATATATTAAAATATTTTGGTGCTTCAAAGATTCCCATACCTTTATTCTTCCTCCTTTTTCTACTGTACATTGATTTCTTTCTCTCCTTTTTTTCTTTCAAAATCTTCTTACTGCCCCCTTTCTCATATTCTTTTTATTTTTTATTTTACTATTCCTATTAACTTTTCCTCTCTTTTTGTTTATTATTCTTGTTATCTTTTCTCTTTCCTAATTCTCTTTCTTTTGTGGTTATTTCTGCTGTTGTTGTTGGGATCTTTAATATGTTTTTGTTTGTTTCCCGCTTTTTTAGCTTGGTTTTGTTTTACCCTGTCAGTACATGTATAGTAGCTATCACAATGTTATTGTGGCTAAGCCTTACAGTTTGCTACACTGAGAGGAGAGCTCATACACTAGTGGGGCAACAGTAATAAAGACTCAATTACCACAGGAGACCCCAAGTAATCCACAAAAGTATCATTTCTAGAACATCCAGCTCAGGAGATTGTAGAAATTGCACTACTGAGTCCCACAGGACATATACTAAAAAAGCCAACACCATGAAGCCTGGGAGGCATATCAAGTATATTGATATATAGATAGAAACACAAAGACAACTAAAATTGGGAAACAACCCCCAAATTAAAGAAAAGCAGGAATCACCAGTAAAAGACCTAAAAGAGATGGAGGTAAGAAAGTTACCAGACCTAGAGTTCAGAGTAATGGTTATAAAGATGTTTAAGAAACTTAAAACTATAAGGAACTTACCGAAGGACTTGTATGTGTGCATGTAAGCATAACCAATGGACATAAGATACTGGGGGGTAGGGGAGGCCAGGGGATTGTCAAGGGCGGGGACAAAAAAAAAAAAAAGGACACATATGTAATACCCTTTGTAATACTTTAAGCAATAAAAATAAAAAAGAAACTTGACCTCCTTACAGTCATCGTCGCCGCTGCTGCAGCTGCTCCTGTTGTGCCCAGATTTCAAGGTTCCCAAGAGCCCACCAGGGAGCCAGCGAGTCCAATGCAAAAGCAAAGAGTCATTTATTTCAAACCTAGGTTTGGCTCCCCTGCCACACTCACCGATGCAACGGTAAGCCCCGGTGGCTGAGAGAGAGAGCGAGGCCTAATGGGGCCGGGGGTTATATAGGGGGGTGGAGTGAGGGCAGGAGAGGGGACTGTGGGCCCCGCTGATTGGCCAGGCGCGAGTCGGTACAGGATGTGGTCATAGTGATGGCGTGCACTTCCCTTGATTATTATTGGTTAGTCCAGAGAAATCCTGGGTGTGTCTAGCAGTGGCTTTTTCCGGTAAAGAAGCACATGGCACTGTCCCAAAATGGAGAACCCAAGGCAAGATGGAGGGCGCAGTCCTTGCCTGGCTCCCACTGCCACCGCTTGAACACGCCGCATGGCAGGGTGGCCCTCCTGCCCAGCACCTGCAGCCGGCCTGCGGGCGGACCGGGACTCCCGCAGCAGCATGCCTGGGCGGCACAGGCCTAGCAAACGGGGTGCGGCTGGTGGAGCGGCCCAGCTCCGGGAGAGCAGCATCCGCTCAGAGCAGGCCTGGCCCACGGGGCCAGGGCACTGCAGCATGGCGGCCTCCCTGGGCTAGGGCACGCGCCCGACTCCGCTGCTGCCGCAGCACTGGGGGCCGGGGGTCCACGTGGCCAGTGCAGGCCCGGTCCGGGGGGCAGCGGGTGGGTGGCAGCCTGTGCTGGACTCCCACCGCGGACTGGGGGGCCGATGCCCGAGGCCGCCAGCAGCACGGCCAGGCCACACCTCATGGCCCAAGCAGGCCCCAGCCCCCCCCCAACCAGGCCCCAAGGGCCGCACAGACCCCCGGCCCCAGCGCAGGCAAGCAGGGAGCCGACCACGGGGGAAGGGCTCCCCTGTGGTTGGTCGCCGCCCGGCACCCCTCGGCCCGCCGCCAGCCATGCAGCCGCAGCCGGTCCGGACACTTGGAGCCGGCGGGCGCGGAGGGATCCCAGAGCCCAGCAGCCAGACTCCTCCTCCCGTACGCCCTTCATCCCCCCCTTGTCTTGGAACTTCTGGCTCAATCATGAGACGGACTGCAATTCTATTCCACCAAAACTATCAACTGAACTATCCCTATAAGGTTAACAAATGGTCCAGTGGAAGTGAAAGAAACCATTTTTAGATTTAATAACTTCTATTGAAATAGGATTTTTCTTCTTAAAACTCCTCCATGGCTATCAAAAAGCCAAATCAAGATTAATTTATCTACTGTCCTGATGTTTGCATAAACACAACAAAAATGGTAACTGACTGCCTTTGCTGGAATTTCATGGTTGAACCTCAATGTGTCCTGTAGGGCCAGGAAGCCAAGCCTGCAGATGCTATCAGGCCTGCCTGCAGAATCTGCTGAGTTAGGTGAATCCTTCACCTGTAGCAACTCCACCTGAGCCCACGCTCCAGGCTTTAAGGCCCATCTCAGTAGCCCTCCTACTCGTTGCGGCCCAGAGTGTGTGGGGGTTCTGCAGGGATGCAGAGACATCTTTACTGCTCCCCTTCCACTCTTACCAACTGCCAGTGATGGTAGGGCATGGGCCTGACGCTCCAGAGCCAGCCATCTTCAGGGCTCTCAAGCAGGATACCAGGCTTTCTTCGTGGCATTCTTAGTGGCTTCAAGTCTTTAGAGTAAAACATGATACTCCAAAGTTTTCTGTTAATAATCAGTCCTATTGGATCTATGCAAAGAAACGTACTTATTTAGCATTGCCAGATTTTGGAGGAATTACATAAGGGGAAAAACATACTGATCTACTCTAAGATTTTCTGACTTTCCTTGCTAATTCCTTTTCATGAATTTAAAACAAAACAGTAACTGTTGGTATAAAACCTTCTTTCTATGCATAACCATGCCTCTGACCTTCTATTCTAAACAGGTCCCTTCCAGCTTTACTACCCCTGACATGGGCATGGTGACTCAGGCCTGCAAGACAGTATTACAGGCTGTCAACTGTTAGCTGTCTCTCAACAGAGACCAAAACCTGATGGGCACCCTTCCCTGCCCAGTTGGGCACCTGCCCTCTTGGCAGCTAGACACCCTTTACTTTTGGGGGTCACCCCACACAGCTCCCTTCTAGGACAGCCAACATACATTCAAACCTGCAAAAGAATCAAAGGTTAATATAACATAACATAATATTTGCATCATGGCCGCTTTAGGCAGCCAAATCTTCTACTAAACATGTGATCCTATAAATGGTCCTTGTCTCTTTGGAGCCATGTCCATGAAGATGCAGGCATTATTAAGTGTATTACACAGTATTGTGGGGGCTCCTGGTGACAGGAGCAATCGCGAGTCATGTTACCGGCATCAGGCAGGTCGAGCACGCCGTAGCTTGAGCTTGAGCGGGTTGCGTTGATCTTGATCGATGCTCCATTTGGTGATGAAGTCTTTCCAGATGGACCCAGGTCGCGACGCCGTCTACCTTGAGAGCGGTGGGGGTCGTCAGCACCACAATGTAGGGACCCTTCCAATGTGGCTCTAGGGTCTCCCAGCGGTGTCTTCTGACATCTACCCAATCTCCTGGTCTGTGCTGATGAGGAATTGGGGTTGGGCTGGTCTCATAGATGGCGTGGAGGCGCGGCCAAATGTAAAGAAAAGCCACCCAGTCCTCCCCAGTCTCCAAGTCAGACCAGTTCCCTTTGTGGCAGAGCAGCAACCAGGCCTCATTCAAGGGAGTGCGCTAGAAGTGGGTATCAGTCCCTCCTTTGCAAGCAGCAACAGGTACCAAACCCTTTCAGTACATTTGACCAGCTTCATTCCTGCCCACCTTTACAGATTCTAAGGCCCACTGTTTTCCTTTAACCAGCAAGCTAAATGACACTGGCCTGTATTATTTAATTCAGCACAGGCAGGGGGAAGGGCCTATGGAATCTCTGCCCTGAGGAACTGTGAGCCCCACCCTTAAATGTCCCAATCAGACTAGAAAAGCCACAAATACCTTTTAAATCTACCCCAGAATTCCAAAATCCCAACCTAGCACAGAATATACTTCCACACTTACATGAACAAATAATTATACCCAAGTAGACATACAAACATCAAATAAACATCCACACTTACACCCTTTTAGTGAATAAGTGCCTTTACAGTCCTGGGATCTTGAGCAGACAGGAACAGATGTGGAGGCCTCCCTTTTTCACATCCCAGGACAGGACTTTTGACCTATGTCTCATCCAGATAGAACAGAGGCAGTAGAAAACTGCCTAGGAATGCTTCTTTTCTACCTTTTCAAAAGATAGGCCAGATTCGAACCCTTAGCCAGTCCGAGCTTTGACTTCCCTTCGGAAGTCCCAGAGATGATGAATACCATCTAAAAGCTATTCCTCCAGATACAGGACAAGCCCCTTAGAGATTCTTGATAATCTACATCAGTAATTCATTCACACAATCCCCCAAAAGTTAAAGAGGAAGGAAAGAACCATTCAATGTAAACACATTGGAAAACCAAGGACAGAAGTACCCTCTGGCGTTTTAGGGATACCAAGGAAGCAGAAGTTAGGCCACATCCAGCCCTTCTCACAATCCACCATTAGTGACCAGTCCCAGCTCACTGGTATATCATCCATTTAACATTTTTTTTTCCTCCTATCACACCAAGGCCATGCTTTCCAGGTAGCTAGAACTCTTAGCCTTAATTCTTAGGTGATTAGCAATACATTTTAAGAGACACAGAAATTTCACTAGTTAAGCAGCAATTAAACTTAAACTGGTCAAATTACTTTTTACTTTCAAGCAGCTCTGGAAAACCACATTTGAGCCTTGCAAGACAGGTTTTTGGCCTACCTGGTCTTTTCAGATGTAAATTGACCACATTCTTTAAGACTTTGCTGCAGGCAGGAGGCGACTATCTCCTCCCTCCATTAAGAAAAGCTTTCCTGGGTGAGTGGTTAGTCTTGGGATCATCCTGCACATTTGAAAGGAGATTCTAGCTCAAAACTATATCCAAAATACGGACAGTGCGCACATTAGTTTTAAGCCAGCTTTTCTCCCTACAGGTGCACAGAAATCCCAGACGCATTTACCTGGGGAGGGGGTGACCTGTTTCCACAGACCCTCACTCAGGCGGCTGCCCGACCGCCACACTCGCACACTTTCACCAGACATTCATTCAGAGTTTAAACAATCCATTCAATTCCTAACAACTTCCCAGCCCCTGAAGGAGCTCTAAAGCCTCCCCCAATCTCCTTGAAATGATCAATCACAATATCCAAAGGAGCAGTCTGGAGCAGTCTGAGTCCATCCCATAACGTCTGTCCAGTACAAACACAGAACACTAAACAGGGCCCGAAAATACAGCCTTCTAACTCCATGGAAGTAACGAGACGAAGGCCTTATGCCAAGCTGGCAGGAGCGACCTGCCTCAACTCAAATCCGCGAGGGGCATATCCATCCCTCGTGAGGGGCATATCCATCCCTCCTGGGGAGTGGAACATCTTCCAACTCTCCCCCGCCTGTGGTCGTTCACTGGCGCGTCCGCCTAGACCCCTCAGGCAATTACAGATTCCAGAAACGAGCTCACATTGAACAGACAAACAAAATGACACACACCTACCGCGGTCAGTCAGACTCTTCGGATCGGGGTCCCTCGATGGTTTTGGAAACCCCGGGAGAGCCCCCAAATGTTGTGCCCAGATTTCAAGGTTCCCAAGAGCCCACCAGGGAGCCAGTGAGTCCAATGCAAAAGCAAAGAGTCATTTATTTCAAACCTAGGTTTGGCTCCCCTGCCACACTCACCGATGCAACAGTAAGCCCCGGTGGCCGAGAGAGAGAGCGAGGCCTGATGGGACGGGGGGTTATATAGGGGGGTGGAGTGAGGGCAGGAGAGGGGACTGTGGGCCCCGCTGATTGGCCAGGCGTGAGTTGGTACAGGATGTGGTCATAGTGATGGCGTGCACTTCCCTTGATTATTATTGGTTAGTCCAGAGAAATCCTGGGTGTGTCTAGCAGCGGCTTTTTCTGGTAAAGAAGCACATGGCACTGTCCCAAAATGGAGAACCCAAGGCAAGATGGAGGGCGCAGTCCTTGCCTGGCTCCCACTGCTGCCGCTTGAACATGTTGCATGGCAGGGTGGCCCTCCTGCACAGCACTTGCAGCTGGCCTGTGGGCGGACCGGGACTCCCGCAGCAGCACGCCTGGGCGGCACAGGCCCAGCAAACGGGGTGCGGCCGGTGGAGCGGCCCAGCTCCGGGAGAGCAGCATCCGCTCAGAGCAGGCCTGGTCCACGGGGCCAGGGCACTGCAGCATGGCGGCCTTCCCGGGCTAGGGCATGCGCCCAACTCTGCTGCTGCCACTGCACTGCGGGCCGCGGGTCCATGTGGCCAGCGCAGGCCCGGTCCGGGGGGCAGCTGGCGGGTGGCAGCCCACGCTGGACTCCTGCTGTTGGCTGGGGGGCCGATGCCCGAGGCCGCCAGCAGCATGGCCAGGCCGCGCCTCATGGGGCTCGGCGGCCGGCCCACGCAGGCCCTGCCCACCCACCCCCGATCAGGCCCCAAGGGCCGCACGGACCCCCGGCCCCAGTGCGGGCAAGCGGGGAGCCGACCATGGGGGAAGGGCACCCCCGTGGTCGGTCGCTGCCCAGCAGCCCTCAGTCCGCCGCCAGCCACACAGCCGCAGCCGGTCCGGATACTTGGAGCCGGCGGGCGCGGAGGGATCCCAGAGCCCAGCGGCCAGACTCCTCCTCCTGTATGCCCTTCAGAAAACAGTTGAATTCTGGCTTTCTTAGTCATATTTGTATTGAGACACCCTCCTCCCCCCATTAAAAAAGAAAACCCAAAATCAGATATCAACCTACCAACAATTGCTGGCTTCCAGGAAAGTCTGGACAAGTGTTACAGAGGTTTGCTGGGTTCAGCATTGTTCATGTTCTTACCCTGTGTCTCCGGCCTGTCTTCCACCCATGGTTCAGTGCTATAACAGTCTGGTTTGGGGTCTTCAAAACCAGAGGGAAATAAACAAGAAAAGAGCTGCTCTCTCTTATCCCTTAAGGTGTTTGTCCCTGGGGCCAGCACAGGTTGTACAACTCTGGTAGCACTACCTGTGACACTGTTCTGAGGCCTGCTTCCCCTCCATCCTCTGGGAGGAATGCCTTCTGTCTTTGGTATAATAGTTTATCTTTCCATTCCTTTACTTAGCACAGGTGTGCAAGCATTTTTAAACTCTACATGAGGGGGTCATCAGTAACCAGCTGTTCTTTCCTCCTCTCCTATTCCTCCCTTCTTGCATCATGTTACTTGCAGTCCTATTGTACTCTGAGCATCCACATGATTTCAGAGATAGAGCACTTTGGATAAGGCCTGATCATAGTACTTAAGCATGATTTTGGAAGAACCTTGGCCCATTTGAGTCACTAGTCTTAGTTGTCATTGTTTTCTTAATCCAATGAGCACTGTAATATTATTGCAGGCTGCAGTTTTTTGTATTTTTAAAGATGACTTCCAGAATGCTCTTAGAAAAACTAAATGTTTTTCCTTTGTGGACCTGCTTTATTTGACTGCTGAGATAGATAAGCATGGGCTTCAAAATGTTCCTCCCCATTTTCTTGCTTTCCCTTTGTACTCTGAATTTTCCCTTTCCCTTCCTCTCTCTCTCTCTCTCCTTCCTTTTTCTCTGCCAGGCCATGTTTCAAATATACATCAAAGATACCTCAGGTGTTGGTATCTGATAATATCTGTCACTCCTCTTATCTGAGGAGTGACCTTTTATTTTTTAAGATGACTACAGACCTATTTTTAGATATGTTTTCAGTAAATTCTGAACAGCAACTTTTTAATCACATCTTCCAGTGTTAGGAAGGTGAGAAATGTCTGTAGGCAAGTCTGCTGTTCCATGTCACCATCCTTTGTCTCCTGCAGTCCCTTAGGAGCGCTTTCTTCCTCCCCCTAGTTTTGGGTGGGTATGCTTGGCGTTTGTAGTGGGTGGGTGGTAAAGCTGGACCGTTCTGCCTTGTGGGTTGTTCATGAAAGCCTCCTTCTTCTCCTTTACCCTTTGCTCTGTCATTCCCTCTGCTCCCTGGCCACCCCCCTGACTACTGACTGGCACAGTAATCCCAGGAGAGTGACTCAGTCCCTCTTAGAAAGACTAATGCCTCTGTCCCCTCATGGAAAGACAAGTAGCCTCTGATATCCTGGGAATTTCTGGTTGGATTTGGTGCCCTGAATCATCTATTGAGATCACAGCCCAGGGTGCAAGTAACAGGCCAGTTGGCTAAGAAAGAAAGCTGTTTGTTTTTCTTTTGAACTGTGAAAAGACCTGTGTGCAAATACATCTTAGACAAAAGAGGGAGGATGCCCAAGGAACTTTGTTCTGCTTTCTGCTATAAAATGTGAATAGTTCACAAAGTGAAACCTTTTGTGATGGTTGATATCTCAGAAATAAGCTGGACCTCCAAAGTTTTGGAGATGCTTTCAGTCTCAGAAGCTGATGATCAGAAAAGTATTGTTTGTTTGTTTACTGTATCCCTGTTCCAATTTTAATTAAACTCCAGATTTCGCTTTACATTCTCTTGGAAATCTCAAGTTACACTGTCATTTGCTTAAGAAGCTGGCTTAGGACGTCTTTGTCCCTGGAGCATGATTCTTTAGGAGTGAAGATTTCGTTCTTCACACCCTGGCCTTGGCGTCTGAGGAATCCGACTCCAACTACCGCTGGCCGGGCTGTCAGTGAGCAGAAGAGTATCCCCTTCCTGACCTTTATTGTTGCTCAGAAACCTCAGCTGCCTCTCCAAGCAGTGGGGAATGGAACTAAAATATGCCAGCTTGAGTGGTATAAAATACAATTTTCCCCTTTGTTTGACAACTTGGGGAACCTCTGCACGGGCCCCCTAATTAGAAGCCGTGTTTCTAGTATTCCTGGGAGTGTCGGCCGTATAGTACAACCGTAGCCCAATCCCTTAGCCTCCTCTGCAAGAACTTCCTTACTGCTGGGCGAACTTCTTTCCTGGAGTCCACTGCCACTAGAAATACTTTGACTTCATTAATGGGTATCTTAAAGATGATTTCACAGGCAACATAAAATTCCAACAGGTGACACCTTTGTGCCAAGCCTCCGAATCGTTTTCGGGGCAAGCAGAATCCAGTAGGTGGTTTACTTCTGGATGTTTGAAAGGAAACTCAGAAATAAATCCCTGAATGAACTATCCATCCTGACTTTTCCTTGGGGGAGGGTACATCCTTAGAGTACCATTTGAGTGAAATGGTTCTTAAAATCTTAGTAATCATTTGCATTTTTCTTTTAAGAGGGAACCGTGTTTCTGTACTTCTGGTGACAGTTCATCTTAATGAGGATGACCTCTTTCTCCAAATTCCTGCAGGAGATATGCATCGTCGTGGCTCTCCGTTCTTTTATGGTGTGGTTTCTTTAGCTCACCACTTCCTCATTCTGTGTAAATACTTACCAAATTCTCAGGAGCACAGAGCAGAGGAACTGGCCTCTGGGTATTAGGCTTCCAAGCCAAGCGTTCTGTCCTTCCACTTCTGTTATCTATTGCTGCGTAACTCCCCCAAACTCAAACTCTTGAAAAGGCAAACATCATCTGTCAGTTTCTATAGGTTTGGAATTTGGAAACAGCCTAGCATCGTGGGTTTGGCACAGGGGTCTTAGGAAGTTGCAGCCCAAGATGTTGGCAGGGTCCGCAGTTGTCTGGGGCTGGAGATCTACTTCTGAGCTCTCTCTTTGTGGTTGTTGGCAGGATGCCTCAGTTTCTCCACATGCGAGTCTCTGTGTAGAATATTGTGTGTCCACACACCATGGCCGCTGGCTTCCCTCTGAGTGAGCAATCTGGGGCAGGGAGGAATTTGCAGCGCCTTTTATGACAGTCTTTGAAAGCACACAACTTCACTTCTTATTCTGTTTCTTAGGAACAAGCCACTAAATCCAGCCTGCACTCAAGGGGAGAAATAGACCCCTACCTACTGTACAGGGCAGTATCAAAGGATTTGTGTATATATCTTCAAACCACCTCACCCCTAACAGGATGAAACCAGGCCAAAAGGAGTTGGGGGTTAGGTTTAAACTAGATGATATATTGAGAGAGATGTTGCTACTAAGAACAGTTTTCTAATATGTGTTATCACCAAACCGGGATAGAAGACAGATTATTTCCTGAAAGCTACCTGCTAGTTTTGAGGGGTGGCAGGAAATGGCAGCTCCCAGGAGAGCATAATGCGTATACACTTGCCTGGCTAACAGCAGCCCAAAGATGCTACTTTGCAAGTCCCTAAAAATTCAATACCACTTACTTGCTATCCCCTCTAGCCAGGAATTGACCAAGGGAATTGCGTCTGTGTAGCTGATCCACTAAAGCTGACAATCGGAGTTAGGGTTTCTAGCAAAGAGCAAATGTGAAGTAGATGTTGGATTACTGAGCTGAAGAAAAGTAATATAGGAACTCATCGTGTATGGATTTACACTCTGCCTATTACCAGCATTTTCTTTTCTTTTTTAAAATTTTTTAAAAATATATTTTATTGATTTTCTACAGAGAGGAAAGGAGAGAGATAGAGAGTTAGAAACATCGATGAGAGAGAAACATCGATCAGCCGCCTCCTGCACGCCCCCCACTGGGGATGTGTCCGCAACCAAGGTACATGCCCCTGACCGGAATCGAACCTGGGACCTTTCAGTCTGCAGGCTGACACTCTATCCACTGAACCAAACCAGTCCTGGCTACCAGCATTTTCTTATCTGTAGCCTGGCTTGCTCTAGAGTTCAGATCCAGGGTGAAATAGATGATGGCATCTGAACCAGGCCCACCAGAGTCGATGCTTGACACCTGGTCTTCAGCTGTTCACCCAAGGGGCTACTCGTCAAAGTAGGGAACATCTGGGAATTAGAAATGTCGGTGCTTGATTGGCCTTTAAATTCAGTATTACAGGTTAATTCGTGTGCCCACTTAGTCCAGGGTCTTTTGGTGGAAATGGTTTTTTAAAGAGAACCAGTCTTGTCTTCACTCTTGTGAGAAACTTGGGTGAGGTTTGTCAGTTTGACGCATTCTTAGGGAATGTCTTCTGTGTGTTGGTGGCACCCATGCCTGACCAAGTTTATAGAGGTTTCAGGCATGTCGAAGATGCAGATTCTCATGGATTTACACGCTGCCTCTTACCAACATTTTCTTACCTGTAGCCCTGCTTGCTTTAGTCTAGGCTTGAAGAAAAGCATTGCTACTGAGGCAGCTATAAGAAACAGTTATTTCTTCCCAAAGAAAGGAACTCATCTTTGAGGCACCTTCAAATTAATTATGCTTTTCCTTCTGATTTTAAGGTGGAGTCAACCTAGACGGTGTTTTATTTATCAGCTCTTAGGGACTCTCAGAACTTACCTTCCCAGTTCAAACATTTCCATTAGGATGTATCCACTGGGTTTGTGTGGGTTTCATCCCAGAGCCCATCATTCGCCAGTATGTATTGAGCATATGCTTTGAATCAAGGCCACTGGTGCAAGGGGCTCATCTAATATCCCAGAAACTGAACCTTTTTCTATTCTCCCATCTTGGCTCCTCAGTGGGGTATCGAGCATCTCGGCTGCTGAGCCAGGTCCCTCAGCCCCTTGTATATATCTTTAAAGAGGAGGCCCAG